>QQOI01000089.1:0-225692 GCA_009729435.1 Phytophthora fragariae | reverse complement strand
TCCGGCTGGGAGGCAGCGATGAACGGTGGAGCGGCACTGGTGGTTCGGCCGGCCAAGTCACCACTGACACCTCCATGCAGCCCCAAAGCTCCCGGGAGCACCATTTGCCAACGGACGCGAATTACACTCGAGTTTCGCCATACCACCGATTCGGACCGCAGAACGCACCTCACTGGGCGAGGCGGCGAGCCGCGGTGGCGCGACACGGGAGGTGAAGCGGTGTGTGGGCTCCTATATGTAGTAAATTGCAGTAAAATAAAGGAGGGGGGGGGTCATCAACTTTAGCTAGCGCGGCGTATTCCTCGCTGAAGTCACTGGCGTCTATTCGTATCAGTGTTGTCGGGAAACAGGAGGGAATTAGTGTGCCGTCTCGTGAGCTTTTGACCACCCAGAAGCAGAGCTTTTTCGGCGGACAAGATCAATGGTGCTAGCGCTCACCTAAAGAAACCGTGTGCACGCATTGGTTGGTATTTCATATCTACGGGTACTGCGTTTTGTGAGGACACCACACTGGCCTAGGTAGCGAGGCGAGCGACGTTCAGGCACTGTTTGCCATCATTTCTGTTGCAGAAGCACTTGCAAAAGTAAGTTACTATAGAACTGCAAAAGAAATGCCCTCGTACTAGGTAGTCACTAAATCTAGAACTACTATAATTCGGAGTGCTTATCGAGGGTTGAAGTTGAAGCTAATAAGCCAATCAGCATTGACTCAATCCAAAGGTCACACGAAGTGGTATCCATATATCAGCCTGGCTTCAGCCACCAAGCTTCGCGCAACACACAGCTTTTCGCGCGCTTTTCCAACTTGCGCTTTGAGTTCGCGCAACACGCAGATTTTCGCCCGTGGGTTCGCTCCGGTATCTACGCCAATCAGCGCCCCCATCGTTTGAATTTGCAACGCGTAATTGGCCAGCCATTTCGCGGCCAATCACGCTCGCGCTGCGATCCGTGCCAGAAGATCGTTTCCGCGCGCTCAATCCCAAACCTCATTTCCGAAATCGCCAGCTACTGCTCCAGCGCGCTTCCCCAACTATGCCGTCGCCCGGCTCGCATCGACCGTCGCCGCCAAGGCCGCCACCAAGCTGCTGATCCTTACTCTGGCCGCCGCTATGCTCGCCGTGCTGCTGTCGCCCATGCCGGCCGCCGCCATGCTCGCCATGCTGCTCTCGCTGTCCCCGCTACCGCTACGCTCGCCGTGCCGCTGTGGCCGGGCTCACCGGAATGCTGCCCGACGGTCGCCCGTGCCGCCGCCATGCTCACCATCTCGCCATGCTGCTGTCGCTGTGCTTGCCGTGAATGCCCGCCGTGCTGCGCTCGCTGTGCCGGCCGCCGCTATGCTCGCCGTGCTGCTGTCGCCCATGCCGGCCGCCGCCATGCTCGTCGTGCTGCTCTCGCTGTCCCCGCTACTGCTACGCTCGCCGTGACGCTGTGACCAGGCTCATCGGAATGCTGCTCGACGTTCGCAACTCGCCGCCGACGCCATGCTCGCTGTTCATCTGTCGTCTACGCCGCCACTATGCTTGCCGCAGCTATGCTCGCCGTGCAGTAGTCGCTGCTCCGGGTGCCGCTATGCTTACCGTCAAGATTTCTGGTGAGCTTCGATGCCTCGCTGATCTGGAGTTCCAGCGCCTCACGATGTCAATGTTGACATTCCCCAGCCCAACGTTAAATCCCTCTTCTTTACATGCACGTGTGTGGGTGGGCGGCCGTCATGCCCGTCGTTTCGCTTCTCGCGAGCTCTGTCGTGATGCCCGTTGCCATGTTGCGGGTTACGTGCACGGTGAGTGCGACGCCGAGCGTGTATTTATCACTGTGAAAACAACGTTGAGGAGCTCTAGAATCAGTTTAGGACATCTAGCAGTACCAGTCTATTTGTTATTGCCAAAGGAATCTGCTTAGTAATTCACCAGCGATGTCAACATTGGCACTTGCAACTCAACATCGAGATATTACAAGTATACGATCTGCTCTGTTGTGCTTCATATCCGGATGTGTGTAGATTCGAAATTTAATATCGGTATAGTTGTATGATCAAGGTCAACAATGCCCACGTATCCGGATGCAAGAAGTGCGCCTTTTGCCCCCCCCCTCCACCGTCACTCGTCGAGATGTCACAGAAGCGCCGAGTAGGCATCGGGCGCGACGCCCACCCGCCCCGGAAGGCACGAAGAAAAGCAGCGAGGACAGTGAACTCCGAGGCGTCTGGTAAGCAAATCGCATCTTTCACTAGCAAAGCGTCGTAGCGATCTTATAGTAGACGTTCATAATGCCGCAGACGTCGAGTTTGAAGTCGAGAAGATCATCGAGATGAAGTTCGTGCGTGGAGAGCCCAAGTACCATGTGAAGTGGAAGGGTTACGACGAGACGTCATGGGAGCCGGAATCGAATCTGCATTGTCCTGAGCTCCTCAGCAAGTTCAAGGCAGCACAACTTCAAGAGGGACGCGCGTTGAAGAAAAAAGCTACCCGAAAAGCGGACTTGCCTGACCGAGGTAGCCACGTGACGGCTAAAATCCCTGCAGAACACCAAGAGGATTCTGAAGGTAACAAACAGCACGTGTTTGTCACATGCTCTTATGTTGGTTTAGGGAAAAATGTACTAACTGTAATAATGGTGCCCAGGTTTGGAGGAGTGTACGAAGTGGAAAAAATTCTTCGTGAAACTTTTCGTTTTGGCTTGTCTTACTTTGAGGTGAAATGGAAGGGATATTCCCAAACGAGCTGGGGGCCTGCCTCCAATCTGAACTGCCCTGACAAATTGGAGAAGTTTAGGCGTCGCCAGAAAGCAGCACCAAGCTATGCTCGAAAAATCAGCTCCAGCTGAAGTCACCGATGCTACCGGGACGGTAGGCCATGACAGCCCTCGGAAAGATACCGATGAGAACGAGAAACCCAGCGGTGGATCTACAGCTCGCCAAGCAGGCAGAGCATCGATTCCAGAAAATAATGGAGTGGTAACCAATGATGCTGACAATGTGGCTACCGAGAGCCGGCAAACCGATGATCGAAACGAAAATGACTGCGAGTACGATTACCCGGATTACTTTCCCGAGACTACCGAGGAAGAGGCGATCTCAGATGCAGGTGGTGGTGTTGAGCCTTGGGGTGACGGGATCTCAAACAATGCGGATGCGGACGCTACGCCAGTACCGCGAGCAGATTTCAGAGGGTCAGGCAAGGCTCCCAGATAAAGAAAATCGCCCCGGCAGACAGCAGAAACAACCGCAACGCCCTCGCAAAATCGACGTACTCTTTCGTCTCCCGGGAGTCGAGTATCTGGGAAGAAATCGAAAAGACGTGCGGACATGCTTGCTGATGAAGTGAACGTGGGTATTGATGACGATCACGAGGTGCTGGAACCGGATGGCTGTTCTGGCGAGAGTGCCGACGACGATTCTGAAGATGAGTTTGCAGATGAGCTTTATGTTGCGGGTGATACCGGAAACGAAAGTTTTAGTGTCGAAACAGCAGAGGACATTCGTGCGGTTGCCGGCCCCCAGGACTACATAACAGATGAAATGCTTCGAGGCATGTCTGACAATGGTTGGGAGTTGCTACCGGTAACCGACGAACGGGATGACTTGGACCTGTCCGGCGCTACGGATGTGTTTACGGACCCTCCTCAACTTACTGCCTCGGCCATAGAGGCAGCGAAAACGATGGAACCTTCTGATCTTTTTTTTACTACATGCCGAAGACTCTCTGGACGGAGATTGCCGAGGAAACTAATCGTTACGAACGTCAGACACGACCGGAAAGACTTCGACAGGCGAAGTTGTCCATTGAAAAGAAGACGGACGACATCCACAAACGCAAGGAAATGTTTCAAGCAAAGAAGAAGGAGCTGGACGCGTTCAAAGACGTACTTGCCGCGGAGATCATGCATTTTCTGGCCCTAGTTATATCCAGGGCTATTTGCCCGATAAAGTCTCGCCTGGAAGATCATTGGAAGACGCGAGCCCGTGGAGCGATCCCAGCTGGAACTTGGTCGCCATTTATGGTTCGCAAGCGTTTCAACGAGATTAACAGGTACTGTGACTTCCACGTTATTTTTAATAAAGGGCCCACTAACACGTCCTTCGCCAGATTTCTCCACTTTACGAGCAACCAGGCTCCGCAGGCTAAGACGGACCGGGCATGGAAGATTCGCAACGTGATAAACAAGTTACAGACTACATTCAAGGGTGGAATGGAACTAGGGCGCTGGGTTGCATTCGACGAGATGGTTATCCCTTCAAGAAGTTCGCGGAACAGAATACGAGTTTTCCTGAAGAATAAGCCGCACAAGTACGGCACCAAGCTGTTCGCTGTGTGTTGCGGGAAAACCCACTACTGCTCCAGGTTTGCTCATTTGCGCTATTTTATATAGTCGGTATCTGAACGCTGTGGATTCATGCTCAGGTTCGAGGTTTATTGCGGTAAGAAACAAAACAGTCAATTTGTCGACACCAGAAGTGGACCAGCTGCTGTGGTTCGAAACCTTAAAGCCTTGTGGGAACAGCGTCGGGTGGATCGATCCAAGAAGCGAATCATCATCACTGATCGCGAGTATTCTTCGGTGACGTTGGGGTTTCGTTTGATGGACATGGGGTACTACAATATCGGGACGGTTGCTACGACGCGTCTTGGCTTCCCCGAAGACTTGAAGACCGACAAAAAATCAGCTTCGAGAGGGATGCCGCGCGGCTCATACGTTCTTGCTCGGAACAATACGAATCGTCAAATGTACTCGACGCGGTGGGTTGACTCGAAAATGTGCTACTTTGTGGCGACTGGGTCCTCCGCTAGACGTGCGATTGTGCGGAGGAAGCAAAAGGACGGCTCACAGGCAAACATTCCGTGTCCGGAGTTTGTCGTATTGTACAACAAGTACATGGGGAGTGTTGACAGTCACGACCAGTTACGTCTGCAAAGGTACGTGTTGCTCTGTTGCGGTTCTGCCGCCCATCACTTACGCCGAAAATGCTTTTGACTAGGTACTCCATTCAAAGAGTCATGCGACCGAAGAAATACTACAAGACTCTTTTCTACGGGCTTCTCGACATAGCTGTTATTAACGCTTTTATCACCCATCGTGAGTACGCGAAGTCGGTGGGGGGAAAACCTCTTTCACAAGCGGATTTTCTCATTCAGCTACACGAGGAGCTACTCGCTCTCGGAGATGATGACTTCCTGGAAACGGTGCCAGTCGCCGAAGCCGCTGTTACTGAGGTGGAGCCAAGAACTAACCAGACACCAGTTTCGACGGCGTACTCGCTAGCAAGCTCGAAGCATCAATTGATGGTGTCGACGGACAAGACAGCGAAGGGCAAGTTCAAGTTTCGCGTGTGCAAAGTTTGTTCGGTACTGCGTGGTGCTGGCAGTCCTGGATCGAATCGACCTCCCGGTACAACGCGTCATTACTGCAAGCAGTGCTCCACTGATCGAGGAAGACTGTTTTTGTGTTCCAAGGCGCGACACGTATCCGATGGTAATTCTGTATCGTGCTTTAACATTTGGCACTCGAAATGGAAGAACGGAGATCAACTTCCGCACTCTGAAAAGGTCGGACGGATCCGAATGCGTCGGTCGAAGGAGGAGTTACGCGCGGAAACGATGGACACAGCTTCCTCGGATGCTGTACTGCCAAGGCAATACGAGACCGATGTTCAGAATGCCGATGGGGCTGCTTCGGTGTCATCTTCGCAGTTACCGGTTCCAAGTGTCACGCGAAACATAGAGGTACAAGTGCATCAGCCAGAGCGGCCAGGCGCAGATGCAGCAGGACAGGATGAAGAAGGAGTAACTGCGACTGAGAGGCCCCCGGATGAGAGCGAGCGGGAGGCCGTGGCGGAAGTGCTGGCGGAGCTGCTCGGCGCGGTGGAATGTACGCTCAGCGGGGCTGAGCAGCAGAATGAGTCGGATAAGTAGGTGTCACTGCGAAGTCGATCTTGACAAAATACGCCTGTAAGTGAGAGCGAAGCCAGCTTTGACTCGACGGCGGTCAAGCTGGTTGTCAACGTTGTGATCTATGTTTCACTGCGGAGTCAATCTTGACATCTGCCATACAAACTTTAATACAAATACGCCTGTTAGGGAGAGCGAAGCCAACCTTGGCACCAAGCTGGTTGTCAACGTTGAGATCTATGCTACAATAAATAAGCGATGACGGAATATATGTAGGCATAGGCTTCTTCATTGCATCTTAGCATCGCTAACAAAATATGTATGCTTCTGTGAAGCTGGGCTAAGCACTTTCCGACGTACTAGCGTCTCAACGATACCCCAAGACGAGGAAACATCACCTCGGTTTGATACGTCCAGACAGTAAGCCACTCGAGCGCAGCGGCTTCTTGGACTCGAGCTTTATACTCGAGCTCTTTGAAAAAACCCTCCTTGGTATGCTCCCGGATAGCATTCTCGTCGTACGATTCATCTGCCTCCATGGCGATATGGTGTTCAACATGGTAATCGAGAAAAGCGTCTAAGCGTTCAATATCCCACTCGCACAGGCGCTGTCGACGCTTTATCATAGTCAGCGTTATCTACACAGAGGTCAATGGCACGTTAGCGTTGGGAGCACACCTGGCACCACAGAACGCGTGAAATACCTTCGAGGCTTTCAGGGACGCTTGCAACCACGCGTAGATGTGACTCGAGTCTTCGTCATTCTGAAACTGCGCATACATCTCGTAGAGCGGAAGGGCGGCTAGAAATGCGTCTACATGGTTGGTAGACCAGAATCTAGGCTCGTAAACCTGTTCAATAATAACATTTGTTAGACTACGCCACAGAACTCAAGTAATTCGCATACCCACCCGGTCGCATGAAGGTTTGCGTACTGGCTGGAGGGTGTGAAAGTCAAGGAACCCCTGGTGCCATTGAAATCTCTCCAACGTCTAGGCATACATCGGAATTGAGCCATCGTGACGCCCACTGAAACACCAACGATACGTGCCCGTGCCTCTCCTACAGACTTCGGCTTGCCATAAATTTTCTTGTTGTTTGACGCTGTTCGGTTGACATCCGGCGTGAAAGCCTGTTGTATGCAAGCAGGACGGTTAGATATCAAATAGCCACCACAAGTAGGACATTCATGCGCACCGGGACAGCCTCGTAGGTGTAGTTAGGGTCCGAGAGAACAAAGTAGGAGGATTTGTCTAAGTCGGTATCTTGATCGCTGAGCTGCCCTTGGCTCTCGGAGCGCCCTCGCACTGTGAGCTCCTGTTGGTTCGAGCGTTCGTCGTCATCGCTGCTGCTGCCGCCCACAGTGCTGCTGCTGTCGGCCGCCGTGTCGTCGGTGTACATACTTGCCTCGGCCATGATCTTCTCGGAGAAGATCTCCCCCCACACGATGTGTACTGTACCACTGAGGAGCGACCGCGACTTTTGACAGGTTGATTTTGACTGTCGCTCGATTCTATGAAATTCCTTCATTTTATTTTATACTAGATCCTTACACCAAAACACATACTCGCTGCATCCGCCTGCAAAGGCTGCTGTCGCAGTGAGAGCCTGTTCTGGCAGCACCATTGAGTATTATAGCCCTCATCGCTGACGTCACCGCCTTAGCCACCACCATTTTGGTCCTCGGCGATCCGCCTGCTTTTAGGCGCGCTCCGCACTCTGATTCGAGATCACACGATGGACTGCTTGATCGTCCGGCCTCGTCCTGCAGGGTCTTGTGATGGTTGATGCCATCGTTTAGTTTGAACACGCGCTTCTTCTCCTTCATGTAGGGAGCCTCACGCGAACGTTTGTCCGTGTGGGCTGACGTATGACCGCAGCCCAACAGAGCGGCTCCGAGAGCCGCCCCAGTTGTATCGATAGGCCTTGGGCGACAGCGCGTAGTATTTGCCTGGGTGCTGATGGGCTCGTAGTCGAAGTCCCCCTGTTGCGGCGTCGGGCCTGGTGCTGGGCCAGCATGCTGTTCGGGTTCACGTGCTGCTGGAGTTCATGCACGCCGGGCCTTTGAAGCCGCCGCCATTGGTGCCGTGGTCCAGGGATTTGTAGTAGAGCTTGGGAAGTTCGCCGCTGCGCTGGTGGTGCGGCTAGTGCGCCTTGTACTGCGTGTAGCCGTAGCCCTGCATGGCGAAGAGGAAGGAGGAAGACAGGCGGGTGTACTGCCGATGGAATGGGGGGGCTTGTGCCGCCAGCGCTCGCATCGCCAGCAGTCGAGAAACACATCAGCAATGGGGCAACAGGCTGGCTAGAGTGAGCAGCGTACCGAGATTGAGTTGTTCTGCTTTCGGTTGTGCCTCGTGCGTCTCGTCGTTGCAGTAGAAGGCGTCCCTCATGTGCCGTGCCGTGCTTGCCCTGGGATAGTATCACAGCGATTGCCGATCACGTCCATCAACCGCGGTATTCAGCTCAGAACAATTCACTCACTTAGCGAATGTTCGCATTATCCTGCGAATTACACCAAGGTTTTTTCGATCGAAATCTCGACAGAGCTTCGAATTACGGCCGTATCCAAGCTTTGATTGGATAACTCTGACCAATGAGATTGACAGCCGGTGGAACCCGAAGAGTCGGGGCAGACCGCTGGGGACCTCGCTTACCCTATCCCGCCAGTATACAAATTTCTATATTAATCTTATCCCTGCAAAATCGGGATAAGAGCGGTCGCCGGTGGGTTAAACGGGAAGAAGATCGAATTAGCCAATGGGACCGCTCCCAATCGATTCATTGTGGCGATTTACCCCCAAAACAGCCCCTTGGTGGTTTCGTAACCACCGCAGTCGAGACGAAGGTAGGGAAGCGAAACCCCTCTTTCCCAGGCACCGGTAGTCTAGTCATTCACCAATTTGCTAAGGAGCTCTCAAGCGACCCTTCAAACATCTCTTCGCGGACGACTTCACGACCCCTCAAGAATGGCAGCGCATACAACGTTTAGTTTCTTCAAACCTGGGCTCCTTTCTACGGAGGGTTACTGCTACGGCCGTGCACCTCTTCCTCATGACACTGCTCCAGCCAATTCCATCAACGTGGATCGCGTGAGCAGCGGCCGCTGGCGTGATCTGTCGGACGCAACCTTTCCTCTTCCTAGCTCCGACGTGGCATTGCGCACAGTCTCGGAAGCGGAGGCTGCCTCTGGCATCGGCACTTACGTGGGCAGCTGTGTGTGCATTGCTAGAGCATCGCACAACCGCGGACCAAGCTGAGACTACGGAGCTGTGTCCGGGTATTCGTGGGACCCGAATACTAGTACAGGTGTGCTCCACGTTTCTTTCGAGAGCGGTGTCGAACCTGTACAATTTCGACACACCGAGATCCAGCACCTGGCGTACGTGCCATATGCGTTGCGGCCCTGTATCAGCCGGTTGGTTTGTGACTTGATGACAGCAGAGATGGAGCATCTTCACGACTCGGCTCACAATCACTTTCGTGGCGTACGCACCAGGGCAACGCGCCGCTCGAAAACTATCCTGGATAAACTACATGCACCGCTCATTGATGAAACAAAAGCAGTTCCGCTGTTTGACAGTTCCACTGGTTCCATCCGGGAAGTAACTACTAAATACCTGCTCGACTTCATGTACTACAAGCAAGGCGGGCGGCGAACACCACGCAATTTGGTGCTCGGCGATTCTGTTTTTGATGAACCGATGAGTAGGGTCAACGTTACCGCAAACCCAGAGACAGAATCTAGTGCGGTTGGAACGCCCCTGGTTCCTCTAGTCGACCACGATCTGCTTAGCGACTCCGACGACGATGACGACCCGGTAGTGGCCCCGCCAATGGCCATTGCGGCAGCTGAGACGACCCGGGTTCAGCCGCCTAAAGTACCGAGAGCCTCGCGAAAGCGCGCGCGAGAGGTCCCCGATGATGCCTCCGATGACATCGACTCACTGGTTGCGCTGCGTGAGACGTACACGCGTAACCCGACGATGATCCGCAACATTGACCGGTTGATATCTATGAACCAGACCCCTGGAGACGAACGCAGTTTTCAAAGTCTAAGTGCAACCACAACTGACAGTCAAGCTCAATTTCGCCCGACAGCTATGCAGCGTCAGATCCATCGCCACCTTGTGAACGGTACGTACGCTTGCATGAGCGCTCAGCTTCTGCTCGAAACGCTTCAGATTTCACTACAGACGCTCGATTTATTGCCACACCCCGCCGTCATTCGCGCTTTCTTCAGCTGGGATTTCGCCACACAAGGCTTAAGTGTTATGCACTTTGTGAGTCTCTCCGATGTGGAGCGTCGGGGGCGTCGGAGCGCGAGCGATATGTCGGATTTCTCAAGGAAGAACAAGTTACCTCGTCCTTCGGCAGCTGGGGATCTCGCTACCGTTGTCGATGCTCTTGGAGGTTTGGCTGCAGTCGTCAAAATCGCCTACCAGCCCTTTGTCTCAACACTCGTCGAGGAGGCACAAGTTTTTGTACGCAAGCTTTCACGTTCCACGCTGGGAAGAAACTTTGGAATCCCCACAGCTCGCAGTGAACTCGTTAATTGGATTGACGGACGTTTTGAATGCGTGCGTTTGCTGCTTGCCCAGGGTCACGTCGACGCTGCACATGCAGTACACGGTGCTTTCCAAGAGGGTGACGCATCATTCGCTAAGCTGATTCAGGTGGTGAGTGAGTGTCGCCTCACGCACTCGGAGAAGCAAATGGCTGCGACAGCAACGCGAAATGGTCCGAGTAGCAACACCAGAGGGGCTCAACAGCAACATGAATTTCGTCGTAAGGTCAAAGAAGTCAAGCACGAGCGACCAGAAATCACTGCCGACATGGTGCAAATGCTACCTGAGCTCAATGGTAAGCGCCTCTGTATGAAGTATCTCTCCAAGTTGGGTTGCCCCAGCAGGCGGGAGGGGTGTTTTTCGCGCCGACGGAGGCCACTTCCGTCCAGACAATATCCCAGCCACCATCCGCGACCTCATTGTTCAGCATTACGGGGGCTTCAAGCCAGAATTTGCGGACATCAACGTCGTACCCGATCAAGTTTGACATTTTCCTGGCTCTCTTGTGGCGTTTAATGAGCCTGCTGAACTCCCTGCCCGGGAGCTTCGCAGTAGGCTTTTGACCCCAGTCCCACCGGTGGGGCCACTAACCGGTCCACACAGGACCGATGATCGTCAAAACAGCGTGCACTGGCCTCAACGCACGAACGCTGGTAGAGAGCCAATATATTCTCAAAGGACATGGGCCATCGCGGATCCGTGGCAGGACTTGGCGCACCGCACGTTGTCTACCGTCAATGATCCGGTGACAACAAAAGCCAGTGGTAGGACCATGAGTTCTTCTGGTACTGTCAAAGCCAGTGGTAGGGCTACGAGCTCTGCTGGTACTCCAAAAGCCAGTGGTTGGGCCGCGAGCTCAACTGGTACTCCAAACACTTGTTGAACGGCAGCGAAACCATTTGATACACCGAGGGAGTGCGGTCCCCCTCCAGTAGCTGACGACACCAATCACATGGTGTCGTGCCGAGAAGTTACTCTAGAGCCTCCTGGGAAGTGAACAACCTCACCAACCCCTATGAATCCTCGCGCTGCCGGTGAATTTATGAAGAGACGGCTACGATCATACTCGGCAACACTCCAGGTTCGCCGACGAATGTTAGAGCATGCTAATGAAGTAGCACAAGACCGACTTGCCACCCGACTCGAAGAGCACGGGTTGCAAATTCCGTCAGCCGATTTACACGTATCCAGACCCGCAGTCGACCGCGGTGCTGGAGTGGATGCGGAGAAGCAGCGCGTATTTAGCGAATTCCTTTGTCGGTCCGGGATGCCTTTACCCGAATTTGTTCGACTTCTCCGGGGGGAGTCTGAAAGCGATCCTCGCCCAAATAAGGCACTGGAAATTCCAAGTCATTCGCCTGGGTGGTCCTCATACAAATATCGCGAAGCATGGGAAGATGTGGTACTTCATGGGGTTATTCCTACGTGGAAAAACGACTTTCATACCCCGAGGATACCCCCCCCTCTAACCACGCCTCAGCTTCAATGGCGATGCAATCGATTTTGAGAAGCATTCGCAAGGGCCAGGACCGTAACCAGTTCCTCGTTCTCGACTTGGATTTACTAAACATTCTACCGGGTGTCACATGCAGTCCATTCGGAGCAGCACCGAAGGGCTCTGTGTCGCTTTCCGAGGATGCCCGAATGATTCATGATTTGTCATACCCGGTCGGGCATTCCGTTAATGACAACACCATCGATGATGGATCGGTCACTATTCAGTACGACGGACCCCACGCGTTGGCACGTCGAGTCCTGGAAGTTGAATCAAAATCTCCTGGTCACACCAAATTGCTATCAGGGGATGTAAATGGAGCCTTTCGCAACGTTCCTATCCACGCGGATCATGTTGGCAGGTTTGCGGGTTTAATTCGTGAGCTGGATATTCTCGTGATTGATCTTGCCTGCCCGTTCGGGTGGACACTTTAGCCGGTGAAGTATTGGCTCGCTGGCGGTGCGATCGCACACCTATACTCCACAGCTAAACCCAACTGGCCAGCACAACCAGCTCATGCGGCCCAGCCCTTTGATGCAAAAACTTGGTTTGATGACCATAACGCAATCGAAGCAGACATCGGCACGCGACTTTTTGAGGCCGATCTTGCGCTACGCGAAGCAATGATCGTGGTCCTAGGTCCGGACGCGATCAATGAAGATAAATTTACGGCTTGGCAAACCACGGGCAAAGCACTCGGATTACATTGGAATATCCCGTCATCCTACGTGGCGATGCCACCGGAAAAGATCGCGAAAGCCCTTTTGCGCGTTGAAAGCATGCTGTCCAGTAAACATACGTCGAAGTCGGATCTAGAAAAACTTCTTGGTAGTCTGCGCCACGTGGTGACTTGCGTCAGGTCAGCGGCGCCGTTCTTTCAGAGGTTGTCATCATTGTGTCGATCGATTCGCCGGTTATGTAGAGCTCCAATATCCAACGGAGCTCGAGATGATTTGCGGTGGTTTAGACTAATCCTGCACACGGCAAACCTCAACTGGATACCACTGCAACGATTCGCGAACTCCCAACCACCTGATATTAACGTCTTCATGGATGCTAGCGATATCGGATTGTGTGCTCTTTGTCCGTCACGAAAAGAGTACATTCAGGTCGCCTTTGACGCAGAAGAGCGTGACCAAATCGACATTTTCCATCAGGAGGGAGAAGGTGACTACGGCGTCAACCTCCGTGAGCTCATAAGTGCCGTCTTCGCATGTGCTGTGTGGGGGCCGCACTGGACTAGTTCGGACTCTTTCGTCCAGATGCACATCCGGCTTTGGATCGATAACCAGTCCGCGGTTTCATGGAATAACAAACAAGCAAGCCGTAATGTCACGGCGCAACTGCTACTTAGACTATTGGGTTTGGTGGAGATTTGCTACAATTTCTTCGCAACAGCAGCCCATATCCCTGGGGTGGAAAAAATCATGGCTGATGCTGGGTCCCGGGTGTGGCAGTCGACGAGCAAAGCTGAAGAATTTGCTAACCTTTCTTGTGGTTGGTCACAGGTTCCAGTTCCGAGCAACTACAGGAAACTCTCTCGGCTTTGGGAGCTATGTTGCGCGCAGGGGCACTGGCCAAGTCCTCCCAGAACCACTATCGACGAGCATGGTATCAATGGAATCGGTGGTGTGGATGGATGAGCTACCCCACGTGGCTCCCTGAAAAAGATCTCAACGGCAACGCCACTCAACTCGGATCATTCGTTGTATACTTGTGGCGCTTCGGTATGAATGCCGCCGGGCTAGGGTACTCCACTAACATGTTAGTCGGATTTGCTAGACACTAACTAACAGTTAGCTCAAAACTATACATGTTAGTACTGTATAGTAGGATAATGTCTTGATTAAACTATACTATAATGCAATCGACTCAGGTTTTAGCCTCTTATGTATCTTGTTCTTCGGTTCTATTCCTT
Organism: Phytophthora fragariae; assembly: GCA_009729435.1. NCBI lineage: Eukaryota > Oomycota > Peronosporomycetes > Peronosporales > Peronosporaceae > Phytophthora > Phytophthora fragariae. Next base: position 211,829 of record QQOI01000089.1, on the reverse strand, counting down.
AAAAGAATGCTCGATCAAAGTATATTTGTGTAGACTCTCTATTCGTTCAACAGAGCCGGCAAGAAATCCACTAGAATGCATTTCCAAAAATGGCAGGGTGATTGCTTCCTTTTACTAAAAATTTAAGTTTGCACAGGTGATTCCTAGCAGGTTTGGCTTTTGCATGCCCAATGCGTTGGGATTGATTGGCATAGAAGCCGAGTCTTATTTTTTTTACATTTACATGTAATATATCGGTGCCTTTGCAAATCCGTATTTTTACTCTATGTGCTACTGACATGTTAGCTCGAAAAAGCAGGCACTAACTAACAGTTAGCTAACATGTATAGTAACTAACATGTTAGTGTTAGGGAGTACTCTACGCCGGGCAGGGCAATTCTTACGCGACAATTTGTGCCAAGCTCTGCGCCGTCCGCTGGTATCACAAAAATAATCTCGGCTACGATCCCGGGAGTGAATGCGGGTCACGCGCTTCTTCTACGCGGGATTCGTCGATTTTCTAATCCTGTCGCCAAGCAGTATCCTCTATCAGCCCAGATTCTCCGTCGAATTTGTGCTAGTCTGGACTTCAAGCTGGCTCGCACAAAGCTCGTATGGGGTGGCATCCTGCTGGCTTATTTCTTCCTGTTGCGGAGATCAGAATACCTCTTTATCGGCCGTCGTCATCACCCTTACGTTTTGCGGCTCGATGACATTAGCTTTCTTGACAGCCAAGGCCGTGTCACCACACCATGAGATGCTGTCCGGGTGGGCATTAGACTGTGCGGGGCGAAGAATAATCAGTTTGGACGTGAAGAAGTTCGTTAACATGAGCGAACAGGCGACAGAGTGGTGTGCCCCGTGCGAGCTGCGCGGTTGATCGTCAATGGAGCAAGAATGTTCGGGACCCAAGGTGACCAACCTGCTCTGTCCACCTCCAGAGGAGCCGGCATTGAGGCGAGAGAAGTAGCTGAAGTTATCAAGGCTGCAGCTGCACAAGAGGGACATGAACCTGCCCGCTATTCAACTCACTCCATCCGGATTGGCGGAGCCACAGCTTTGCTAAACGCGGGGCCGGATCGGCTAGCAATTAAGCTGCTGGGCAGATGGATGTCAAGCTCGTTCGAGGAGTACCCAGTTCTCACAGCACAAGGATCAGCAGGGATGTCATGATTAATGTGCTGAGGGCTGCAGAAATGTCGGCGGGGCTACTGGAGGAACGTTTGCACGGAAGCTACGCGGCGGATCAGAGTTGTGTACCGCCACTCCACTCCCGCTAAACATGATCTGCATATTTCCCCAAGGTGGTTGTTGGAAATTGGTGGTTTCGTAACCACCGCAGTCGAGACGAAGGTAGGGAAGCGAAACCCCTCTTTCCCGGGCACCGGTAGTCTAGTCATTCACCAATTTGCTAAGGAGCTCTCACGCGCCACTCCATTCCCGCTAAACATGATCTGCATATTTCCCCAAGGTGGTTGTTGGAAACAAATATTTTCGATTTTTTTTTCAAAATGAGATATTTTTTTCAAACGGTCACCCCTTGGCGGGAAATTTGAATCTGGGGACGTTCGATAGCTCAATCGATAGAGGAAACGCCCCTCTTTGCAACGGTGTGCTCAAATCGCGATTCGCACTTAGCACCTTAGTAAAGTTTTGTTTGACGCAGTCTCAAATACTTTCCTAAGCTGGCAGGCCATGCAAGGGAGCAGAAGAGAAAGCTAATGTACCAGTGGCGTAAGGAGCACGGCCAACTCGAAGAGCTGTGTGCCGACCCCCGCCAAGCAAGTCTAAAGTACATACGCCCGACCGGCAGCGCTACCATCCTCCTCACCGACGCTGAGGTGGACCTGGTGCAGTGGATCAACGCGCTGAGGAAGGACGGGGCTCCCGTGAGCTCCAAAATGCTGGAGCTGCAGGCCAGGGCGACTGCACACGAGTACGAGATCAGCCCCTTCGAGGCTTCGTGGCACTGGAGGAAGGGCTTTATGAAGCGGCACCGACTCAGTATCCGTGCACGGACGAGACAAGGGCAAGTTTCGCTTGAAGCAGCGGACACAATCGCCATCAACTTTGCTGTGGATGCCCAGCAGAAAATGGTGGAGCTACGGGTGGCTAAAGTCTATAATGCCGACCAAACAGGTACGTTATGACATGATCACAGTATTTTACAATGATTTACTTACCAAAACTTTTAACAGGAGTATTTTTCGAGTACCTACCCAAAAACTCAATCAATAAAACTGGTTCAAAAACAGTTTGGATTCGTGGCGCTGGCAAGGACAAAGAGCGCTTCTCGGTGATACTGCTTGGAGATTCGGACGGCACCAAGTACCCACTTTATGTTGTTCTCAAAAGTTCAAAAGTAGCCGATCTCAGGTGGAAGGAGGCGACGCGGCCAATTGGAAGTATCGACGAGGATTCGGTATACATGTTTGGAACGAAGCGAGACAAATTATGGCAGACACCGACTTGCAGCTTTATGCGAACCCAACCGCGTGGTGGAACGCCGGCATCCACATGGAGTTTATAAACGGCAACTTCGGATCTCGCCCCCAGCCTAGGCAACCTATTCTACTGCTGGTCGACGATTTTTCCGGACACTGGACGGCGGAGGTGAAGGCCTACGCAGCGTCAATTGATGTGCATCTCATGAAGGTCCCACCTTCGTGTACGGCGGTGTCGCAGCCTGCCGATATCGCGTGAAACAGACCTTTTAAAAGCTACCTACGTACTGCGTGGGTTGAGATGCTACGGGAGCAGCTTCGAGCGCACACTGGACAAGGCACAACCTTCAAAATGAAGGCTCCGGGGCGGTCGCTGGTGTGCAAGTGGATAGAAGAGAGCTGGAGTGGTTTAAGCCGCAAGACAATTAAGCGCGGCTTCTCCAAGGCACACCTGCTGCCGCCAATCCCACCGTCGAACGCAATGCAAGATGGGCCTGCTGCTCTTGACGTTTTAGACGACGCCGCTGTGGCTTTCTTGAGGGAGTCCAGCATGGTAGATGAGACTGTAGGCGATCTCTCGTCTGATGACGACTTAGATAGCGATGATGGCGACGAGATCGACGAGTGGTAAGCGCGCAATTCAATTTTCCGTTTGACGACTACTGTTACATTTGTCTACTGTTGCATTTGCCGAAGATTACTGTTGATCAATGTTTGGACGACAAGTTGCAAATCATGCAGATGCATGTCAGCAAGCACATAAGGAATACGGTACACGGGGGGGGCTGTGCCACTCTCCCAGAAATACACAGTGGGGTCTCTAATACCTCTCAACACTCGGCCACGTCTCTACTCTTGGCCTTACCAGGATGAACTCTCAGTCAATGTACCTTAAGTTCACCGGTAGACATAACCCACGTCGACCAAGTGTATCCTGAGGCTACGGCTAAGCTAGCTAGACTTACCGGAGACAGACTTGACTCTTGTGGCTTGAGGGGGACATTCTACTCTGATTTAGTGATTAGAGGCTGTGAGGCCCCGACTATAACTAAACCCTGATGTCTATACAAAGACCAAGTCTAAACGGAGCCTTTGGTCTAACTAATCCTACAACCGGACGAGGCTTCGCCCTAAGTCCGGATTCCTACTAAAAGGCAAAGAGCGGGTACAGATATGACCGACCGGAGGTCACGACGGGATTTGTATTAGAACCCGCCGTGACCCACCGTCACTAGCTAGTCTGCTGGCACTAAAACGCGGGAAAAGTGTGTAGCCAATCAGAGGCCTCGGTCGCTTTTCTCAGCGGGGTCCAAGGTCGTTAAACCTCAGTGCGAGGCCATCAGTCAAGTCCAAAACTCGACATCACAGTAGTGTAGCGAACTGAAACAGCGAGCGAAACGGTTTGACACTGAATACAGTGTCATACATACGACTTAGTAATGCCGAGTCCTCGGCCGGGATATGTATAGATTGAGAGCGAAGGCGCTCGGGAATCTATGCATGCAATCATAGTGACAACATAGCTGAAATAACTACTTATACAATTCACCGGATACCAAAGCAGATCAAACTACCACAAGGTTAGGCACACGCGTGAACGAACACAGGCGGATATAATATTCGTGATATGTAGAGAGGATTCATCCGAAGTATTTACAGATCAAGTAGACTAAATATTGAGCCAGTAGTGAAGCGAGCTGGAACAGCGAGCGGAACGGGTTGAGAGTAAACATATACCGAGTAGTGAAGCGAGCTGGAACAGCGAGTGGAACGGGTCGAGACGAAACATAGACCAAGTAGTGAAGCGAGTTGGAACAGCGAGTGGAACGGGTCGAGACGAAACATAGACCAAGTAGTGAAGCGAGTTGGAACAGCGAGTGGAACGGGTCGAGACGAAACATAGACCAAGTAGTGAAGCGAGCTGGAACAACGAACGGAACGGATTAAGACTAAATATTAATTTAGTAGTGAGGCGAGGAAACAGCGAGCCGAACGGGTCCCAACTAATCATAGACTAAGCATGACGATTAGCTGGGCCGAGTGTAGAGATGGTGGATACGTAGCGACAATTGGAGGGACTCCAAACGTTAATTAGAATAGGGTTGATTAGTTATGTGCACATAAAGGTTCAGACATATGCAGTAATGGAGCGTAGAACATCAAGCTTAATGGGTTGATATTTAACATAGCCCCACCACTCCAGCTGGAAGAGGACGACAAAGTGTACACCGATAACATCGTGTAAAGGCAGATATTCGGCACGAGTTAAGGGGGTAGTAGGTATCAAACGATGCATAGTTCACGTTCGTTATTACTCATCACATTTAACCATAGCAGAAGCGACTAAACATTGATATTTTCTCCCGCCGTAGCGAAGCGAATGCGGGTCTCCAACACATTAGTGAAGCGAGCTGGAACAGCGAGCGGAACGGGTTGGGATCAACCTCACAACCACCGCCCGCGAAGCGGGCGGCGCTCGGCTAGTAGTACATGTACTCGAATTGCAAGGCACCACTATTTAACATTCACGATCGGTGTCATCAACTCTCCCCATGGAATTGGCGTATGCCGGAAATTATATGATGCGACAAATGGATGCTGGTGTGTAGACACTCCAGAAATATGTGGAACTGCCCTGGCGGTTGGCGGGAGTACCATGGTGGTTGGTGGACACTCCTCTTGGTTTTTTTGAAAATGGCCATTCGGACCTTAATTGCTTAAAGGTACCCTTTAGACCAAAGGTGAGCCCTTACGTACGGACCTCAGACCCAAAGGTAACGAAATGCGGTATAATATACCAGTAATACAAAGTCGTGCTTCGCACGAAGAGAAGCTCTGATATTTTAGCTGCGATAATGTGGTGATCGAGTGTTAATAAGAAAAAAGAGAGAAAGCGTTGCTACGCTGTGCGGGAGCTCTAGTTGTTCTAGTCGGCGGGTTTCGTCAAGAGACTACTGGGACGGAGTGAAGCACGACTTCGTTCACTGCGCCGTACTCCAGGCGCGAGCAGCAAGGTGCGGCCATCTAGGCTGTTTGCCGTTCACTAAAAATGTCCGGCCATCTCCCTGGGTGAATATTCTGTAAATATATCGTCATTTCGCCCCCCCCCTAATGCATTCACATGAAATTGTGCATCTCCTGCGCCTGCTCCACCGCCGCAGCATCTGCGCGCGTTTCATGCAGCATTTCCTAATGTTGTACAATGTAGAATTATTATGGATCATGCGTCATTCACATGGATGGCGCGAGCTACCATAAGCGTCAAGAAAATCCTGCACCGACTCGGCGGACACTCAAAGCCAATATTCAGAAGTGGCTCAACGACCAAGGTACGTTGATATGTCTTAAACCTATTTTATATTCTAAATTCTAACAAAAATCTTTACAGGTATTCCATACGATTCGAATGCCTTCATTCCTCAGCTTCTGTAGCTCGTGAAGGAGCACAAGCCGAAACCGGTGAATGCGGCACAACGGATTGCAACCGAACATGGCTATTATCTACTTTACACCCCCCCGTATCACCCAGAATTACAGCCTATTGAGCTGGTGTGGGGTCTCGTCAAAACCAAAATTGCACTCCGACCAGCCAAAACACTGGCTGAATTGTCCTCCCGGTTGACAACCAAACTTGCACGAGTGAAGTCCAAGAACTGGTGTAAGTTTTACCGTCGTCTGTTGAGATTTGAGCGCAAATACTTGGCTGCGCTTGAGGAGTGTGAACTTTGTGAGGACGACGACCACGATGCAGACCCAGAAGACGAAGTTGAGTGACCTGTATAATTTGATAGCCCTGCACACGGATGGTTGTACAACGCGACGAGCCATATGTTTTTTTTCTTTACACGAGTCAGAATCCCACATGTTTTGTACTATCCAGTCCTCTTGCCCAATAAAAAAACCTTAGTTCTATAAACCCGTTTCCCTAAAAATCAAGCTCTTTAAACGACTTTTTCGGAAGCCCATAGCGGATTAACCAAGGCGAATTGGCTTGTTTTAACACCAGAATCATATGTAAATCGGGTTTTTTATACCACATATCTAAATGTCGTACCAGTTTTTTTTCAAATATGTAGGCTACAGAGCATCATATGCGGAGGTATCATCATTTTCGGCCGCTATAATAGGCCAGGTCTGCAACCACGGATTTGATGCAACCGTGCGTAAAAAGCCAAAGCACGACAAAAAAGTTAAAGTGACACCCCTTCCACGACTGACATCCATTTTTAACACAGCCAACGCACGACAAAAAAGTTAAAGTGACACCCCTTCCACGACTGACATCCATTTTTAACACGCAGTTTTATTCAGTTTCAGACTCTTCTCCCGCGCTGGCAGGCTCACTCGGTGGCTCACTCGGCGGCTCACTCGGCGGCTCTTGAACTCTAAAAGACCCGTCTACCTCTCGCGGTCCGATAGGAACTAGGCCTGCCTTCACGAACCCCCTAACAATGCGTTTCTCTGCAACACTCTCCCACGCCAGCAACACAATCTGTGTCATCAGGAAACGTCGAGCAGTCGTGGTCGCAGGGAAATCGTGGTTGATGTGATAATTGACGTAGAGTCTTCGACATCTTGACTTAAAGGAGCGTATCACCGACACGTCCATTGGCTGCGCTAAGCCGGTGATCCCTGGTGGAACAAACTCAACCTCTGAGCAGTAATCTTCCTCTAACTTGGTGCGCACACTTGCCATTTTATGGGGTTTTAGACTGTCTAGCAGAAGAATACGCTGGTTCCTTGCTCCAGGGCCCCACACCTACGTTTATTAAACACGTTAGCAAAGCATAGATTGAAATATTAATCGGCCAGAATATACATGTACCTCGTCGATCCAGTCGAGCATTACGCGCTTATCACAGTACGCTTTTCGCTGCACTGTGAGGATGACACGATCGCGGTGCAGAGGGTGGTTCAAAAGTTCTTGATATACATCGGCATTTGGAACCCCCGCAAACACAATGAGCGGGGGCATCTTTTTTCCTGTCGCAGATGCGCACAAGAAAACGGATGCCCGAAAAGAGTTTTCCGTCATTGACTGCACGACGTCGACGTTCTTATCCCCTGTAAACGTGATCGTAGTGTTCGGATTCATATCAATATAGATTGATGTCTGATCCATTTGTACACGTGGTCGTACTTGCTGTGACCTGGAAAGACGGAGACGATGCTGTTATTCTCCGTCGACCAGCGCATGCTCGCTCCAAACGCACTCGCAACATTCTGCAAACAACATTTGACAACAAATAACATTATAAATATTACAATTCAAACCGTCAATATTCAAACACAATTTTACCTCCATTTCTGAGCGTTGATTTGTACCGCGATGTGTGATGCGGCGGACAGAAAGCCTGTTGCGGAGGTGGAACCGACGCAAGTACTCCGACGCCGCACGCTCCGATCTATCTGAGAGCAACCGTGGCTCAAAACGCGCTCCCATGATCATGAGGCACTCTGTAGTGACGCATCTGGAGCGATTGCGCCTCATATCGGTGACCCATTCGAGTAGCCTACGGATTAATACACTATTAGCATTTGATACATCACACAACGGCCAGTTACTGTTACTGCTTTTCGAGTTCAGGATACGTGATTGTCGGCCCACGCTTAGTATCCACGGCAAACGTCTTTGTGGGGCGAGCTGCCTTGATTGCGAACTGACCTTTCACCCAACGGTACAGCGTGGTTCGGTGAATCTTGTACTTCGCAGCTAGCTCGGACGAAACCCCACGAAGATTAGCTTCCTCGATTGCTTGAGACTTCTGCCTATTCAGATGCGGCACATACCGCATTTGGGGGGGGCTTCAGTGATTATAATGTGGCTGGGGGCGAACGAGTTGGGTTCAGAATTTTTACGAAAAAAGAGTTTTTACAAATGACTTGATCTGTACTTTTTACAGGGTTGCAGAGATCTCGTGCAATACGGTACGCTTACGCAGTAAATTTACCGTGGAATTAATCCGTATGGGGCTGTCCACCCCTCATTCTTCGGTATTCCAAGTGCACGGTGCCATCCATGCAAGTCTTGTTTTAACAAACACTACGTGGGCTAACCTTCATGCAACATTGAGCTAATGCAATTGGCTAATAGATTTCAATAATCTGAGCTGATTGGCTTAAACATTTCGCACTTAGTTGAGGTGGACGACACAGGTAACATGCAGATTATTTATCGTTTCGCGCGGGATATTGTATTCAACAAGAACAAATGAGCGATATATTTTAGAAATAGATGACTGATTTCGCAGGGTATTTGACTTCGCAAAATCGCACACCGCCTCCTTAGCTCTGAAAATAAATTTCAGAGAATTTTGTTCTGTACGGAAATTATGGATCAACGCTATGGAGTCGCCCCTCCGACGGGCATCCAGCAGCTCAACAGCGAGAACGAGGCCGCTCGCTTCGACGAGGCCCTGACCGGGTATTTCCGCGTTGCGGCCACAGCAGGTAAACGAGCTCGAGGCCGTGGCCGACGTGGAATGATGGCGCCATCTGCAGAAAATGACAGCTCCGACTCACCCGAAAGCTGCGTGAAACAACTTAAGCGCCTTCTACGCGACGCCGCAGCTCCGGCACAGTCTCAATACATTCAGAGACTCTATTCGATGGTGTTGCATCAATTGCAGCGAGGAACCAAGTCGCCTATTATCTTCTCTAGGGTCAGTAACATTAAGTGCCGACGTGTAAAGTATTTTTCCTCATTTATATTTTATTTTTATTTTTCGCAGGCGGTGGAGCTGTGTGATGAGATTTTCAAGCGGTCGGTGGGTTTTCGAGCGCTCATCACGAAGCAAACGACCTCGTTCTTCAATCGGTTGCTGGTAGCCACGGGTGAAGACCCGAGCGCCAATGTGTCGAGAGCTTTGCGAGCGAGAACGCAGGGGTCCTCGCAGTTGACAGAAGTACTGGCGCTGATTGAGACGTGGAAGCAGGACTATGGAGACAAATACCAGTCGCTGGTGGCGGGCCATGCGGTGCTGATGGAGAGAGGGTATGTGTTCCCACACAGGCGTGAGAGACGGGAGGAGCAACGACGGCAGGAGGTGGACACGAGACGACATCGTGAACGGGTGGGCGAAGCGAAGGAGCAGCAACGAGATCGAGAGATGGCGCAATTTGTGCCCGAGATGGAGCAGGTGCTGGTGGAGATGAATCGGGTCTTTGAGATTCTGGTGCCGACGCTGGACGCTTTTGACGTAGTGTGCGGTTCAGACGAAGAGGGAAAGAAATCGACGCTCTCAGGTGCTGCACAGGCGATTGTTGTACATGGCGGGGGAGCCGGAAGTGTCACAAAGGAAGACAGTGATGAGATGCAATGGGAAGACGTGAACGAGCCGACATCAACAGAATTGGATGAGGAGACGGATGATGTAGAATGGGAAAGCGTGGAAACAGAAGACAACAGAGATCCCTGTAATATGCAGGACGAGGCATCTGACAAGGACGATGCTGAAGATCACATGGACATCAATGACATCGTGCAAGCATACGGTCTCGGTAGCTCGTCATACCAACTAACCGTCGAGGTTTCCAAACAAGTCTGTGAGGAGTCTTCTGATAACGATGCGCTCTTCCGAAACCTGGCGGATGGTGCTCTGCGAATGCGAAAGCGTTTTCTGCCCTTGCTAGACGACTGGGAGCAGCACTCAACACTGGCAGGATCGTCTTCATCCAGCTCTTCAACGATGCAGTTCCAGCGCGAGGTGCTGCAGCAGATCCGGGACTTGCGTGACCGCATGACGCGTGCTTTGCTGAAGTGGGATGATCTAGTCCAAGGCACGAAGGATTCCAACAAGGATAAATCGGCTCAACCGGCCGTAGTGTCACTCCCACTCGATGCGTACAATCCTCCCACTAAACGTCGACGTCGTACCAGCAACGTGAAGTAATCCGTCCAATAACTTTATTTACATAAATAAAAGTATGCTGTAAGCTCATCTAAAGTGATGTAGATTTATTCCTTGGTAGTTCATTTCAGCAGCTACCAACTGTTCATGCTTCGAGTACTGTATGTTACTGTATCAAAAAACCACCTCCAGCTCGTCAAAGTAGTCGCAGCCAGGTAGTACAGCGATACTATAAGTAAACTGACAGATTTCCACACGCCCCTTTTTAGCGGCTACCATCAGCGCGGTATTTCCCACACTGTCTTTGGTAGCCAAGCTGGCACTCAACCGTTCAATGGTTGAGTACCTCCTGGATTTTCGAGTTAGCAGTCGATGTACTGCTCAACTACTTGTGGGATAGGCTCCAGCTCTAACGAGTCTGTGTAGTTATTCATCAGAATCGATCTGTTTGAACTGTATCGGGTGAGAAGCAGCGGTGTGAGATCGTGGTGTCCAGACGCTTCAGCTAGTCACTTGTTCCTAGAATTCAGGGCCACGCCACATTCTCCACTGAAAAATCGTACGATAGCGATGTGGCCGAGTCAGTATCATTCACATCGGTGCCAGCTGGAGCACGACTCCGGAGGTGTTGGATATCGCAAGAACTGGCGCCACCTGCGATGAACGCAGTGGCGACGATAACGACCTGCGACGACTACAGCGACCCCTCCAGCTACAAAGTACGAAACCACCCATGCATATTAGGCTAGCACAGACATCCTAGCCCCATCCAACCTCATTCATTCTGCAATATACCAGGTGCGAGGCACCACAGCAAGGAGCAACCCGTGCAGGATCCTTAGTGCTCCCTTCAGGAGGACCTTGAAATTTCCACCTTTGCAGCAGTGCTGTGTAGCTCTTTTTGTCCCTGGCATCCAGTTCAACACCGCGTTGCAGCGAGATATCGAACAATCTCCTCTTGACCACTTCTACAGGTACTTCTAAAGGCAGGATATTTGCACAAAAAATCGTGTACACGAATCTGCACGTAGCACGGCGACGAGGTTACAAGGGAGTACTGCCGACCTTGTGAATAACTCCCACTTGAGTCATCAGTAAAATACTTGTGATATCTCCCTCTCAAAAATCGCAGCGTAATATTACACGGCGCCCGCACCATCTCCGTTGGGCTTCAGTATGTACTTGGGCGGCAGTCTCCGTTCGAGCGGCGGCAGCACAAACGCGGTGAACCAGAGTGCGTCCTGCCTGCCGAGCATCCGAGTCAGTGAATGCCGCACCGACGCAGCGCTAACCTTCAGCCTCCGCCTCTCGCCTTCACGCTGCAAGAACTCAATTGTGCTCTGATCCGTGAGCACCAAGTAGACGTGCCAGCCCCAATAGCCGCAGACCACGACGCCCACCACACTCGTTGCCATGAAGGAGAACAACACCTTGAAGCGGTCCAACACGACGGCGTCACCCTGTGCGTCCGCGCTGCTGCTCGTGAACGTCGCGACGAAGAGCCCCGCCGACAACATGGCGACGTACAAGCAGCTCACCCAGATGTACAGCAACAGCAACCAGAAGTACCCTACCGACACAGTACGGGACACTGTAATTAGCACAGAACAGAAGTACAGTAACAGCTAACTTACTGTAGTTGTTGTACCCGACGCAGTTGTTGAGCCAGGGGCAGTGGTGGTCCATCTCGTAGACGCATCGTCGGCATTCGCGACAGTGGTGCGCCCTGGGCGGCTTGGGCCTCTCGCAGTGCCGGCAGAAGCTTCCGCCATCGCTGCTGTCCGGACTGTCCAGCTGCCGGGTCACCACGTAGCCGGGGTCACTCCAGATGGCCAGCGAGTACTGCAGCAGCAGCTCCGAGGCCAGGAAGACGCTGGCCGCCACGTGCGCGGGGCTGCGTGACGGCAGGAACTTGGAGAAATGCACCAGGGCGATGCCCACGATGAGTCCGTATCCCAGCGCCACCAGCAGCGGACTTAGCAGAGACATGGCCGAGTGAGCATGGCAGCCAATTACACTGCGCGAGATAATGTTTCGGACACCTACATTTTTGTTCATATCTCAGCTTCTAGAAAGAGTTACGGCTCGCTGTTTAGATATGTTGTGCCAATCAGATCGTTTTATAGGTAGCATGTGACGCGGAGCTAGATTTCCAAGTGCGTCGATAGGCTGGTATACAACTAACAGGTTTTCGGTCCGCGACACGGTTTTCGGACAATTATTATCTTAGTTTTAGTATAGGAAAGAGTGATTGTTCTATCGTTGCGTCGTAGTTGTGGTCGCACCGACCTCATTTTAGTATGGGACGAGGAGAAGGTGGCTTCCACGAGGCTGGCTAGGGGGTGAGAGCGATCGCGCGCAGCGTAAAGCGGCCCCGGACGGGGTCAGCTACGTGCTGCGCGTCACCAAGAAAAGGCACTGAATAGTTACTATTCAATGCCTTCGCCCCGGGTTTCCTACTATTATAGTACGCACACAGCACGCCACCCCGTGATTCGCCCTCAATACCGATGCTGAGGAGTACCTAGTTGCTACCCCGCGCACAATCTGCCAAATCTGACGGTCCGTGAGGCTCTTGGACCTGCCTGACTTTGCCCCGGGTTTCTTGGTGACGCGCAGCACGTAGCTGACCCCGTCCGGGGCCACTTTACGCTGCGCGCGATCGCTCTCACCCCCTAGCCAGCCTCGTGGAAGCCACCTTCTCCTCGTCCCATACTAAAATGAGGTCGGTGCGACCACAACTACGACGCAACGATAGAACAATCACTCTTTCCTATACTAAAACTAAGATAATAATTGTCCGAAAACCGTGTCGCGGACCGAAAACCTGTTAGTTGTGTACCAGCCTATCGACGCACTTGGAAATCTAGCTCCGCGTCACATGCCACCTATAAAACGATCTGATTGGCACAACATATCTAAACAGCGAGCCGTAACTCTTTCTAGAAGCTGAGATATGAACAAAAATGTAGGTGTCCGAAACATTATGTCGCGCAGTGTACAAGTGTATGTCGCCAAGTCGCACACATAGGTCACGACGCATTGCCGGATGTCACCGCATAACACTATACGCACACACTCCTAGTTATCATTTCTTACAGATGGAAGAAGTCAGTTTCTACGTAGCAGACTGTGTAGAGCCCTCTATTCGGGGCATTTTAGCAGTCGAGAATACATTCTCACAGGGAGAGCTATACGCACTATACGCCATTACTCACCCTCCTCAGCGGCCGCGCTTCCCGCCCACCCAAGCCCCGGCCCCCCGCTCTCAACCAAAGAGCGGCAGTCCAGCCAAGTCGAAGGGGGAGGGGCGACGCTCAACCTGCGCAACGTCCTGCGAGTCGCTCTCGGAAAAGGCTCCAAAGAAGGAGAAAAGAGAAGGAGAAGAACAAGTGAAGCCATCAATCAATCCATCGATTGAACAAGAGCCAGCCACTCACTCACCCGTATACAGAGATACAGACAGACACACACACACAGGTGAGGAGACCAGCACGTTGGATGGATGGAGAGAGACGGAGGAGGAAGAGACCGAAGGGCTCCAATACCCACTTCGCAACTGGCAGGCGAGCGCTGCAGTACTGGAGACCGTCGTCCTCCTCCTCCTCACGTAGGACGAGTATCTGCCTTATGTTGCTGGACGGTTGCTGACGTCACGTGTGCCTTCCTTTGTGTTGCTGTTGACGTTTGCTAGGCGGGCGTCTTTTTGTGTCGTGACTGACGTGGATGACGATGGAGTTTGCGCCTGGTAGCGTGCCCGCTGCCAAGCTCGTCGCGTACCCGTCGGACAAGGACAGCAGCCAGCAGAGCGGCACTGACGCCTCCTCTGCGCTCAGCTTCGAGGCGTCCAACCTGTTCCGCTTCGGCAGCTCGAGCGACTTCTTCGCCATGAAATACAGCGAGGACGAGCTCCCGGCCGCGTCGTCGCCCTCAGACAGCGACAACAACAAGAGCCACAAGGCCAACAACAATGGGAAGGACACGGACAACGAGGCTACTGGAAGCGGAGCGGGAGACGAAGCCGCGTCGAACCAGACGACCCACGAACGGGAGGAAGCAGCCGACGACGCAGGAGCTGGAGCTGGAGCTGGCGACGTGGGACGGACCATTGACATCAAGATCCGCAAGGCCCGCGCGCCCGTGGAGATGCTGCCATCGCGCCGCAAGAACAGCATCGAGATGTTCCTCTCGCAGTCGCCGAGCCAGGCGCTGGGCGGGGACTTCTTGAAGCTCAGTCTGGACGACCGGCAGATGAGTCTCCAGACGAACGAGCGCGCGGCGAGTGGCGGCGGCTCGAGGAGCGCAAACGCCGCGAGAAGAGGCAACGTGAACGGGAACGGGAACGTGAACGCGTACGCGTCGGGCCAGTTCCAGCTCAACCCCGTGCAGGAGTCACCGAGTGAGTACGGAGCGCTCGCTGGCCGCTACCGCCACTCGCAGCCGTCTCCTGCCGCCCAGCAACAGCAGGAGCGCTACCGCTCCGGCGGACGTGACGCTCAGCAGCACCTGCCGACGTCGCTGTCTCTCTCGCGCTCGAGCACGGTGCCTGGTACCAGCAGCACTGCGTCTGGCGCGTACAACGGAGCGTACACGCTGAGTCCGCGCATGTCGTCGGAAGACTCGTGGTCGGGGAGCCAAGATGGAGACAACAACGCCATGTACCAGGAGCAAATGCACGACTACTATGGCAACAACCAAGCGGCAGCCTCGTACGAGCAGCAGTATCGTCAGCAGCAGCAGCAGTATCGGTCTCCGCAGACTGCGAACGGGTCGTACGGCTACGGTGGAGCTCCAGCTCGCGCGCAGATGACTTCAGGTCAATGGAACCCAATGGTTGTGGGGCCGCACCCTCCTTCCGGCATGTACGACGGTGGAAACAACATGTACATGTACCAGCGCTCGAGTCCGATGAGGCACCCGCATACGGCGCAGATGGGCTACGCGTCGCATCAGCAGGGATCGATGGGAATGCGTGGCGGAGGCCACTCGAATAATCGTTCGCAGGGACGCAGTATGTACTCGCGCATGACGCCGCCGCTTCCTGAGTCGTCTCCCCCGCACTCGCCACGCAAGGGCATGGGCATGGGCGGAGGGATGCAAATGGGGATGAAGCAGTGCAAGTTTTTCCTGCAGGGTCACTGCCGGATGGGTAGCAAGTGCAAGTTCGTGCACCAGGCTGGTGCTCCGACCCCGGAGCTCATGGCTAGTGCTCACAACTCGAGCCGCCAAAACTCTTCAATGATGTACCAGCAAAGCCGGATGATGATGTCGCCTCCTCCGTCGCACATGATGCAGCAGCGCCATCAAATGGGCGGTGACGATCTCGGCCATCAGTTGAATGGCGGGTTTGGAGGGCGACAGCAGTCACGGATGGGATACCGCTCGGAAAACTCAAGTTCTGGGAGCATGAGCTTGGGGTTAATGAACGGTGGTGGGATGAGTGCGCCTATGATGGGCGGCGCTGCTACTGACCCGTCCAGCTTGAGTGCTGCGTTGAGTGTGGAAGACATCCAGAACCGCGTGTTTGCTATGTCAAAGGATCAAAATGGTTGTCGGCTGCTGCAAGAGCAACTTGACTACGAAGACCGTGCCGATCTGTGCGAAGTGATTTACCAGGAATCGTTGGAGCATCTTGCTGAGATGATGGTCGATCCGTTCGGTAACTACCTCTTCCAGAAGTTGCTGGAGCGAGTGAACGAGAAGCAACGACTTGTGATCATCCGCCGTGTGAGCTCGAACCTTGTGGCTGCTGCGCTGAACTTGCACGGCACCAGATCGGTGCAGAAGGTGGTGGAGGTGTGCGCGACTTCACCTGACGTTATTGAGGAAGACTATGAAGATGACGACGGTGATGACTATGGCTATGTGAATGATCGTGAGGAGCGCCCGGAAGGTGGTGAGCGACGCCGAACGACGAGCCTCCCGGATATTATTGTGGAAGCTCTGAAGGATGACGCCGTGCGCCTGTGTATTGACTCGAACGGCAACCACGTTATCCAGCGTGCTCTGCAGTTTATGAAGCCCGAATACAACCAGTTTGTGTTTGACGCTGTGTGTAAGGAGTGCACGACTGTCGGTACCCACCGCCACGGCTGCTGTGTCCTGCAACGTTGCCTGGACGCGGCCAACAAGGCGCAAAAGGCTGAAGTGATTGAGCAAGTGGAGCGCCAGGCGATGAAGCTGATGCAGGATCCGTACGGAAACTACGTTGTGCAGTATGTGCTGGACTCGTGCACGGCTGAAGAGGCCTTCGGTGTCATTATGAAGCCTTTGGGCCACATCTACGAGCTTTCGGTGCAGAAGTTTAGTTCGAATGTGATTGAGAAGTGCCTTGAGAAGGCTCCCGAGCGCGTGCGTCAAAAGTACATTGCTGAAATCACGAGTTGTCCGAAGATGAACAAGATGTTGCAGGACCAGTTCGCGAACTATGTGGTGCAGCGTGCGTTGTGCGTGTGTGCGGAGGAGCAGTGCTTGCTTCTCGTTAAGGCCATCCGCCCGCATCTGGCCGCTATGAAGAACACGTCCGGTGGTCGTCGTATCACTGCTCGTATCCTCAAGCGCTTCCCGAACATGGACATCAGCATGGACATGGGCATGTCGCCGACTGCCGACAGTCTGTTCGACAACGGCGCCAACGGGATGATGATGAGCCACTTGCCGTCGTCTGCTATGGGCGGCTACATGCACCAGCAGCACTTGCAGTCGAACCTGATGTACGGGATGCAGGGCGGTCACATGGGCGCTTCTCATCACTTCCAGGGAGGAGGTCGTGGCAACCGCATGCCGCAGATGCACGGGAACGACGGCAGTATGATGATGTTGAACGATGTGGGCGGCATGGGGATGAATGCTACGAGTCGTGCATAAGGAAGAGTCGAGGGTGGTGCGAAAACTATGAACCAGCAGTTAGGGAACGAGCGTGTGGTGTATGAACGATGAAGCAGCAAGGAAGACCCGGTAAAACGAACGCTGGAGACGCGCAGCAGGGTGAGCGAGTGTGGAGGAGATGGGGAGATGGGGTGACCTGCCACCAGCGAGGAGGACGCGTGGGTATGATGACAGGAGGCAAACTAGTGACGAGAAGCAGGAAAAGGATCCAAAAGTTTTGCGCGTTTGTAGATAAGACAGATACAAAAAGAGGAGAATGCATGTTTAGGACTTGTATCAAAGCAATGAAGAGTCCGCGATGGCGAGCAGCGTGGAGTGGACGTGAAGGCGAGAAGCAAGTGACACGACAACAGTATGCTGTATCAGTAAGCCGCCGCTCCGCCCGCCCGCCAAAGTCGAAGACGAAGACCGTGGCGAAGATGGAGCTTGGCCGGCCGATCGCCCATCTTGCCCCGTGCTCTACATAAGCAATAGGAGAACAACAAATGACCATAACAATGAAAGCTTTTGAAGGAAGTACATACGGTTCCAGCTTGCGCTCTAGAACTTGTAGCGTTGGATGGACTCGAGGTGGCGTACAGACCGCGGGCTCTTGGGACGTGTGTCGTCGAGACGACCAGATTTGCACGCGTAAATCATCAGCGTCAGACTCAGCAGCGCCTTGAACGCTGCAAGACACATGAAGAACGCCACCGTCACCAGAATCCCGCTAGGTGATGTGAACTCAACTGGTACGTCCGTGAGTGCCTTCGATACCATGCGCAGCACGACACAAGCCAAAGGCAACGACATGAGACCCAATCGCTTGGACACGTGGTGCGTGTGGTCCAGAATCGTATCCTCGCTCTTCCACCCCGTCAAGTCCCGACACAGGATCGTGATGAACTTGGAGTACATCGTCGGCGGGAGTTGGTTAAATTTCGTGATGAAAGCGTGTTTGAGCCAGTCGATCAGCATCTCCGCCACCCAGACCATTGCCTGCGGAAGAAATACTTCAGTAAGCACACTGTTCGAGCTAGAAAATATAATTGAAGCAAAAAAGTCGTACCGTTCCCCAAGCAACATCTCCAGTAGACGACTGCAGCAGGATAAGGCTAATGATCGTGATAAGCTTGAAGCGCTCGACGATATCACTGCAGCTGATCTGGAAAAGGTTCTGCTCCTCGAACTTCTTGAACACGGAGCTCTTGAGCTCGGCAAAGTTGTTGGAAATCAAAAGTGTGAGCAGCGACGTGTTACTCGAATTGACCGCCACGTTGAGGGTCACGACTTGTGCGAAAAGCAGCAGCGAGTGGAGCACCACGTAAATGATCGCGACGGTAAAGTCCAGGAACATGCGCGTGACGCGGCGGGGGTGATACTTGGCTGTGTAGTAGAGTGAGTCCAGTATATCCTGTCCCAGCGACGAGAACAGTCGATCGAAGATCTCGATCATAGTGAACAGCACGTACAGCTTGATCATCGCCTGGCCGCGGATCGCGTGGTAGACTCTCGACATGTCCACATGCCCCAGCACGGTGGTCCCCACGGCCACAATAACCGCCACCATCAAGTCGTAAAAGTGCGTCCTCCTGAACACTCTCGTGTGGAACCCGGACGTGACCGCGCACCCGCACGCGAACAAAATCCGCAGCGGTAGGTACGTGAACACGTACAGGAAGCTGTCCAGCGCCAGCAGCACGCCGAAGAAGAACAACTGCTCCGTGTTCACGGGCACGACGAAGAAGTTCTGCACGCGCTCCTGGTGCATGCCGTCGGTGGGTTTGATGTCGTGCACGCCGAAGATCTCCTTGTAGAAGAAGTCCGACAAGCGGAAGGCGTGGGGCGCCGGGGGTTTGTCCGGTAGAGTCCCCGCCCCTGCAGACCTCGGCGAGGGTGCCGGAGCCAGCTTGGAATCTGTGTCTGCTCCTCTGGCTGTCAAAGGGTACGGGGAGCTCCTGGCCAGCGACGCCACGGGCGAGAAGCTCAAAGGCGAATACGGCGTCGAGAAGTCCGTCTGCACGTGGAGATTGGGCTTGGAGCGGCCGTTCTGCGTCGGCGATGGCTTCACCACTGTTGCATCTGAGGAAAGGGGAGGTTTGCAACACATTGAGGCGTCTGGGGAGCTCGTGGAGGCGCTGGGAGGCTCAGGATTCAACTTTTTCCGCTTAACGGAGCTGCTCGGGACGCCTGCGTGCTTGGGGATTTTACGGCGAACCACGCGCTTTCTGTGAAATAAAGTTGCGGATACGTCTAGGTGAGGTGTCTTTCTTGATGGTTCGGCTGCGGATAGAGGCTGGGGCGCTGCAGGGGACGCCATGGACGGCGGAGATGGAGGAGCACAAGTCGACGCCATCGTGCGCCGATGTGATATATTATGATGTCACTAAAGTGAATCTCAGGTCGAGAGTGTAGCCATTTTGATTTTGAGTGTAGCCATTTCTGCCATGTTGAAGTGGGATGTATCCTTTTTGGTAGTTGTAACGACCGATGGAGGAGGTGTCGTGGATGAACTCGCCGCCGTTGGACCCTCGCGTGCTGGCGAATGTGGTGCGGTCGTATGAGGGCGAGACGCTGCTGGTGTCGGAGTGTGATGTGCCCGTGTACCATGGCAAAGGGCGGCTGAAGTTCAAGACAGGCTTCACGTATGTTGGGGGCTTTGTGCACGGACGGATGCACGGCACAGGACGCATCGAGTGGCATGCGAGTGGCGTCGTGTACTCGGGCGACTTGACGCACAATGAGATCACCGGGCGAGGGACGTACTGGTGGCCCAACGGAAGTTCGTACGAGGGCGACGTGAAGCGCGGCAAACGCCATGGTCGCGGAGTTTTCGTTACTGGAGACCGTGGGGTAGTGAGTGAAGAGGCTCAAGAGAGTGACGAGGTGTCCAAGCCCCTTCTCTTCGCCTTCCGCTCTCACGACGATCAGGGCCACGAGGTCGATGGTGACGGCCATGATGAAGCCAAGAGCGTGGATGGTGCTGAGCTCGTCATAGCTCAAAGCAATGCTCGATATGATGGCGAGTGGGAGGACGGACTGCCTCATGGCTACGGCGAGCTGGTGTTTGACGCCGCACGCAACATTCGCTACGAAGGACAGTTTGTGGAGGGGAAGCGCGAGGGCAATGGACACATGCACTATGCGGACGGCAGTGTGTACGTCGGAGAGTGGAAAGATGATGTCAAGTGTGGACAAGGTGTGATGACTTGGATGACCCCACGAGGAGTCGACGAATTGGTGAACCCTGAGGACGCAACTCCACTCGAGCGATACGACGGAGAATGGATGAACGACTGTCAGAAGGGCTTTGGGAGGCACGTGTGGCTCGTGAATCCCCTTAGTGCTGGATCAACCAGCAGAAATGGCGCTCCAGTTTCTATCAACTCGCACGACAAGAACTGGTACGAGGGGGAGTTCCATGAAGGACTGCGTCATGGACGTGGAGTTTTCTTCTACGCCAACGGCGCACGGTATGAAGGAGAATGGAGAGCCAACGTCAAAGAAGGCTACGGACTCTTCTTCTACGAGGATGGCCGAGTGTTCGTCGGACTTTTTCGACAGGATCGGAGCGTCGAAGGCACGTACGCAACAGCATCCACCACAACAGGATCGGCGGCTCCAGTATCTCCCCTGAAAGCTGAACCTACCGAGCCGAACGCAGCAGTAGCGACAGTCTCGTCTTCTCAGCCGCCTTCATCTTCCTCGAGCGTTGCAGGAATCATGTTGTTCATCAACGACTTGCTACCGATAGCTGATCTCCCGGAGCGAGAAAAAAGCTCGTAAGGCTGTGGAGCATGCTGCTCTGCGAATCAACACCGAGTTGCGTGCGCTGTATCGCGGGTGCATGAAGGATGCTCGACGGTCAAACGCCTCCTCTAACGATCCGGATGAGTCAGGAACGCTGCTTGAAGTCTTCGAGTGTCGGCAACTGCTATCCCAGTGCGGCTTCTACTTTACCAGCGGGCAGCTCGAAAACTTCATGCAGGATGTCCGAAATGCTCAGCGAGCTAGTGCCATGGCGTGCGCTTCATCAATGAACATTGCTGATTACTTTCTCGAGGATCTGCTTGCGCAGAATCGTGCCAAGCACCCAGTAGATCCAACTCGCCTCGACGTTGTCCCTTGGGACGAAGTTCTTCTTTTCAGGGAATTCGTTGAGCTTTTCGTCCGCATTGCACATTCGTGGGTCATGACCGCAGAGGCTGAAGGTATTATCGAGCTGGCTGGGAGCAGTGACAGCACGGTGTTTCTTGCGGATATTTTCTCGGACTTCTACGAGCAAATAGTTCGCGAACGCCTCGACGCGCTAAATCAAAGCTCGCCGTCATGGTTAGCGCTTTTGCGGGCAGAGCTGATGGGGAAAAACTTACACAATGTCTTCACGAAACACCACGACCAACTCCAAAGCTTGTATTCCAGTTGCGCCGCTCCTTCCGTTCGACGTCAGTACGAAGACGTCGTTGAGCAGGGGGATGGCGAAGACGAACCTGCATCAACGGACAAGCGCAGTGAAGAGGTATCCATTAGGTCCGTGCTCGTCATGCTTCGCAACCAGGAATCGCCCATCTTCACTGCAGACTTTCAGGTCCGCGATGCACTTCAGGCATTAAACCGAGCGTTCACGGCATCAGCGCCACCGTTAAAGCCCGAGTTACACCGCAGTGTTGCTGGGTCCAGCACTAGTGAAGGCAACCACGATGACGAGCCAGACGCGTTTTTCATGAGCACGACGCTGGTGTTCTCCGAGTTTTTGGATGCCATCGCCATCGTCCTCTTCACCAAGCAGCACATGAACCTGAAGACCCCAACAAAGAATCCAAACAAGCAGCAGGAGCTACCTTTGCACGTGCTGCTAGACCGATTCATGCAGTCAGTGAAGGTGGAAGCTCATCCATTAGTCTAACCTCCTCGACATAATCCTCGACATTCAGCCTCTAGCACGCAATGCACCTTTTCTTCTATATCACGTAGTCTGTTTGCCTAGTACACACACCCCACAGGGCCCATGGCACAGGCATACTGCGACGGCAAGCTGACCGCCTGGTCATCATCGAACGTAGCTTCGAACACCTGACCATCGTACGCATAGCGGACGTAGCTGCGAACGAAACACACATACCCGAATACGTGAGATACGCGTCACCAACAAGCACAGATTGAAACACTCACAGCAACGGCTTCACGGCAGAGTTTGCGGATGATCGTGCATCTGCAATAGTCAGATCTTCACGAACGCACGGGTTGTAGAATCCTAGTAGACCAGCCTTTGAAGATGAATTCAGCGCAAGCGCTCCATCCTAAATACCAGCAATCAACTCAGTTAGCATTGGACCCGCTCCAGCATGCGTGAAGTTAGTGTGTCTCCTTACCTTGACGAAGAATCGAAGCGGAACCGTGACATCGATCCAGCTTTGCTCCAACGGCTCCGCTTCCGCCTCCCGCTGACTAATCTTGTCACGACTCCCCATCTCGGCGTCATCGTCAATTTCACGGTTCAGGCCCTGTTCCCGCATCGCTCTCAGCGCCACATCCAGATCATCTCCACGCGGTTCACGCGAGTCCGCGGCACGCCCAGCAGCACGTAGTAGTCGGGCTCCACGAGGTCCTTGAGCATTCTGCACGCTTGGCCGTCAAAGAGCCTCCTCTCGGTTTGTTAGCGTTATAATTGCAGATACGAACTGGTGCTTGGTAGTAGCAGCTTTTCTTCTGAACTACTATTAGTAACTCGCTAGCACGACGATGCAAACTACTACTGTAGTACTACTGTAATAGTAGCTATGTTCAAGACGTCTGATTTACTATAGTAATATTACTGTAGTACTATCGAACCACTACCTACCGACCACCGAAACAGCCTCAGTGGTCCACGTTGGGACTCGTTCCCATCTCCATTCGACAACACTCGTTCTGGCAGCACCTGCATCTCCGCTCGATGATATTTGTACTCGAGTGGTGGGAGCTCATGACGAAGGATACCGTGGAGACGCACCAAGAAAGCGTTTGACAAAATTGTTGGTGTCGTAAAGATTGGAATGGATTTGTTTTCGTAAACTCATCGTGTGAATGAAAACTTCAGGAGGTGGTGTCGCGGCCGTGGTGTGAGCGTTTACAGGTGGTCTGGAGGTTGCAAAGCAAATTGAAGAATGAGCAAAACACCATGAGCTTACGTCGATCTCTACTACCGGACCGTAGTGCCCCCCCCCTAGACAGACACATCTGAATGAGCAACGTTGACCGATATATCTATGCAACGAACTGTGACAGTGAGATCTAGCCCACATTCTGCAACCATTCCCGTCAATTTTGCGACCAACCCAACGTTAAAAACGGATGCAAAACTTGCCACACGTTCGCGATCCACTACATGTACAGTAGCAACTCGCTATAGATAGTAGCTCGCTAGTACTATGTGATCGCTCGTTGAGCTACTAGCTACTATAGTAGTAGTAGAATTAGAATCAGCCGAGCTACCAGCTACTATAGTAATAGTAGTAGTACTATTGTACTATCTTTTACTACCGTGAGCTACTACCAAGCCCTGTAAGTAGTACAAGTATGAGATACTTAAGTAAGAATATATTAATACATGTAATCATGCGTTTTCGGAGTCATGTCCGATGTACGTAAGTTAGTAAAGTTGTATTATTGACCCAAGGGGTAGTTTGCAAAGGGCGGATATCGTGCACAAGTAAAGTGGTGGGTGGGTGAAAGCAAGTATCTAGTAATTATGCGCCATGCATTTGTACACAATTCAACTATTTTGCACTACTTTTCACGACATCGGCATTATGCTTGATGGAGTAGACGGTGATACGCATCGCGGAACTTGTCAAGGCGACGGTCCAAAGCGTGGTAACGCATGATTCTCTCAGCTGAAGAAATGAGACTATGGCTTGCCCCCTGTAGCTCTGATGTCGCCTTATTTGCCTCAGCAACCAGTGAATAGAACGCATTTTGACCCTCTTCCCCGAGTTTGTCGTTGACATTCTCGCTAGTTTGCTCGAGACGATCCCACAATAAAGTGTACAACTGGACCACCGAGGCTTGTCGCTCCTCACCGCGCAGTCGACCCAGCAGCTCCCGTGCCGCTGCAACTACTTCCGGAACATACTTTGGATCGGATGCGGCCTTGTCACTGGTTTCTCGGCGTTTGGCCAAGTGCGCCAACCGGTC
Source organism: Phytophthora fragariae (assembly GCA_009729435.1). Classification (NCBI taxonomy): domain Eukaryota; phylum Oomycota; class Peronosporomycetes; order Peronosporales; family Peronosporaceae; genus Phytophthora; species Phytophthora fragariae. Next base: position 187,513 of record QQOI01000089.1, on the reverse strand, counting down.
AACGACGGTGGATATTTTCACTCGTGACGTTGGCTTGAACGCACACATTTGCTTGACCAACTCCCATTGATCGTCACTGCAGACCGAAGGTGTCGAGGGTAGTGTCCCTTTGGTAGCGTGAAATCTTACAAGAAAGTTATCGAGTCCTCCCCATGGCAAGTAGCGTTGAGGTTTCTTTCCAGATTTCACACGCTCGACATTCTCCACAACCCGCATCGCCTCCACGATGCACATACCAAGAGAGTAGATATCTGACTCGAATGTCGGACTTTTGACAGCCGCGTTTGGTATTCCATCAGGTAGACACTCGGGTGCCACCCAATGCCACGCACCGGAGACTTGAGGCTTCGCGTCATTTCCTGCGATCGAGCTCAAGCCGAAGTCTGTCACCTTCGCCTTCATATCGCTCCCAACCACGATGTTGTTTCCCTTGAGGTCGCCATGCACAACCTTCCGTGCGTGAAGGTATTGCACGCCCAACGCAGCCTCGTGCAGTTTCGCCCATAGCTCACCAGGGTGCGTTTCCAGGTACTTCACCAGGGTCCCGTTGGTGGCGTATTCGCAGGCGAAGAAGGGGGTGCCAACGTGGCAGGCGCCAAAGAGCCGTACAACGTGAGGATGGTTAAAGCCGAACCAAATGTCCACTTCATGCCGAAACATTGCGATTGCTTCGCCTCGCTTGGTCGAATCCATCAAGGACCGAGTGCTAGAAAGGTCTAGCAATGCTGAAAAATTCGATTGGGACGACTGAGCGTTAGGCGCGAAAAGGTCTGCGTGGCCCTCCGATCCAAGAAGTTTCGCCACCACGTCGGAGCCCAACCACTTGGCTCGGTACACGCATCCAAACCCACCACTGCCCAGACAACGCCACCCATCTATGAACAACTCGAACCTCGGGATGAACCATTCAGGTATCAGCTTGGACAGATCTTCGCTCTCGATTGTTCTGGCAATGGCCTTGTGCGCCTTCTCCACCACTTCAAACTGTGCGGGGGTGTACTGCGACTGCGGATCATCCATCTCTGCTTTTAGTGTTTTAAGAAACACCGCCCGCTCTTCTGCAGTCTTTAAGCGCTCCAGAAGGAACGAGGTGTCCTCCACGCCCGACACAAACAACTCGATCTGTTCACTGCGTTGTTGCTGCCATCGGTCCTGTTTTACGTTCGTAGAATCGGCTGAATCATCCAGTAGTGTCAATAGCGATTCGATACATAAATGAATCGCATTCATGCTCGCTGTGGTAGAGCGCGTTGACCAAAGGCGCATGATAGAGGCCTGTTCGGGCGACATCGTGATGATGCGATAAAAGTCGGTGAGAAGCGTGTGGAATCGTTCTAACAGCACTGGGCTGTTGTTGTCAGCCGAGCTTTCCAATCCCTCACGTATTCTTTTGAGGTCGTTGAATGCGCGGTGATACTGATCATCGCCGCAGGTATCCATGTGAGTTTGCACTTCCAGCCATAACTCTTTCAATTTGCTGCTCTCGCTGAGATTCGGAGGCTCGAGTTCGGGCTGCGAAGAGTTGGAACTTTCGGCAATAGCCAATCGCTCCAGCTCATCGACGACAGGAGCCAAGGTTACACGACGGGCAGCGTCATTCGAGCACATCCGCCACACTAACTTGCGTGCGTCTCCTGATGCACAGTCAGGTTCACTAAAGCTGTACGCATCGGTCTCTGGGGTCCAGCGCTTTTTATATTTTTCCACAACTTGTTCAATTTCGCAGCTCCACGGCTTCTCCCTCGTTGTGGATTCCAAAATGCACATGCCCAGAGAATAAACGTCCGACGCAATCGACGGTTGTTCACCTTGCAGAATCTCACAAGCCAGCCACCGCTTGGAACCAACGACACCAGAAGAATCACGATCGGATCTCTTCACTGATCCACTCAATCCGAAATTGGACAGCTTGGCCAAGCCATCACTGCCAAGCAAAATGTTGCTGCACCGAAGATCGCCGTGAAGTATTCCCCGCTCGTGCAGATACGTGAGACCCAGTGCAGCCTCATGCAGGAACTTCCACACCGTTGGCCTCATCGCCGAAGCCAATTCCACATGCTCGATCAGCGATCCATCGCTAATGTACTCGCATACAAAAAACTGCAGATTCGGAGGAGCATAACAAGCGCCATACATTTTCATCACGTTAGGATGGCGTAGCTGTTGCCAGAGACGAATTTCCTCCTCAAATGTTGTGGTGGATGCGTCTGCAACAAACAGTTTGACGACAGCGTCGGCATCCAACCACTTGGCGCGGTATTCGCCTCCAATGTTGCCGTTTTCACAGAAGCGAACAAACTCGACTTCAGACGCAGGTATCGAAGACATTGATGCCTGACTAGAAGATAGATCACCATCAACATTTTGTTGAGGGCGAGGCGGAAGGAATGAAGTGAGCATACGCCGGATTTCTTGATAGCCATGCTCCACAGCAAGGCTGATTGCGGTTTCTCCGCGTTGGTTTCTGGCGGTAACGTCAATACCACGCTGCTCAACTAGGCACCGGACAACCTCAACATGTCCGTTTCTGGTGGCTCTCATCAATGCAGTGTTTCCCTTGTCGTTCTTGTAGTTTACGTCCGCGTCGTAGTTATCAACAAGACATCGCACAATTTTACTGTGTCCGCTTCTAGCTGCCTTTATTAGAGCAGTGTCTCCGAACACATCCTTTGCATTTACGTCAGCACCATATAGCTCGGCAAAATACTGGCACAGATCAAGATGCCCTGCAGATGCGGCCATCATCAACACGGTCTCTCCATATTCAGTCTTGGAATCAATGACCGCTCCACAGTCTTCGACTAGATACCGCACAACGTCAGCGGCTCCGAGTAGCGTGGCGAACGTTAGTGCTGTAAATCCATGTGTATCTGCAACATTTGCATCGCAGCCGTGTTGGGAAGCCAGATACTGAACAACTTTAAGATGTCCACTTAGAGCTGCCGCCATCAAAGCTGTGCATCCTAATTTGTTTGTGGCATTCACATCAGTACCAGGCTGTTCAGCGAGATACCGGCAGACTTTGATGGGCCCTTTTACAGCAGCTATCATCAGTGCTGTATCTCCGTCGTCGTCCGTGGTAGTCAAGCTGGCGCCGTGTTCAATAAGAAATTTGACCATTTCGAGTTGGTCATATTCTGCGGCAGCCATCAGAGCTGTGGTCCCTTTATCGTCTTGGGCATTCACGTCCGCACCGTTTTCTATCAGTTCTCGAACGACTTCGATTCGACCATTCTTGGCTGCCCACGTGACGTCTGTATCTCCATCTCCAAGCTTATCGAGACGACGCTCAAAAGCGTAGCACCGCAGAGCTAGCTCGGCCAGCGCGAGACGACTAGTTGTCGATTCTTGCAATTTTGACGTCACTGAGTCAACTTCAGCAACAATTGAACCGAACTCTGCACGGAAATCCTCGCCGTTCTTAATGCTGATCTGTCCGTGTATCTGTTCGAGTCGATTCCACAAACATACGTAGAGCAAAAGAACTGACGCCACCTCATCCCTGGTCGATTCCAGTTGCAGTCGAGCTAGAATTCCTTGCGCTGTTGCGGCTACTTGTGGAACCGACCGAAGCTCGAACGATCCCGTCGGAGAAATGACAGTAAGATCATTGGGTTGCCCACTCGCCAGTCTAGTCAGCTTGTCCACCACCTCCGCGATCGTAAGTCGCTTTGTCGGCTCCAGCACACACATCTGCGTGACCAATTCCCATTGACTGTCCTCGCAAAAAGGGCGTGGCGGCAAGTTGCCACGAGTGGCGTGATATCTCACTGCAGCTAGGTCAGCCGCTATCCAAGGTAAGCAGCCATACGGGTTGCTGCCAGACTTCACTGCCTCTACGACGCGTAGTGCCTCCACAATGCACATACCCAAAGAATAAACGTCCGACGCAAACCTTGGACGTTCGAGGTCATCACGTAAGCATTCTGGTGCCACCCAATGGCACGCACCACTGACTAGAGCTTCGGTGTCTTGATTTGCTACAAAACTAAGACCAAAGTCCGTCACCTTCGCTTTCAGGTCACCCCCGATCACAATGTTGTTGCCTTTAAGATCGCCATGAACGACTCCGCGTGCGTGGAGGTACTGAACTCCGAACGCAGCCTCGAGCAACTTTAGCCAAAGTTCATGTGGGTGCTTTATCAAATAGGTCACCATCGTTCCATTTGGCGCGTATTCACATACGAAAAAGGGTGTGCCGACATGGCAAGCCCCGAACAGCCGGACGACGTGTGGATGGTTAAAGTCAAACCACAAATCGACTTCGCCACGGAACATGGCCAGTGCCTCCGCTCACCAAGTGGCATTCCTTGGATCTTCAGGATCATCAGTAGCGTATGATGGAGCAAAGGATGACGACAACATGGGGTCATCGGAACCTGCCAATATCACACGTTTTACCACCACATCCGAGTCTAGCCACTTGGCTCCGTACACGCTTCCAAAGGCACCTACTCCCAACCACCTCGACTCATCAATTAGAACCTCGTACCATGGGATGAACCATTGGGTGCCTTCCAAAACCTGGATAAAACAGTTTAACCTTTACTCTCCAGGTCGAAAGCATACAGGTAGACAGGAGCGAATCATACTAGTATGCTCCGGCAAAGTTAGTTTGTATAGGAGTTTGTATTGATATCCATATGGTGCTCAAGAGAAAAGTCAAATTGAAGTGGAGAGAGTGCAATCGCGTTTGGATCGTGGGCTGGACATCTTGTGCTGCGACGAAAGAAAACGACCGTGCTGCTACGGCACGAGCTCCACATGACCATTCAACAACAAACTTCCCACCGGCATTCACGTCAAGAACGAAATCATTCCTCCCGCGGGCTCGATTGGTCTTTTTTAACAACCCGAAATTCCACCTGCATCATCGTGCCTTTCACGTGTGTGTTTGAGCCCGAGAAAAAAGGAGAATATAGTCGTTTCCTTCGTCTTTATGGCTAGGATAACAATAACATTCTAATTACGGCCGTTTTTCTAAAAACTATATTTTAGCCGAGCATGCTGGTATGCTCACGATCATACAAGTATGCGCACTTGGAGAGTAAAGGTTAATCGAAAAATTCTGATCCTTCGATTAGGCTCATTACTTGCCGGACCAAAAGCCAGCAAATCTTGGGAGATAAACACCTAGACCAAAACCATCATTAAAGCTGATCTGCGTCCGGCTACCTTTGCCACTTGAAGTAAGATTATATATAGTCTCATTATGTGGATCGCAGGGGGACAATCGTAGGCTGGACAATTTTTTACAAAAAATCTCTATTAGTAAAGATCTCGTTCGGCGGGAAAGGTCGTTTCGACCCTTTCCGAGCAACGGACCACGTCATTTGCTTCTCTCGCGCTTCTACTAGCACAATGTCTGGCCCGGATACAAGCTTACTGCTGATGCTCTATGCATCGTCCCAGAAGCGCCGTCACTCGCTTGAGACGCTCCGGGACTTGAGGCGGCGGCTGCACAACGAGCGCAGGCGCTGGGAGTGGCAGCGACTCGTACGAATGCGCCATTACATCACCCTGGACTGCCTAAAGGACCCCGAGTCTTCGTCCTGGATGGACACGTGGCTCAAGGGAACCGATAAGAATATGATAACGGTCACTAGCCTGTCTCGGTAAGGTCGACATGCAAATTCGAGCGTGTAGTTGGCGTCTAACTATTGCTTGTCATGTAGGGCTTCATTCAATCTTCTATTATCTCGGTTTGCGCCTCAGTACGAGATCCCGATCTTCAGCTCGAAAGGGGGCCGACCCCGGAAGCTCCAGCACCACCATCAGGTGTTGGGCTTGCTTCTAGCTTTCTATGTAGGCTGTGAGCATCGCGCGTGCCTGTGCCTCATGTTTGGGGTCCCCCCAACAACGCTTACGCGCGTGTTAAATGCAGCTGAAGACGCTCTTACGGCGGCGCTGCGAGGGTTTGCGCCCGCTAGGATTGTATGGCCTACGTTCACCAGGCAGAAAGCTCTTGCCCGTCTAGTGGCAGCAAAACAGCCCATGCTTCAGTTTACGTGGGGGTACCTGGATGGGAAAAACTACAAGGTACTTACATTAAGATACGATTTTATTTATTTGTGAACTTACCATTCCTGTATCCTACGTTTGCTTCACAGGTGCAGCAGCCTCCTGATCCAGACGTCCAGAATGCCCATTATAATAGCTGGCTACATGGTGTGTTCGTCACCGGCACACTATGTTTTTCGGCAGACGGGCTCATCGTTTGGGCGAAACATAACTGTCCAGGATCCTGGAATGATGGTGATACGAGTCTAGAGTTCCGGCGTAAGCTAGCCTCGGCGGAACTAAATCCAGACCCTAGATTTGGTGTTGTTGCGGACAGTGCTTTCCCCTGCAGTGGGGACATGATCGGCAGGATCATGACACCCCTGAAGGAGGGAGATGCGAGTAGACTGCTGCCGTCAGTTCGGGCGCCGGCGAAGGCGTTATCCGGGGCAATTACTTCGATTAGACAAAGTGCGGAGTTGGGTATGGGTCTGTCGAAAAGGTCTATCACCGGTTGCTGATGCCGTTGCCGTACGACCGCAGCAAACGGCAGCAGCGCTTGGACAATATTTTCCGGCTTGCTAACTATAGAGTGAGAACAGTCGGTATTAGTGAAATACGAACCACCTTCTTTCATGGCGAGGACGACAGGAGATACACAAGAGTGAGTTGAAATTGTTTACACAAATAATGCAAATTGAATGCACTACTTCTTCCTTCCTGCACACGCATCTTGTCATGTACTACTTGCTCTTGTGAATCGTAGAAATCAGTAGCAGCATTTGCTCGTGGCGTTGCCGAGCTTCAGCACGGTCTTTCTCGAGACGAGCTTGAAACTGTCGGCGGCGCTCGGCCTCTTCTTCTCGACGGTCGGCTCGAGCTGCTTCCTCCTTCTTTTCCGCAGCTTCGACGTGTCGTTTGGCGTCCTCCTGGTCTTGCTGACGTCTGGCTTCAACAAGCGCAGCTTCATCGCGGCGAACCTTCTCTCGCTCCTCTCGCTCTCGCTTCTCCTCTGCGCGCCGCTCATCGCGTTCTTCTCGTCGCCGCTTCTCCTCTGCTTCTGCTCTGCGATCGGCGTCTTCGCGAAAGATGAGCAGCAGCTCCTTCATATCCAATCCCGTTGATGCATGAAAAGCCTCTGCTTTTTTTTAATCTTTGTCAATAGAATTCATTCATTGCTTGGCCTGGTTTCTCTTCGACGCAGCGTACGTAGTCGTCACCGAACTCTCGGACGCGGGGCTTTTGGCTTTTGCTCGTGGATCGCGCCCACCCATTGCTTCGAAGTTGTCCCGGAGTACCCGCAGATCCCGCCCTCCCAGGCGATCACTGCTAATGTATAGTCGTTTGTTTTTTCCCGACTCTACTGCATCGGAAGCTGCGCCCTCGGGGTTCCTCACCAAGCTAGGCCCGTCGGGCGAAGCAACCGAAGTCATAGGTTGACTGTCGCGTCTGGGGCGGCCGACTGCTCTCGGTGTCACTGGCGTTCCCCTTGGCGATGCCCTGGACTTTGCTCGAGTGTCATGGGCCATTGCGGGGACCGCAATACGTTCGCTTCGCGTCCCTCTAGACCTCGTTTGGTCTCCTTGCGTGTCACTCTCCTCTCCATGGACAAGAACGGCGTCGGTGAGCTCGAAGTCAGCGGCGAACTCGATGGGAACGAGGCCTTGATGGGTCATCACGGCCCCTGCCGACACAGACTCGCCGCCGTGAAGCTCGGAAACAGGAGGGAGAGGGGGCCACCAGGTTGACTGGCGTCAACCGCCTCGGTCGTATCCACCTCTGAGCCTTTCTCGCCCTCGACCGAGTTGCCAGAGGAGACCGAGGCGTCATCCTCCTCATCCGCCTCCTCCTCCTCTTCCTCCTCCTCCACCTCCTCCCCCTCCCCCCGCTGTTTATTGTTCTGCTCACGGTTGATGTCGCCACCGCCCTTGGTCGAGACTGAGTTCGCCCTCGATCTCCCATTGAAGGTCCTGTTCACCTCGTTCGCGAAGAGGGCGGCGTTGACCTCGTCCATGAGAGCCGCATCGTCGTCACCTTTGTCGTGGCCATCGTGCGAGGTATGCGCCCCTCCTTTCTTCTCTATCCCGTACTGAGCTTCATGGGCCAAGAGGATAGCTTGCCGCCTGAGCGAGAGGCGGTCTCCTTGATTGCCCGTGGGTTTGGGTTTTCCGTAGAGCTTGCGAAACTTCCTTCGCAGTGAGTCAAAGTCGCGTTCACGCCAATTTGGTTCCTTGGAGCCATTGTATTCGGCTGCCAGCGCAATCCACATATTCCTACCAGTTGGTAGGAGTTTGGCGGCCAAATCGCAGAGAAGATGCTCCTCCTTAGCACTGTAGTTCTGGTATCCTTGCTGTCACCCTCGCTGTAGTTAGATACGTAAGATACGACGCAGGTTAGTCCCGAAAAGGAAAACATCGATTGGAGACAACGAGCTACACGAGACGCACCGCCATATTCTCCGACGTTGCTTGCGTCGAAGCCGTCGAGGGGGGGAATGAACCCATCGCCTCCTGGGGCATATGTGTGCTTTTCAGTATACAGAACAGGAAGCTTCGAATTTTAAAAGATTTCATTACACAACATGTACACAACTTTCATACGCCTACGAGCGGTGGATTCACGCAGACTCCGAGTCCTGGGGCAATTGCTGCAGGTGACGATGTTGGCACCCCGACCACCCGCAGCGACAAACAAACCACAACTTGTTGCCATAGGACACCGTCACCTCCTCGCCCGGGTAAACGTCACGGATAGTGACGGCGACGACCGTCAGCCTTTGACCCGTCTGGACTTCGTGGAACCGGGCGCTCGGATTGCAGGCATGGTTCATGAAGCGGAGATTGCCGCCCGCATCCAAGGCGTCGATGCCTACGAACTTGTTTCCCGTACTCCTAGTGCGAAGATGCATTCTGTAGCCGTCGTTGATCGGGCCGTTCTTGCACGGCGGCCCGAACAAGTCCATGTTGCCCAAATACTGCCCGATGACTTCGCCAGCAGGAATAGCAGCCTTCGCCACCAAACCGCGCCTTCCAGTGCGCAGGTTGCGACCGATAGCGAGCGCACGGCTTTCGTAAAGCCCATTGCCACACTCGGCTGCGAAGGTGCAGTTATTCTCCGTGCAAAATCTGCTGCTTCGAGCGTTGAGGCTGGTGCTTGCTTTGCACCGTTCTTCGCACCCACAGCCAATCCCCCCTCTCACCCCCACGCTGACGGCTGGAAACTCCCAGCGGCGCGGGTTCAGCTGTGCCGAAATGAACTGCACGTCATCCGGCCATGTCTCGAGCTGCCACTTGTCGCGAGGTTGATTCGCTGAACCGCCTTCGACAACAGTAAACCCGGGGGAGCTGGAGGCGACCGATGGGCGTTCAGCTGGGAGCGGGGAGCCGACGAGCGGGGCCGTCTCGGAATCGTCGCTGCCGGAAGCGACAGCCTCGGTGTACCAACGAGGAACAACCTCTGCTCGGTTTTGCCGACGGGTCCGGAAGGGGCTTTGGGGTGACCACGGAGCCACAGTGCTCGCTTGGGAACTTGCCGTCGAAGGCGAGCGTGCAAAATCTGGGATTGGCGCTGAACGCGCAGGCGTGCCTGGAAGCTGTCGTGTAGGAACACGCTGAAAATATCGCTACCGTACGGTACGAATCCCACCAACAACACATGTCTCCCCGAAAGGGTCAACGAAAGTTGGATCTAACCTGAAGGTTCAGGAACGATCCCTTACACCGGGTTGGATATAAGCCTCTGTGTACCAAGGTTGTCTTCGGTCAACCCAAAACCTGCACTAACTAGCCACGAACGAGGGCTAGAATGCAATATAGCGCTTTCGCGCAACCCTTTTGCAGTCCCTCAGATGGAAGGGTACCGGCTGATTAGGCCTAATACAAAGGGGACCGAGGTAATCCTCGGTCGGTAGTAGAATATACTCTAGGGGACTTGAACCCCCCCGCACACACAGAACGACACTCTAAGTGCCACTCTAGCCTCTCGGCCACGCCTACTCTTGGCTTGGCCTCGGTGGACTATTAATTAATAAATCTCTAGTCCGCCAACAGCCATACCACTAAGCCAGGCGTATCCAGGCACTACAATAAGCTAGCTAACACTTACCGGAGTCGGACTTAACCTCTGAAGACTTGGGGGGAAGACTGCTGATTTATTACTGAGTATTCAGAGGCCCAGAGAGCCTCTGCAGATCATCCTATAGCTAATCCTAATCCAACATACAAATATCTAGTATAAACGAATCTCGATGTGGCGACTTCTGTACACTCATCAATAATGACGGTGATTACGCCAGAGGTACCGCGAAGTGCGACCGAGGCTTCGGTCGTCTGACCGAGGCTTCCAATTAAGTACGACGAGGCTTCGGGGGTACGACCGAGGCTTCCACTTAGGTACGACCGAGGACCTATGACTAAATCGGCGTATTTAGCCTCGGTCGGGTATTTATTATGGCCCGCCGAGGCTTGTGTCACTACCGAGTTCCATGTCACTCTATCGCGGGAAATGTAATCCACCAATCAGAACCCAGAACAGCATTTCACTGAAAGGTTTGACGGTGGCGGCATGGGCAACAGAGCTGCCGCGCCGCGGCCAAATCTCCACGCCACAACTGCCCCCGGCGCGATGCGAACCTGCCCCGATGGAGAGCGTCGTGTCGCCTCTTGAATGTGCCGCCATGGTGCGCGTGGCGTGCTCTGTAGCCCTTGTCCCAGCATCGATCCTTCGGTCAGTTCTTGGCATCTTGAGCGTCGGTAGCTTGTCCTCGTTGGCACTTGCCGTGGCGTCTACGTCGCTAGAATCCTCGGTGGTGCTTCAATTGCCTTGTATGTAATCACATAAAGCTGCGGATCTACCCACCGAGCCTTTAAACTCACCCAGGCTGTCCGTGGGTAGTCACCCAAGGGTCGTACAAAGGACCGCCTGAAGGGTCACCCTAGAGGTCTTGCTCCATGATCGTCCTGAGCGCTCTCGCGACTAGTGCGGCGAATTAAGCCTCGTTCGCTCTCTCTCCAGCCTCGGCTTCGTCGACTCGAACTGGTCAGGTACCGTCTGAGGATTGTAGTGTAGCGGACACAGCTTTTGGCGGCTCAATCTTCTTTCATCGGAATCCGCTCCATCGAGACTTCATTCACTGCTGAGTAGGAGGCGCTCCAGGGTCATCCGAAAGGTTGTACGAAGAGCCTGAAGGGTCACCGAGGGATATCCGAAGGCTACTCCACAGGCGTCCTGGGCGATACCGAGGCTTCTGAGGCCACTTAAACCTCCGCTTTCTTTCTCCTTTGCCGTATCGTCTGTTTAGAGCCTCGGTCGCCCCACCAGTAGCTTCGCACTGGTGCCTTCTCCTTCTCGGCCCATCGACCGAGGCCTGTAGTTCCACTCTTGCGTTTTCATCATGATTCGTTCCTTCACATGCACATATGCAGTTCTCGTTTGGTATCCATCTTCGTCTGTCACTGCGAGCCAATTGCTCCTCGCAGGCAGTTCAATCCTCGGTCGCACGCCCAGCAGGTCGTCATTCATTATTCAGACGAGCCGCGGGCGACCTCTTCTCCGGTATCAAACTTCGTCTGCTACTACGAGCCGGGTAACCCTCGTAGGCAGTTCAATCATAGGTTGTGTCACTTTAGTCGTCATCCGCGACTTGGACCACTTGGAGGCGTTGGGCGATGCGTGACCGATAGCAGTGGTCGTCAACGAAGCCTTCACGCGACAGATTGAAGATTGGCTCCCGCGTAAGCTTCTCGCAACCAACCCAGTCCACTTTGAATGTAGCTCGGAAGCACCCATGCCTTCGGCAAGCTAATTTCGCGGTTCCATAAGGTTTACCACGTTCCATGTACGGCCACACGCGAATCGTACGCCGAAGTAGGGGGCTCGGTCGCGCATCCAGTGCATTGCGCGCTGCCCTTTCGTCCGAGGAAGTCCCGACCGAGGGTTCGTTCAGAATAGTAATCGGTGCCATATTGCACGAGTCACTCGCCTTGACTTCAAAATTCGAACGGTCCAGTTTGATGCCGCCCAGAGCCTCAGTCGGTACCTCATACGAATCCTCTCGACTAGCTGCATCTCCTGCACCCATGACCGACACTTCATTCGCAAATCTGGCGAGTTCCTCCTCCGATCTCGTTTCGCGCCTAGTCACCCCTGCTACAAAGTCGGAGTAGTCTCCGTCGTAGTCTCGTTCGGCTCTGACGCGCACAAAGTCGAAAAATTCTTGCCACCGAGACTTATGTAGGCCACAGAAGCTTGTGCAACACTGACCGAGGATTCGATTGATGTCAAACCGCGTGAGGGAGTAACGTTACTGATTCGGTTCAATCCGCTTGATTGTGACAGTCTGGCGTCGGACGATACCACTGTTGACCCCTCGTTCTCCATCGCTTCACTCACCAGGTAGTCCGCTGCCGCATTGGGATCCCTCTTCCCATGTCGATACGTCACCGACTGAAATTTGGTAGTCATATCTCGGTGGCAGCAGAGTTGCGTCATAAAGTTCACCCAACGACATGTGATTGCCCCTAGGGATTGCTGGATTGCGAATCTCGAGTCCCCGGCGGTGGTTAAAACCTCGGTCTTGGGTTCCAATGTAACAGATACGCCATTGCTCATCCCAGCGTACCCAACGAGGGTTACTGCTGTGTCCTCGAGGTAAGCACTCGCAGCGATCGCTACAGTCCACAATAGTAATATCCACAAAGTCCATGAACGATGTGACCCTTTGGTAGTCACCTGTCCCATTACGCGAGGATTATGCACTGGCGGGGTCGGAAAATTCGTAATCAAAATCTCGCGCTGAATAACATCCATGCCCCTGCTCTGACCAATCGGTTCAGAATACGTCAGCATCGTCTCGGAAGAGTCAGGTATGAATGCCGACTTGTCACCGTAGCCCGTTAGCTTGGTCTCGTTCTCCAGATTCTCCATGGGCTTGGTTTCGGTCGGTCGATGGTTGAACGTGTCGGTAGCGCCTGCTTCGTCACAAGTAGAGTATTCTGGTGGCATCGCATCTACCACCGAGGCATAACCGGCATCCAATAGGCACTCTGTACCATCTGTCGCCCCGTCATCAGGATAATCACTCGTGTCGTATCTGGTGGGTGCTGCCCCATGATCGTTCCATCCCTCGGACGGCCCATAATCTGCATCACCGCCTCGAGAACTGTCGACCACTATTGCGTCCGAGGCTTGAAACCCTTGGGTTTGCTTGAAAACCTTCGCCGAACCACCGATCGAGTCAATACCCCCAACACCGTTTCCTCTGGGGTCTGCAGTGGGTCCATTTGCATTTGAATCCTCGGACGAGGTGGGTTCACCATCGCCATGACCACAAACATCCTCCCGGACTACAAACGAGGGGTTGTGTGCTTCTGGTCCAGCGAAATCGTCCGTTACGGCGGGCGTTAGTCCAGTCTTCTCAACCGACGTTGTCCGACACTCATCCGCGGATCTTGCGGCCTCGGTGGCTCTCGTGAGGATATTGCGCTGAGTCGAGTAGTCTTGACGGTCAACAGACGATGGTTGTTCTGCCAGCCACCGTTCATTACGCCGTTGCTCGTGTCCGAAGAGGGTCTCGTTGCGGCTATTAGCGTAGGCTTGCACCTGCCGGTTTCGATACTTGCCAAAATCCAGTCTGGCGAACCCGGGGTGGAACAGGTCTAGGCTGATCCTGGCTGGAGTCATAAACTCCATGCCCCTGATGACGTCCAAGGTTCCATTTGCTGCGACTCGATGCTTGCTCTCGGTGGCGGCTTCAATACGCCCGAGGGTCGGATCCGACCCGTAACCGTCGTCCGACTTCTCGTCCGAGTATTGGCTACGCTCGTACGGGTGTCCAACGTTGCCACAACCTTCGGTAGTATCGTATCCATGTCTGCGTACGGCTAGGGGACCTCTCCGAGACCCGTCCGAGCTCTTTGCGCTCAGCGCTGACAGTACATCTGTCAAAGCCTCGACAAGGGGAGTAACCCTGGGTCGGTCATGACGACGGTCACTGTCTCGGAAGCCTCGTTTGCGGTTGTAGCCTCTCCGCGGACCCTCGGTCGACCTGCCTTCACGTCGACGATCATCATCTTGACCTCTGTAGCGGCGCAACGAGGGTTCCCGGGCTGAGCTTCGTTCGCGGTAACGCAGAATGTCGTCGATCATGCCTTCGAGTTCGTAGATATCCGAAACTCGGACGTGGCACAGACACTCTTCTAGACCTCGGTCGCCGCACGTATCGAGAAAGTGTTCGACATGGTGCTTGGCATCGCGTCCATCGCTCTCAAACTGCACACCAGCGTTGCGAGCGTAGCCATTAAGTCGGTTTAGGTAGTCGCACACGTGCTCCTTGCCATATCGCTTCGCTGTGTAGTACCGAACCTTCGCCGACCGAGTAAACTCCGCACAGTAGTTCTTGATGAACGCCTGACTCAGCAATGTCCAAGTGCGTTTCGTCTTGCGCGGAAGCTGCTGGTACCAATGATGTGCTCCGTCGTGTAGGCTAAGCTCGAACGCCACGCACCACGTATTAGGCGGCTTGTGCGTCGCTTTCATTCCGTAAACAAAAGTCCGAAGCCACTGCACGGACTCTCGCTCTGATTCCGAGTACCACAGAAAGGCTGGATGCAGTTGAGCGGGAGATGCGTGGCAATTGTAAGCCTCGGAGGGGTGCTGTGGTTGTCCACCTCACTCAGATCTCTCACTTCACGCGCCCATTCCTTCGTCAAATCTCCGTCGTGGTCATCGTCAGCAGGTTCGGCATTGGTTACGTTATCCAGCTCCTCAACGAGGCTTCGGGCGAGCGGTCGCACTCCGTTGATTCGCCCTCCAGACACTAGCGCTGTCTCGGCGGCCTCGGTCACGGTGCCCCTGACTTCCCAGTCATCGTCTTCATCATCTTCGCTGGCGTCCGAGGATTCAACCACTGAATTGCAGCTCACCAAACATTCGTCCATCTCGACCATCGGTGTAACCACAAACGAGATCCTGGAACCCACCGAACCCTCGGTGAGCATCCGACTTGACTTCGCTTGCGTAGCTCGTACCATTGACTTGACTCCACTCATCGTCTTCTCTTCTTTTCTTCTTCTTCTTTTCTTCTTTTCTTCTTTTTCTTCTTCCTGTTCTTCTTCTCTTCTTCTCCTCTCCTCTTCTCCTCTTTCGTTCGTTGGGGTTGATACCGCTCACAACCACGACACACAAAAGGTTACACCAATCCCGGATCGCGGCACCAGTTGTCGTGTAGGAACACGCTGAAAATATCGCTACCGTACGGTACGAATCCCACCAACAACACACGTCTCCCCGAAAGGGTCAACGAAAGTTGGATCTAACCTGAAGGTTCAGGAACGATCCCTTACACCGGGTTGGATATAAGCCTCTGTGTACCAAGGTTGTCTTCGGTCAACCCAAAACCTGCACTAACTAGCCACGAACGAGGGCTAGAATGCAATATAGCGCTTTCGCGCAACCCTTTTGCAGTCCCTCAGATGGAAGGGTACCGGCTGATTAGGCCTAATACAAAGGGGACCGAGGTAATCCTCGGTCGGTAGTAGAATATACTCTAGGGGACTTGAACCCCCCCGCACACACAGAACGACACTCTAAGTGCCACTCTAGCCTCTCGGCCACGCCTACTCTTGGCTTGGCCTCGGTGGACTATTAATTAATAAATCTCTAGTCCGCCAACAGCCATACCACTAAGCCAGGCGTATCCAGGCACTACAATAAGCTAGCTAACACTTACCGGAGTCGGACTTAACCTCTGAAGACTTGGGGGGAAGACTGCTGATTTATTACTGAGTATTCAGAGGCCCAGAGAGCCTCTGCAGATCATCCTATAGCTAATCCTAATCCAACATACAAATATCTAGTATAAACGAATCTCGATGTGGCGACTTCTGTACACTCATCAATAATGACGGTGATTACGCCAGAGGTACCGCGAAGTGCGACCGAGGCTTCGGTCGTCTGACCGAGGCTTCCAATTAAGTACGACGAGGCTTCGGGGGTACGACCGAGGCTTCCACTTAGGTACGACCGAGGACCTATGACTAAATCGGCGTATTTAGCCTCGGTCGGGTATTTATTATGGCCCGCCGAGGCTTGTGTCACTACCGAGTTCCATGTCACTCTATCGCGGGAAATGTAATCCACCAATCAGAACCCAGAACAGCATTTCACTGAAAGGTTTGACGGTGGCGGCATGGGCAACAGAGCTGCCGCGCCGCGGCCAAATCTCCACGCCACAAAGCGATGGTTCCGTCTCCGTGCTCTGGCTGGAGCGAGGGCTGGGGAGGCCTTCAATCGACGAAGAAGGCGGGGAGAGCTGAAACTCTGCAAGCGGCGCCACTTGCATCGTCACCGACGCATTGACCCCTCCAGGCAATACAACCCGGCCAGATCGCGTCCTTGGCGACGACGACAGTAGGTAATCTAAAGCAGCGGGGGCTGCGACACCGGATTCCGATGGGGCCGATTGCGCGGGGTTCTCTCCGAGCGGTTCCTCTTCGGCGGAGGACGTTGCGCGTGGCGACGCTCGAGAAACGCGGGTCGTGACGGTCTTGATGACCGTCAGTACCGTGGTCTTCTTAACCTTCGCGACGTCGCTGGACTCCGTCGGCGGTAGCGTGGGCGCGACAGCAACGATGGCCGATGGCACTGGGCTGCCTGGCACAACCGGGGCGGGCTCGCCGCATGACTCTCCTGAAGGCGGATCGTAGCTGATCGACTCGGCCGCAGCGGGACCGGAGCCTTGCTCGGCGGTGATCTTGCGGTGCTTGGTATCGGAAGCAATTGAAGTCTCGAGGGCACTGCTTGCTGTGTGGCGGCGCTTGCTCGGTGGGGACGAATGCATAGTTGCCTACGGAGGGAATAATTGATAGCTTAGATGAATGAACAACGAACAACTACAGCAACTCACATTGTACGTACACGTTCGTAGTAGGCAGGCGAGGACTTCGGCACGAGGAGTCCAGATTCGAAATGAGGCGTGCGCTCAGCAAGCGCGCGCGCTTTCGCGCCTTAAAACCCTCCAAGATCGCGCGCGCAACTTCAATTCAAACGAAATCTCTACATGAGGGGACTGTTTGAACCCATACATTCCTTAAGAAATTTTTGATCTAGTTGCCAAATAAGAGGGGTATTAAAAGGGCGACCAAACCCATTTTCGAATTGTTTGAACGGAGACTTTTTTTATCCTTCAAACAATTCCGTTTAATCGCTCCGTTTAATGACCGGTTTAATCCCCCCTACCCCTAATGACCAAACCGTTTTATATAGGTTTGGGAAGGCGCCCATTGCGGTGTGAGATTCGACAATGTCTCGTGCTCATCCGTGCTGGAAAGATCCTCGAAAGCCTTCTTCAGCAGGCCAAGTTCATCAGGTGTGTACTTGAACGACTGGTCTATCTCGGCCTTTAGCGAGGCGAGTAACTTTAACCGTTCTTCTTGAGTCTCCACCTCGCCAAGAAAACAAATTGTATTCGACAGTCCTGATATTACGATTTCGGCACGCGACCAACCAAATCGCTCCCAACGCATCTCTCTCTCGCGCGCGAGATCAGTTGTCTCGCCCAATGCGTTCCAGATTGCTCGAAGCTGCCGACAAAAAGCAACCATACTAGTAGAGGTGTCACCGGATGCTGGCAATTTTAGGACAATATCATGCTCTCTTGGTACTGCGATCATCGTGCGGAAACCATCGCTAAGTGCGGAACGCGTTGGTACTACAGAAAGTACGCTTTATTTTGTGTGTAAGTACTGTGGCTTCGGTCAATGTTTAGTGGATGTTAAAGAGCCAGACAAAGGGTATTGGGTTGAACTTTCGTGCAACAAAAAATAAAATACATTGCGCGCCTCAAATTTCTAAAAATCCACTGGCACTCAGCGATCCTCCCCTGGAGCTCACAGCACCCAACGTGGACGCCTTGCACGCGCCACCTGAAGCGCTTGCTATGGTACGTCTGCCACCGCCCCCCCCCGTATAAGCTGTTCATAACGCTAAGCTGTATCACAGGAGGACAGCGATGGTATTCCGGTCTACCCAGCGCGCGGCGCCGTCACAGCCTCGCAGCGGACAAGCGCTGAGCTGTCGCGAATCATGATCCGACAAGAGCAGAGGAAACAACGCGTCGACGAGCGTGCCGAAGCCATCGCTAAATCATTCAAGAAGGCGCAAGCAGATGGGAGGACACGAACACGGGCTTTCAGGCGGCATGAACGGCACCTGATTCGACAAACCTTTGGTATCTCTCCCGATACAAGTGACGATGACGCGGGAGAGGAGACCGGGGTCCTCAGTGGTGGCGAAGAAGCTGGAGACGGAGAAGAGGAGACCGGTGTCTTCAGTAGTGGCGAAGAAGCTGGAGACGGAGGAGAGGAGACCGAGGTCTTCGGTAGTGGCTAAGAAGATGGAGATGGAGGAGAGGAGACTGATGTCCTCAGTGGTGGCGAAGATGTTGGAGATGAAGGAGAGAAGAGCAGTGATTCGGATGATAGAGACGGTGAAGATGAAGAAGGTTCGGAATACATGGAGGCAGACGCGGGTGAAGATGACGAGGAAGAAGGCGGTGAGGAAGAGAACGCTGCATCTGAAGATGGATCCAAAGACACCGAAGTCCCACCGAATTTTTACCGAAGTCGGACTGGAGAGAAGAAGAGACCCGCGCTGTCGCTCTTCAAAAACTTCCCTACGAACTTTGCCAGCTCGCACGATTTTCATGAAGTCTTCCAGGCGTTTCAGGTGAAGACGTACCAACACTTCTCCAAGCGCACGAGTACCTCTGTAACTGTCCACAACAATCAGATCAAGAGGGCTGCTTTGAGGCTGAAGCGCCAGGGCAAGAAGCAGCGAAAGAAGGAACAGTTTTTGCCGGAAGATTGGGGCCAGTACTCAAAGACCCTTGTGTGTACGCACGGCCAACCGTACCACAGTCGCGGAAAAGGGCGGCGGAAGCACGAGAAGGTCCGGGGAACTGAATGCTCAGCTCGGGTGAATGCTCGCGTTAAGGCTACGTTGGACGACTCGTGGGTGCTTCGAGTGACGGTCAGTGGGTCCCACAACCATGATCTCAACGAGCACGTGTGGGATGAGTACTCGGGGAACAGAACTGTGAAGGACGCGGTTTTGCAGCAGGACGTCGAAGTGTTGCGCAAGGCTGGTGCAACCGCGAAGGGCATTCTGCAGTATCTCCGTGAGCGAACAGGTAAATGCGTCTTGCTTTTCAACTTTGTATTACGGGTTTAACTTTGGTACATCTTTGGTATATTTGGTAGGCAAGAAAACCAAGCTGAAAGATGTCCACAACATGATCCAGAGGCAACGCGTCAAAACCCAGGCCGGCCTCAATGACGCGCAACGAGTTCTAGCCGTACTGGACGAGTTCTGCCGCCAAAACGGGGGCAACTCAGCTGAGATTGTTGTCGATTCCGATACCGACATCGCGCGTATTGTGACGTTCCAGGCAGCAAAGATGAAGCGTCTTTTCAAAGCGTTTCCCGAAGTGGTGCTGGTGGACTCCACGCACGACACCAACGCGAATCGATACAAGTTTTCAGCTTCGTCGTGCATGATGTCTTTGGCAAGGTGAGCTGCTGTTGCAATGAATGAATACTTTCCTTTTAATAAACTTAACCATATGTGTTTCTACTAATGTTCTAGGGACAATACGTCCACCACGCGCTCGTCGAGAGCGAGCACAAAGTGAACCTTCGGCGCGTGATCGAGATCTTCAAGAAAAACAACCCTGAGTGGGAGAAGGTTCAGGTGTTCATGACCGACAAGGCCATGCACGGGAAGATCGTGTTGAAGGAGGAGTTTCCACAAGCACGTCAGCTGCTATGTCAGTGGCACGTTGTCACTTGGCTCAAAAAGCAAGCAGCCAGGCTGGCTTCGTCCGTGAAGAAGCAAGTGAAGGCGATGATGGGACTCCTAGTGTACGCGCGCAGCAAGATGGAGTACGACGAGGCAAGGAGCACGATGAAGGAACTTTTGGGCGGCGATGAACCCCATCCTCTGTATAAGACGTTTTTGGAGAACTGGGAAAACTCGCAGGAGGAATGGGTCTCGTACCTCCGCGGCAACGTGCCGCACCTAACCAACAATACAAACAACCGCATCGAATCCAAGTGGGGCAAGATCAAGGACGCGATCAAAGGCACAAGCAGCATTGATGAACTAGTTACGACACTGGTTACGCTGCAGGAGTACGCGGAGGACCAGTACATCGCAGAGTACCATCGCGTTGGGAGTAGTGATGGAAAAGAACCTGGAGGGTTTAAAATGTTTTTAACGTTGTAAACCTTTTCAACCGTTTCTAAACATTTAGACCGGTTAAAAAACCCAATCGGCTAACATTTGCCTGCCACAATAGAGGCCCATACTAGAATAGAAACCTCGCTGTCATCAACTGGGGGCATCAACGGGCTGCATTCCTTCGGAACTTACTGTCCTGGACAATCGAATGTGCGTTCGCGCATGCAAACGAGCTGCATCGCTTTTTCGACGGTCATGCCTGGCCGCACGGCCTCTTTCGCATGATCCTCTCCCATCCCTCTACGACGCGAATTATCATCTCCGCGTTCCCAGCGTACGGGGGGATTCTATGCTGACTGCCTACGATGCATCAGGCGTCCCAGTCACAAGGTTCGCCTGGTATTAATTAATATATTGCTTGGGCACGCCCTGGTTAAATTCTATTTTTAGTAGCGGTAAGTTTTAAAACTGGGTTTTCAACCTCGTGGTAATCAACCTTTATTTGAAAAACGTTTAGAACCGTTCTTTTCCATCACTAGTTGGGAGCAGACCCCGCGGACCAGACGAAGATCCTGAATTGGCTGCATTGGGGATGCAGATCAGCCCATTCGCGTTTAGGCTAGTGGCAGAGCAGTACAGTAAGGTGATAGAGCACGTGCTAGACCTGGAAGGCAAGCTCGACTACAAGAAGATTGACTGGTGCGAGCAGCAGGACGGGAGTTCGTGTGGCATTTGGTGCATTGCAGTGCTGGAAATGTTAGTTGTGGGAGCTACGTGGAACGACAAGATCTACAGGTTGCAGCCGTACCTGCGTATGCGCTACTTGTACAAGGTGATCAGCCTGCTGATGAAGCCTGCAGCTTGGGAGTAGTGGCGATAAGTAGTGACGGCGACTGCTAACCGAATAATTTCGTTTTGCATCTCGAGTTGCCAATGTTTGGTGTTCATACCGAAAATAGTACCGAAACTTCACACTACGTCTGGCGGTCACGAAAAACGCCCAAGTCCGACAGTTCCCAAATATAGAATTGTCCTGGAAAGATAGAGACACCGTAGTGTGCACATGCCACACCAACCATATGTTATTTATATTTCCCCTACCCACGCGTAATTTATCCGCCATCTGTTATCACGTCATCAGCCAATTTACTGTAGCACGTCAATTAATGGCCGTCTACTTTCTGTGGTAGGAGCATCGTCCGCTAAGTGCGCCAAACTGATCGGACGATGTTAGAGCTACCGAATTTAGATGGCCATGAATTGACTGTTAACAGTACTACCGTACCGTCTGTGGACAAACTCAAACCAGGTGGGAGCTGTGTTACCCATTATCCAGGGTAAATTTATTTTATCTTCGCTTGGTGTGCGAATTTACACACCACTATGGTCATGTCTTTCCGATCCAACTCTATATTTTGAAACTTGAGGACTTAGTAGTTTTCATGAGCAGTGACAAAATCTTGTATATCTTTGGTATCCTATTTTTTTGGTAGAGACCAAATCTGGTTTCTGTAAAAGAAAGATACGTGTATTGAAGTTAAAGTTATCTCCTTACAGTGTAGTCCTTACAGTGTCGTCTTCCCCACAAAAGCGATCGCCTTATGCAGATAACGCATCCGCAGATACGACTTGAGCTTGTAGATGCAATCATCCCACATTGAATCCGTTAACATCATTTCCAGAATCGCAAGACACCAGATTCCACATGAGGTGCCATCGTCCTGAGTGCACCATTCAATCTTTTCGAAATGAAGCATGTCCTTCAGCCCCAGAATCAGCTCAGCCACACTGCGCACACTTTTCTCAAGAATCTTGTAGTTTCTTGGCTTCTGGAGCGGGTCAAACATGTAGCAAACTTGCTGCTGCCTGTCGATGTAGTAAGCCACCCAGTGAAACTCGAGGTTAATCACACCAACAACGCGCTTGTATCGAGGATCGCTCGCTCCAGCCCGCCCGCAACTCTCCTCCTCTGCTCGGGAAGGAGAAACTCGTGATAGCAGGGGCTGATGACGCCCACATCAGTGTACTCATCTCTCAATGCAAGCAGGGATACCAGCATTGAAGTTGCGTGCACCCACAAATTCTCTCTAAAATCCAGCAGTTGGTGCCCATGCAAAGTATCCCCTGGTACTCGAATCTGTGAGAGGTCAAGCGTGGTCACGTATCCTTCATGTTCTGACTAAACACAGGTAATAAAGGTTTATGGTGAGTGTTTGGTGCATGTTCGGTGAAATATATGGGCGCTTACCTTTGTCAGAGTACTTGTATCCTTGAACGGTTCTCGAATATCATTTACACGAAATTCGACACTATCCAGCCACTTCAACGTCTTCATCACCAGAGTGAATTCATTGCGCGCTTTAACGACCCGAGCCATCACAACAAGCTGGTCGTATGTAGCACACCCGTAGTCAGGCCAATGGGCTAACAGGTCAACATCCTGCTTCGCTGCGATGCCTTTAATGCCTTCCTCAATTTGCTCAAGCTGGGGTATTTGCCTGATAACCGGAACAGCTTGACCAACGTTGAAGGGGCGGACGGTTTGTGCCCCCTGCACATCAACGAAAGGTAGTGCCAGCGCGTCGACCATCGGCTTGCTGTGAAAGAAGCTGTAGGGACCGTATAACAGAGCAGCCACATCTTGAAGCTGGACAAGCTTCGACATTTTGCCTTGACGATACTTAGCAGCTAGCGTGAGAGCTGTTATCCGTTCGGCCTTACTCTTCTCTCGCTTTCTCTGCTCCTTGCTCATGTCAGGAAGTATTGGGCGCTTGGCAAACTCCCATGACACTGGCTGTGGGGTCTTTAGCTCAGTTTTGGTCGTCTTTGGTGCAGTTTTGGTAGTCTTTGGTGTCTTTTTGGTAGCATTCGGGGGAACCGCATCGCCTTCAACTTCTGCACTTGCAAAGTCTTCTCGTTCAACACACTCGGGTTCTGCACTTGCATCTTCTTCTCGTCCGACACACACGGGTTCTGCATTTGCGGCTTGTTCAGGAAACTTATGAACCTCTGAATTTTGTTATTCACCTGGAACTGCTGCTCTGTTGGGAAGTATTTGCACAGTCACCACTTCCTCCGCCTTCACGTCCGAGGAAATATCCACTGCGATATCTACTTCGACACCGTTGTCTACAATATCCGCGTCAATATCGGCCGAGCTCTGACCTTCCGGCGTTTCTCTATTCGCGAAGGAGAGCTGCGAAAGGCGTGCCCCACCCACCGAGGACACATGAGATAGTCCTGGGAACGCCGAATCATCACGCTCCGTAAACGTCACGACGTCACCAGCGTTCAGCGCTTCGTAGAAGTCTTCAAGCCATCTAAACGCTACTTGAAACGTAGGTGTAGACTGCAAAGCCATGCGGTCTACAATCATTTCCGTCAGTGCTATCGTTTGGCAGTACCTCGCAACGCTAGTTACGGGAGTTTGCTTGGATAAAGGCGGACAAGTCGCTTGACGTAGCCCTCCCCTTGGTATGTCGCCTTCTCCGATGTTATTGGCAGGAATGTGGACGATCCAGCGTGTTGAAAAGAACCGCATGGGCGGGATAATTGTTTCGTAGTTGCATTTGCTTCTGACGAAGAGAATGTGTCGACACGGCAACAAACAGGTCTGCATGAAGATGCAGTTGCGAATACTTCTCTGTTACACAGCAATTAATCTTGAGTTAGAATTCAAACCAAAAGTTTACCAAAACCACACAACACATAAAACCTTACCATTGAGTTCACCTTGTATGTGTTTCCAGTCCTCGTGCTCGTCAGAGTAGCGGAACCAGGCTGTCCGTGCTCGAAGTCGTAGTCTGCATCGGGCCCCGTGGCCAGAGCATGCTGCTTTGCAACTAGATCAAAGGCGAATGGACTTATTTGCAATGCCAACGATGCAAGCTCGGGGTCTTCATCTCCATCGTGAGGGCGCCTTCCGACGCGGTGATATTCGGCTAGGTATTGTTCTTCTGCGCCCCATTTGGACTCAATCCTGTTGTTCGTGTTGTTCGTTAAGTGGGGGACGTTGCCGCGCCTGTACGCGACCCATTCTTCTTGCGAATTATCCCAGTTCTCCATGAAAGTTTTGTAAAGTGGGTGCGACGTGTCGCCCCCTAGTTTTTCCAGCATACAGCCCCGCGCATCTTCATATTCTTGGCGACTTCTAGCGTACACCAGTAAACTCATCAGCGCCTTCACCTCTTTCTTCACACCTGGAGCAAGTCGCGCGACTTGCTTCTTCAACCACGTCACGATATGCCCCTGACAGAGTAGTTGCCTGGCGTCTGGAAACATCTCCTGCAGGACATCCTTTTCATGAACCGCCTTATCGGTCATGATCACACGACTTTGGTTCCAGCTTGGGTTGTCCCGCTTAAAGATCTCGATCACTTTCCGTAGATTGACCTTGTGTTCACTTTCTCTAAGAGCATGATGAACATATTGACCCTACCAAGGGAAAGGTTTGATCATTTATTATACATCATGACAGCTATCTACATCAACACCACGCTCGTACCTTTCCAAATACATCGTGGACTACAAAGCTAAACAACTTATAGCGATTCTCGTTGGTATTGTGTGTCGAATCGACCATCACGACCTCAGGAAACGCCTTGAAAAGGCGCTTCATCTTAGCCGTCTGGAAGGTCAAGACACGCGCAACGTTGGTATCAGAATCGACCAATACCTCGGCCGAGTTGCAGCCATCTTGGCCGCAGAATTCGTCCTGGACTGAAATTGCCCGTTGTGCATCAGTCAGGCCCGCATTCTCTTTGGTCTTCATCCGCTGCAGCATGTTATGAACATCACGAAGTATAGTCTTCTTGCCTAGAAACATACCAAACACATACCAAACACGTACCAAACAAACCAAAGTTTTGTTAGACCATACCAAATATTGACCAAAAATACTTGTATACCTGTGCGTTCCCGAAGATACTGCAGAATTCCTTTTGCGTTCGCACCAGCCTTGTGCAACACAGCGACATCGATCGCTAGCTGCGAGTCCTTCACAGTGCGGTTCCCGCGTAGCTCTCCCATAAATGCTCGCTTAAGTCGTGGTTGTGATTGCCAGAAGCCGACACCTTGATCACCCAAACGCCTGCCGAATTGGAAGTCACTCGAGCATTTACCTTGGCACTGCATTCGATGCCACGCACCAGTCTGTGCTTCCGCTTCCCCTTGCCTCGCGATTTGTACTTCTGCCCGTGCGTACACTTCCACGTCTTGGAATACTGAATCCAGGTTTCCGGAAGCAGCTTCATCTCCTTCCTCGTGTTCTTCTTAGTGCGCTTAGCGGTCCCTGCTTGGTCCTTGATCTGCTTGTTGCGAAGGATCACTGAAGTACTCGTCCTCTTCGATAATTGCTGGAATGTGCCACGCTGGAACTTTTCAAATGCTTCGTGAAAGTCGGCCCATGAATCAAACGTCGTTCCAAACCCATCGACGAAGTGGGGATACGGTCGTCGCACGCGTTGAGTCTTTTTGAGTCTTTGGTGAGCGATTTGGTGTAAATTCGGTGCAACACCGAACTTGTCGTCGGTCTCCTCCTCGTCGTCCCGTTCGCTCTCGTCGCCTTCACGTTGGTCCGTCAACTCGTTAACCTCCTTTCCACCGCCGTCTTCTTCGGTCTCCTCTCCATCGTCGCCGTCTTCGTTCTCCGCTTCTTCTTCGTCTTCTTCGCTCTCCTCCTCATCGTCCTCTCCGCCTTGATTCTCGTCGTCTTCGTTATCCTCGCCTTCCTCAGCATCATCTTCATCTTGCTGTTCGTCTTCTTTTGCGTCTCGGTCTGCTGAAGGGGTGTCTTGATAGTCGGAGTCGTCGCTACCATTCGGAGACGGTTCTTCATCTGCCTCTTCAATCGCGTTGAAGGCTTCACGCAATGCCCCTCCATCATCAGAAGAACTGCCGCCGAACATGATGCTTAGCGCACGAGCTTCCCACCGCTCTGTGCCTCGGTGCTCAGAATCTGAGTTGTCACGTGACAGCAAGGCATCCGTGCTACGGGTTCGCGTAGTTCGACCAAGCAGAGCCAGCCGGTTCGCCAGCTCTTCTTGCCTGGCTCGGCCGATCTTCGCAGCACGATGAGCCTCGAGTACGCCGCAATCATACACCGGTAACGGAGGCAGCCGGTGGATGTCGCGTAGTCTCTCAACCCAGCTGTCAACACGACGCTCGCGCCGCTGCGCTCTGATTTTGATTCGCTCCAGCTCCGCGCTGTCCCGCTGTTGACGTGTCACACTGCCGTGGCCTGGATATGGTGGGTGCCCGGTGGTGGTCGCCTGCAGAAGCACATTCGTCATAAGTGTACAGATCTACGATGCATTACGAGCACAAGACGAACGTACCATGTCGCTCACACGGCGACTCCTCTTCCGACAATCACTCTTGGGCGCTCTCGCTTGGGGGGAGGATCGACGAATGCCATTCGTTTCCAAAGAGCGCGAAATTTTCAAAATATCTGGCTTTGGTAAAGTATTTTATTATCCTCGATCGAAGTTCAACCCGAGCCACGCTAACTGGCTTTATTTGCTCTACCAAAGATACACAGGATTCGACCATATTTTCACAAAACATGAAGTCTAAATTCGGTAGCAGCAGTGGACTCCAAACTTGATCGAACAGTGCCGCACGATACTTAGAATCCTGCAAACGTTTCTGAACCTTCTTAATCTCATCGAATGCATCGCGATAGAAAACGGTCATTTTCTCGTAGACAGCCCACCACATTTTGCGCATGAACTCATCGTGAAAATTATAAAAATCAACTGGCAGGTCAGGTTCTGGGTCTAGGTCCTCTTCCACAGCCAATCGTTCTAGTCCACACACAACTGAAGCGAGACTGGCACGTTTGTCTGGATCCTGGAAGCACATGCGCCACACCAGCGTTTTTGCGTCTCCAAGAGGACATCTGGGCTCCAGATTTTCGTCGACTGTTGACTCCGGGGCTCAACGCAACTTACGATCCCTCACAGTATTATCGGAGGCGCAATCTTCCCATGGCATCTCCCTTGTCACAGCTTCAAAATGCACATTCCCAGCGAATACACATCTGACTGAAAGGACAACTTCTCTCCTCTTAACACTTCAGGCCCTTGCCATCGTACGAACCCATTTGCACCCGCTGAAGCATCGCTTGACTTCTCCAGTAAACCACTGAGCTCCACATTGCACAGCTTCGCTATTCCATCGTTGCCGATCAAAATGTTGCTGCAGCGAAGGTCGCCGTGAACAATTCCCTGTCTGTGAAGATACGCGAGGCCTACTGCCGCCTCGTGCAGATACCTCCACACCGATGACCTCTCCACTGAATCCGACTTGACATGATCGAGAAGAGTCCCCTTACTTGCGTACTCGCATACGAAAAGTTGCAATTGAGGGACACTATCGCAAACACCGTAAAAGTTCATCACGTGTGGGTGCCGTAACCCTTGCCACAAATGCACCTCCTTCTCGAGGGAAGAGTGATCAGAATCTGGACGAAGCAGCTTCACACAAGCATCAGCTTCCAGCCACTTTACTCGATGGTAGTTTGGTCCTATGCTGCTGCTCGTACTGAAGTCGATCGGCTCAACTTCAGACGGAGGGATCGACATTGTCTGCGTCTCCAGAACGTCATTCTCAGCGGTGCTTGTTGCAGCACTGACATACGACGGGGGACTATGCAGAAGGAACGGAGTGAGATACCGCTCCACATCGCCATTTCCACAGTCACTTGCCACTCGAACTGCGGTTTTTCCGCGATTGTTTCTGGAATTCACGACCACGTGACACTCTTCAACGAGGAATCGTACGATATCGATGTGGCCGCATCCAGAGGCGATCATCAGTGCTGTGTAGCCAAAATCGTCGCTCCCATTCACATCAGCGCCAGCTGCAGCAAGAGCCCGGAGGACCTTGATATTCCCACCTTTGCAGACTTTCATCAGTGCTGTGTAGCCATTTTTGTCCCTGGCATCCACTTCAACACCGCGTCGTTCAGCAAGATATCGAACGACCTCGTCTTGCCCACATCTGGCAGCCCATACCAGAGCCGTGTACCCATTTTTATTCGACGCTTTCACGTCAGCCTTGCATCCATCAGTAAGAAACTGGACGACCGTTGTGTGTCCCCCTTCAGCGGCTCTCATCAACGCCGTGTCTCCCAGGTAGTCCTTGGCATTCACCACAGCTCCGTGTTCCACTAGATACTGGATCACGTCCAGACTCCCCTCTCTTGCCGCCCATCGTAGCGCATTGTCCTTATCGGCATTGGTGTCCTGTTCTACTAAGGCTTTCACCCTCTCCAGTTCACCCGCCCTCGCAGCTTCCAAGAGCTCGGTTCCCTCCCCCATCTTTGTGGTGCCTGGAGGAATCTTAAATGAGACGACCTTCTGGACCCACGCCACTGGAGAGCAGCCCAAAGCTGTAATCCTAAGCTGAATTCATTCATATCCGTCTGTCTGACCGTGCACTATCTTTTATCCACGCCAGTAGACTTAAGAAAGCGCACATGGATGAATATCATCAACTGCCGACAGCATACACTAAAAACTTGATTTTTGTATGGCCCTATGAGCCAATAGAAACACAGTTGAAGCCTTTTAACGAATCATACAGTGTTCCAGCGAAAGTTTAGCAAAATAAAACACAATAGGGGTAGGGTAACGGCTACCGACACGTGGCCGACGCATAATGTCGGAAGCGACCGCCAGACATTTGAGCGCCTAATAAAACAGCAAGTCATTCACATATTTGCTGGATATCGAGAAGCCAACCGACACTAGACTCGAAAACAATGAGCCTGCAAGACCTCGCTCCAGAGAACACGAAGCGTGCGCAAGCAACAGCAGTCAACGTCTTCACGGCTTTCCTCGCCTCCGAGAATGTCACTCACGAATTTATCCGCGCTACCCTCCTGGCAGATGCCAGTGGTTCGGTGCTCGTGAAGTTGCTGGACCGCTTCGCGATGCACCTCGCGTTTGCTCGAGGCCGAAGCGGGGATCTACGCAAGCGGAACACCGTGATGAGCTACTACCGGAACGTCAAGAACTGGCTGCTGGAGGATTTCCCCCAGCACCGCCACATTGTGGAGCAGCGGCTACTCAAGATGGGTCGCATTTTGGAGCGGCACTGCCTCAAACGGCAGCAAGGTGGTATGGTGACGGGATATTTATCATTACCGGCCACAAATACATCAACATTTTCATTACCGGCCCAAAAACGGCTATTGCAGCGTTCTGATTGGATGATAGCCTTAAAGCTGAGCACCCTTGAAGCTCAAGACGTACAAGATGCATTTTCGCTCTTATACTAGTAGGCTTTGCCTCCGCCATGAATATAAGTCGGGCTCTCCTTTATAGCTCCTGTGTAGACAAAACACACAAGCCATAAAGCACAGTGCGCTACCAGCAGATCAAACTTTCGAGAGTGGCTTAGGCGTTTTGCAGCGGCGATCTCACTCGGCGCTACATCCTGCCAACCCCCTGCACTAGCGACTATCGGCATCACCATGCTGTGACTCGCTATTATATAGGAAATAGAATGAAGAACACACTCACAGGATTGAAGGCCTCCTTCTCCTAGTTCATGCCTTCAACTATGAACCACGAATGCGAGAACTGTAGCAAGCACACACGTTTTCTATCCCGCCCCTGTTATAGCCGTTTCCGGGCCGGTAATGAAAATGTTGATGTATTTGTGGCCGGTAGTGATAAATAACCATGGTGACGAAGGCGCCAGCATGCACCAAGGCCGACTTGCGCTCTATGATCGACGGACTGTACTTCGATGCGAGTTCTGCCAAGGAGTATCAGGATGCTGCGCTCCTATCCATCATGTGGTACGCGCTTGGACGTGCTTCCGATCTCGCGTTTATCCGGAAGCGCAACCTGTCGGTCGGCTCGGGCAACGTGCTATTCCTTCGCCTGATCCGAGCGAAAACGTTGGAGGAGCAAGGCCTCTCTCTCTTCCCGGGCAAGAGCTCCTTCATCACGTGTCCGCTCCACGCCATCGCCATGGCACTGGCGATGCAAACATTCCCGGTATCGTCTATACTTGACCTTGAGCACCTTTCGGGGCTGAACGTTGGAGATGAAGCGCCTGCAACGGAGGCTACGCCACTTACCGATGCGCTTGTCTACTGTAGCGATGATGATGAACCTGCTACTGCAACACCGGAAGCCACCTCTCCGAGACGTAAGTCTACCCCGCTGAAAATGCAAGGGTACGTCAATCGAGTGCTCAAGGCCGCAAGCGCACGTAAAGCTGATGCTGATGTTTCAACTGGCCTCTTGTCTCATTCTTTCCGGCGGGGCGGTGCGCAGCATGCCAACGCGTATGCTTCGCTAAGTCCTCAATGGATCTTCGATCGTGGCAGTTGGAATATGACGGCGATGAACAAGGTCTTTGCCTACGTTTTCAACACCGCGAATGAGGACAGGAAAGTATCGAAAGTGCTCAGCAACTGGAAGTCAAACGACAACCCGACCATACCTTCGGCTGCCACATTCGACTCTGCAACGACGACGAAGATTCGCAGGCTTGGTCGCATGTTGTTTGCGTCCAGCTTGGATCTTGGGGACGCCTCATTGATCGTCGATGATCAAGTCGCAGACCTGCTAGTGGCATCATTGATCCAGCACTTCCCCTGAGGAGGTACCCGATGAGCCCATACACTTCGCGGATGCGCATGTGTCTTTTCCCTCTTCAAGTGTCGATGCCGGAGCTGCTAGGCTGGAGTGTGGAGCTGAAACGACAAGAAAGTGAAGTTCGAGAAGAAGAAGAAAAACCCTTCACACGTGAGCTTCAGTTGATCAACCATCTCAATGCAGTCATAGCCCAACTCGTGGAAACGAACAAGGCGCAGTCTGAGCGCATTGCAGAGTTGGAAAAACGGGTGCCGGTTGGTGGTGCAGTTGCTCCCCAGGCCGGCTCAACTCCAGACACGATCACTGACCGTGCCGACCTGTCATTGGCCTTGGACACCCCGATGAAGCCAATCAAGCCCAAGGTCCGCGCAGCCTCGAAGACTGCAGCCGCAACTTGGTTTGAGTGGTACACGAAAACCCCTCGTATCTGGGAAGTTTGTGACGATCGCCAGTACAAGTCTCAGTCAAAGCAGATTGTCGCCTTCATGAAGCTATTCCTACCTCTGGGATTCAGCCTTGACCCCACCACTGGAGAGTACGCGGACCATGTCATGCAAGCTGGCAACACAGCTCGGCAGAATATGCATGAGTTTCTTCAAGCGCGAGGTATCAAGCGCAAGTTCGGCTCGGGTCTACTGAAACAACTTCGCGCACTTCATCGAGATGGAGCTCTAGACGAGCTCATTACCCGGTACCGAGCAAGTTTGGCTCTTGGCCAGATCGCTGACCCTGCTCCTGAAACGACAAAGGAGTATTTTTAGAAGCACTTTGGGATTTTGGAGAAATCATGCGACTTTACAGTTTGATGGAATATTAAAGGCATGAGCTTAAATAAGAGCAAATACACTTCCCATGGTTCGTTCCCCATTCAAACCACTGTAGCACACCTTCACCATTTTGCAATCGCGAACACGAAGCCGATGGGTCACCTCAGCCAGAAGAAATTCAAGTGCGCTGTTAGAGCATTTATTAGGCGTGAGTTCCCCCTCGCGTATGTTACAGACGAAGCTTTACGCTACCTTCGCCACGAGCTGCGTGACCAGGTTACCGAGACTCCAAGCCCAAGGGGACCGTTGTTTGACGTCCTCTCGCTGTTGCAACAGCAGACTGGTCGTAGAATCGAAGACCTCCACGTTCTGGCATGGCGCTCTTCGCGGCGCCCCAGCCTCCGACAGCTTCCCAGTACCGGCGCGAATGCATCCCATGAAGCTGCCCACGAGTCGACGCAGGCGCACGAGGCTAACAGCAACCTCGCGCCAGTCAACACTCCGTTAGGAGCTGAGGAGAATGGGGGCGCCGTTGCCACTATCGCTGCCGCAACCGCTTGGGCCAGAACCGTCGAGAACCCCGCCAGCACTGCCGCTGAAGCCATACCCACCAGCACAGCTGTTGAAGCCACACCCGCCGTCACTACTGCTGCGACGCTTGCCGCTGTACCTGCTGCCGAGGGGAAGCTCTCCGTCGCCGCCATCGCCGTCGCCAAAGAAAAGGTGACCACCATCGCCGAAGAAAAGGTGACCACCGCCGCCATCGACGTCGCCGAGGTAAAGTTAACGACCGCCGCCTCCAGTGCTGACGCTGCACAACCGCTCGCTGATTCTGGTGATGACTCCAGCGACGACGACGTGGTCTGGATCCCAGCTCCAAGCGGTCTACCTGTCACAACTGGCACCGGTAGCGTGCTCAATGCCGACGATGGGCGCGCCGACAGCGAGGCGAGCGAGACCGAACGGTTCCCGACTGGAAACCTGGCTGCTCCTCCTTCCACAGCTCCGCAGCTCTACGACATCCGCGCAATCACAAACTCATACATGAGAAACGGTAAGAGAGTTTACCTTGTTGAGTGGGAGCAGACCGAAGAGCCTGCCACGAATCTGCCTCGGAACATGGTTGCCGCATACAGATACCGCCCACTAAGTTGTACAGTGGTACTCTTTTAGTTCCTACAGTATATTATATGTGTTCAGAATATACGGTATTACAGATGGTTGACGTTGAAGTTTACGTACATTCAAATTCCTCGAGCTCTGGGCAGCGCAGCGTGAGTGAGCGGCCTTTGGGCGTGCAGGCTGCCTCCAGTTTTGACTTGACAGTACATGTAGTGGCGCTGCGCAGAATATTCTCGATGGTAGCTCGAGACGGCGGCTGCGACAGCTTGAACTTAGCCTGTGACCAGCGTGCCAGATCGGCGAGCGATGGCGACGGCTACTCCATGCTCTTCGATAACTTGCCATTTTTGCGCGATCGTGAGCCACTTGACCTTCGTTTGCTTCGTTGTGCAGGTCATGGCGGGCTGCGGGGGGGGGCTTGCAGGGCTCTGTTTGAATTGTGAAAGATCCCTCTGGGCGGGAAAACTGGATGTTTTCTCCGAAAAGCGATAAAGCTTCATTACCGATTTTGAGGGTGTATAGACTGACTGTCTGTGCAACTTAGTGGGTGGTATCTGTACAACCGACGCCACACAGCCTTTGTCCGTCGAACCTTCATTGAAGACCAAGCTGGCCACAGCCGTGGACGACTTCGAAACTCGGAACCTGCACCAGAGCGCCGCCGTCGCCGACCACTTCGAGGACTTCGCAGAGCTCTTCACTTCTAGATAACACAGGCACAAGACAATAGTTCGAAGGGTTCAAGCGCATATATTACCATTGAGGAACGACTACCCAAGTACAACGAGGCTAAGCTGCTTTCGCGGCACCCCAAATTTTGGGTAGTCTTCACCTCGCAAAACAGCTAGGCTACGCTATCGGATAGCACACCAAGCTTAACAGCCGCATCACAGCCTACATTAATGCATACACACTAACACCAATACCAACCAACGTCAGACACGTGAGCCCAATACCACCAAGCTTCCCCAGTGCTTACCTCATCATCTCGCCGATGTCCTTGGTCCTTAGTCCATGCTGGAGCTGCATGCCGCGCGCCTTTGCTGAGCTGCTGCTGCCGCGGGGGGGGGCTCCCCCCACGCGCGGACGCCCCTTGCTCGCTGGCGCCGCTCCCGATGTCTGTCTACGTGCTGGTTGAGATGTATTCTCTCTGTGGCCTGTCCTTAGCGACATGTCGTCCTCGCATTCTTTAAGCCAATGATAATTTTATTAAGATTAACAAATCAGTGTCAGTGCTAGTGAAAGTTTTAGCCAATAAGATTGATGTCGGTCGAGTCGGCCGATGTCGGCACCGTTACGCTATAGCTACATATTTTCTAAATATCCGAAAAAACACATATTTATAACTTATAAGGGTGTTTTTATTCAGATTCATGAATTATAAGTATTCGCGTCTATTAATACTATATAAACAAAAAGTAATTGACTGACCCGCACCGAAAAAAATTTCAGTCAGAAAGGTGCCGGTAAACTGTACAGAAAGCTACATCTGGTATAAATATGGTACAGATATCAGCAGCTACGGCGACGTGTAGTCGACCTAGTACCGGTACTCACGTGCAGCATGTCGACGCACTTAGCATAAGCTATGGACCACTTCATGGGACACCCACACTATGGCACATGACTACTTGCTCCGTATACGCTACGAGAGCTATTAGCTTTGTCAGCACTAGAGGTCGAGCTAGGTTCAAAGCGTAGCGAAGAACACTTGTCTGCGAGGATGAAAGTTCAAATGTGAGCAGTGATAAGTTGTGCTGCATTGCTCTTTCATCAGCTCACGTGCCCATGTCACCATCTTGCAACATTTACAGCAAATCACTAGTTCAAAATTACCTGTGTCTTCAGTCGCTCGACGTTGGCGATGACTCTTCCCCATCCAATCATTGCAATGCATGCGTAGCACATAACTAGTCACGGATCGGCTGGTCCCCGGGCACGACAGGTGATCTGCACCCGAAAACGCATCCAAAGTGGAATACTCCGGTACACGAGAACCTTATCCTTTGTTTCGAATACACACCGCACGACTCGTTGTGCCGTCCTGTAGTCCCCCACGATATACATGTGGTGAGGTGCCTTTCCAGAATCCCAGAATTAGATTCCCAGATCCCAGTATATCACCGGAATCGCAGAACCTAGTCCATTGATCCCAGAATCACTCGACTCTAGGATGAGTCGAGCGGGCGTGTGCGCCTCGCCTTGCAAATCCCTTGGCCGGTTCTTGACTACGGATACGCTGTGGGACCAGACGCTGGTCGGCCACACCAGCTGCTGCTTGATCCCGGAAGTTTCCAGACACTACCCGGGCGGAGGTGGCTCTCGCTCGGTAGGTCCCAGTCTGCACGCGTTGATCCGAAATCGAAATGCCCCCGAGTTTTCTTGTTATATATCACACGCGACTTCTCACACACACTCTTGTCCACTTCTCTGGGACACATGCCGTATCAGCCACCGCTTTCCGCGACTCCGGCTTCGAGTCGACTCAGTCACCTCACTTCCGCCGCGGTTCAGACCGAGAACCACTTACTGGGACCTTCACTCGCTCCTTGGTCCAGTGGGGCCAAGAGTATTGGCTCGGGTTAGAGCCTGTCCTTGATCGGGGTTCTTCTTCTGCACCCCGGGACTCCCGCGCACACGCTGACTTGGGTGGCGAAACAGCAAGTCCGAAAATCACTATCCCGGTTGTCTGCACCACAGCAGCACTGCGAACCACTATCCCGGTAGCCGCTGCCACGAACCTCAGCGCCTGTCACCTCAAACGCGAAAATATGAGGTACCACTGGAGACCAGACCGAAGACCGACGACCAGTGAGTAGGAACACGAAATAACAAAGCCAGAATGGCAGGAGCCGAAATAACTTGGTTAATGGCTTGGATTTTATAGGATGGACGAATTACACTTCCAGGCACTTGATCACGGCGCTGGTTGAGCACTTTACGAATCCACGGCACTCACTTGCGTCTTTCGGGGCAAATCGAACTGTGGTGAGGTGCGGGCAACTTCCCAGTGTCCAGAATATACCTTGATCAAACTTGAATCAGCAAACCTTGAATCTAAGCTCAGAGGGGCTCAGCGAATTAGAGTCTCAGCTGAATGACCTCAGCTGGACTCGACGAAGCCTCGGCCGACACCTCTGAACCCGAACTCTTTGTCTGACGCGGCGTGTGCGCCGTCCTTGCGATACCCTCGACGGTTCTTGCTGGGGCTACGCTTTGGGCCCAGACGT
The DNA here is from genome assembly GCA_009729435.1 of Phytophthora fragariae. Taxonomy (NCBI): domain Eukaryota; phylum Oomycota; class Peronosporomycetes; order Peronosporales; family Peronosporaceae; genus Phytophthora; species Phytophthora fragariae. The sequence continues at coordinate 151,543 of QQOI01000089.1, read as the reverse complement.
CAGCCAGCCACGCCAACTTTTCTCCTGTTCCAGTCGTCTCCAAATGTCTCAAAACGAAGCCGGCTCCCCGCTCAACAGGCCTTCGTCTGCACGTATCTTGACCCAATCTGCCCCGGGTTTTCCAAATGTAGACACGACACTCCACAATACACTCCACACACTTGTCGGCTTCCTCCAAGACCACAGACCGGGCCGTCCTTGCTTATTCACTTCCTCCGAGCGGCTCCAGCCGAGAGTTGGCTCAGGTTCATTCTGTCTTGATCCAGGGTTCTCGCCTCTGCGCCCTGGGGCTTCCGCGCACCACGTCTTGATGTAGACGAAACGGCTGAGCTGAGAACCACTACCCCAGGCTCAGCGCCACACGATTTCCACCCAGCAGCACTGAGAACCACTATCCCAGATACTGCTCAGCCGAAACCTCAGAGTAGATCCCCTTCTACCCGAAAATATGAAATACACGCTGAGTGCAGTCGCCTAGTTCGACCTGTCGACGTGTAATGAAATGAAATAGCCAAACAGGCACCCCCTCACACCGAGGTACACCCAAAGGTCTATGTGAGTCCCCTTTAAACAAAAGTATCATTACGGTCATTTCGAGGTTTTTTAAATGACTGTGCAGGGTCTAAATATGGTCCATAGGCTACAGTTTGGCGGTTTCAAAGTGCTCAAAGCCGCAAAATTGACGATTCTATCGAAGCCGGCATCAGGGACCCCTCGAAAAAAACAATTCATCAAATTTTTGTTTTTTATGGTCTGGCTAGCAAAAATACTGCTCTGTCTAATGGCGTAATTGCCGTAATCCAGATCGGTCTGTAAGTGTACAATATGTAACGTTTTGTGTCGCTGCTCTAAAATCTGGACTAAACGAAAGTATCATTAAAAAATTGCGTCCTATTCAAAAGTATCACTAACGACCGGAAAGTTAAAATGCAAAACAAATAGGCTTGCAGCATCAAATTAATACCAGCGACGCTCCCCACCTCTCTCAACCCTCCTACTGGAGACTACTACCTCCCAACACCCACGAACACCCTTTTCGTCACTCTGCCGACTTCGAAGTCACCCTTGAAAGCTCTGGATCCAGGCTCGTAGCGCATGGGCGTCGTCAGAGGTACTTGGAAGCATGTCTTTTATTCTTTTGCCTTTTTCTCAAAAGCGTGATAATCGCCAGCTGGCCAACCTCCCGTCTTTAAACCCCCACAGCAAAAAACCTTAAAAATCCCATAATGATACTTTTGTTTAAAAGGGACTCATATGGGACTTGAGTTTTGTTGGAGTCTCCTCAGACACTCTCTTTCGCAGCAACACACTTAACGCCTATGATCTTCGGGGCAAATTCGATTCTGATTAATAATTTACACATGCAAACAAAGACCTATCAGGGGGGCTCGGCTTCCTTCGGAGTGCACCCAAACAAAGACAGAAAGATTATATGGCGAGCGGCCTGCAGTGGGATTAGTTATTCGCCACCACCCCCTACCCAAATCAACGACAAATTGGGTCAATGACTCAAAGGCAACAACTGTGTATATAAAAAAGAGAAAGAGTACGCAGGTAGTGTTGCGCCTAGTCGGATACTCCACTACTGCTTCAATGGATGGAATCGCATGGGAGGCAGCCTTGAAATCGGCCGTGCTGCTGCTGTCAGCGTGGCGGCCAGTGTCGGTAGTGACGGGCTGGTTGTGATGCCGAGAAGTTCATCTGTGCTGTGTTTGGATTGATGTCCCATTCGAATCGTGACGGTCTACGCCTAGATCCGCTCACCCCGCTACCTTTTTAGGTGCTTTGTTTGCCTTGTATTGTCGTGTCCGAGCCGCTCTAAGCTCACGGATTGTCAGAGGCTCCAAGACGATAGGAGGCGGAGGAACAGGAGCAGGCGATCTGTCGACCCACCAGTGCGCGTGGAAATCTGATGGCTTTAACGGGGTGTTCAGTTTGTGTGAACACGGAATTCCGGTCGTTCTGGTGAAAAGCCCCGAGCATGGTTGGGAGGTAATTAGGTCAATTTGCTCTAGGCATTTTTTCAGTGCGTAGTTGTGAATGTCTGTTGTAACCCCGTGGAATATCGGCTTTTGCAGCGATGCCAGTGCCTTGATTTTCGTATTGGCAACTGGATCCCAGTATTTACGGTTTGTTAGGCCCCACCAGTGCTGCATTTGGGTGAACGTGGTCAACATGTCGCCTCTCGAGGAGCGAAGTCACCGCTATAGAGCCGAGTGGTATCCTTCGACACGCGAGGTCGCCTGCAGGCCGAAATGTGTTATTTGGTTGGTCCAGTAGTGTACAAGACGCCGTTTCCAGATATCAAGCCAGATATAGTCCACGTAGGCAGCTTCTGTAGGAGAAAGTTTGCGTAGACTTTCACGGGCAGCGTTGTACTCTTCCTCTGTGCGCGATCTAATTACTTTGTAGAATGCTTTACAAAACTCGCGGTGATCTTGAGAATCTTTCCATTTCGGACAGAGCTCGGTAGACTTCCCCAAGTCAAGGACCTTCGGAAATGAGCGCCTTGCATGAGCGTCTACATCGTTGACCACATGCCAGATACAGAGTAGCGCAGGCACCTCAGGGAAAATCACTTCAAGCGCATTGACGAGCGCGAGGTCCCGGTCTACATGAATTAATTGAGGCAACGCAATGTTTTGGTCTATCATCATCTTTCTCAGAGCCTTGAGCGCGAAAAGGTAATCATCTCTGCCCTCCCCTTTCAAGTATGATTGGGCAACATGAATCGTCATGTTCATTCCGGAAACACCCACAATATCCAGTAGCGGCATTTTAAATTTGTTGGTTTTGTATGTACAATCGAGAAGGAGAACGTCAGGGTTGTTCTTCTAGGTGTCGATCGATTCCTGCGCTGCAAAGGACAAGTGGAAAATTCGATTGTGAGCATCCACTTGGTGCGACACAACAAACAACTCGGAGTTCAGTGTGTCAAGTAGGAAACGCATTCTAGTTTTTCCTTCGAGCCGGAAATTGAACCTCTCGCTACGCACATTGTGGAGATGTTGTGGCTGCAAACGAATTCCGGGGTTGGCTGCAACAATTCGTGCCAACGATTGCGACACACTCACTCCGGTTTGGACATCTGCATTGATGGCTTCACGGAGTTCATCGGTCAAGTCGCTCTGACGGTGCTTGGGATGCGCCGACGGCGAATCAGAGGGAGGGTGGTTGTGTAGAATCTCCCCACCGCGAGGTTTAATTGACCATTTTGTGTGATCTTTGCTGTTGCGGAGTAGACTGATTTTCATACGGCACTGGCATCGTCGAGAGCTCGCGTTGGGTCGTCTCTTCGTGTTCCCGCGTGGCTTGTAGGGCTTCATCCCTCTATGGCGATCACAGGCAAATATAACGCGTCGCCGCTGCGGAGGTGAAGCTTTGTCGTATCGATACTTTTCAATAACGACTGCGTAGCCATGATTACGAGCAAACGCATTTATCGCGGCAAGTGCTTCGTCTGGACTTGAAAACGTGCCTGAACCGATCCATGGAAGCTGCCACTCGCGAACGCTGTCGTTGGCGGCGTTCATGGTGAGTGGTTGGTATGTAGGGGGCGATTGCGTGCTACGGTGCGAGGTGATTTGTGCGACCTGAGGGGAACTAGCAGGATGTGGTGGTTAAATAACTAAATATACACGATGTTTTGCCAGTATTTATAAACATGTTGCCTTTGAGTCTGATGACAGATTTGACCCAATTTGTCGTTGATTTGGGTAGGGGGTGGAGCCCAAGATAAGGGGTGGTGGCGAATAACAAATCCCGCCTACAGTCCTCTCGGCGTGCGGCGCTTCAGCGTTGTCATTGTTCGGAGATCAACGGTGCTCAGCGTCTCCACTTGGATCTGAGCTCAGTGATTGGCTGAGCCTCATTTAAAATCACGCGTTACGTCAGCAATCTCTTGATCACGTGTCGGCAGACCCATGATTTTTCCTTACGCCATGGCTGGGGGGTGCGCATCAAGGGAATGAGACAGTGCATCATGTGGGTTCGGACGTATGTCGAACCTGATTTGCGGTCAGTAATCATTTGATGACTGCCTCTTCGCAGCGACTGTTCCCAGTACCCCCATCGCCCAAACTACTTCTGAGCTTCTAAGCCTCTGCCGAGTCGCCAACTGAAGTGTCTCCGGGTGTCCACCGCCACTATGCTGAGTCCTTATCGACTGAGCGGGACCTCGCTGAGCGTCGGTGGGACTCAGAGTGTCCATAACGTCGGACTACTCGAGACCAGCGGCGTTCGCTGAGACCTCGGTGGCTCGGCGAATTACTTCCGGTGAGCTGTCAGTCGTAGTGGGGACGAGTCAGGCGGTTTTGGGTTGTCACACGACCAACCGTTTCATCAATCACCATCCATTTTGATGGATGCGGAGGAGACACGGCAACCGAGAGAAGAGCCCGCTGGGCCTGAGATTCGAGCGTACCTCGTTACAGAACTGTGATTGAATCTTTGCACATGCAAACGGAGGCCTACCGCGCCAGGGCGCCCTCCGCACTAATAGCTACAAACTTACTGAACTGAATGATGAGCGGCCAGCATTCCAATCCCAGGATTGGCTGAAATAGTGGGTTCAACTTGATGTCTGGCACGCAAGCCGTGACTTGATCAAATCCGGGTCGCTCATTGACTCTAAGATGTGAGGTCATCGTATCTCGGCTGGGGTGCCTAACCTGATTTGCACCCATCGCGACCGGCTCCAAACGGCATTCCACGCGAGGGGTCGCTTTCACCGAAGATCGCAATGAGGTCCAGACGACATCCCTGACACACCAGCGTCACCCGTAGACCATGGTCGCACCGCACACTGGGGTCCGAGTGAACACACTGGGACTCTCCGATTGACTCTGGAATCTGCGTTAGCCGGCTCACCGGTGCCATGTGCTTCGGCACCATCCTGGGATCTGTCGACATGGCCTGGGATCATCTTCGACCGCCCGAGTCCCAGAAGTAATACTGGAAACCGAGAAACCAAACTGGGACCGGTCCTTCTATACTCATATGTTTCCCCTCACGGCGCACCCCAGAACATCTATGGGCTTGTAGACTAGGGCAAATATAACTGCGTAACCCTCATGTTGCCCCATGTAAATGGTTCCGGCGGTCAGTTCTCCATTTCAGAATGCAGTGACAAATTTAACGTGAACGCATTCCAGCCCTTGGAACTTTGCGGCTAGCATTAACTGACGAACGAATTCAATTCGCACAACGGGATAGTAGGTCTCGAGGTTGTCAATGCCAAATATATGGCTGAATCCTCGGATCGAAAGTCTAGCCTTCAGTCAGTCGTTCGTTTGGTTTCGCCACCGAAACCCATACAGAAGTAAACTGTTCAGTCGCTGACGTCTTCTTTCCCCCTCTTCGGGCTCAGTATGAGTTTCCGCTCATGTTATTCATCCTTCTTTGTGGTGATGTGCGGGCAACTTCCCAGTGCCCAGAATATACCTTGATCAAACTTGAATCGGCAAACCTTGAATATAAGCTCAGAGGGGCTCAGATGCTTAGAGTCTCGGCTGAAAAATGTCAGCTGGACTCGACGAAGACTCGGCCAACACCTCTATGCCCGAACTCTTGTCCTGACGCGGCGTGTGCGCCTCCCTTGCGATCCCCTTGACGGCTCTTACAGGGGCTACGCTTTGGGCCCAGACATCAGCCAGCCACGCCAACTCTTCTCCTGGTCCAGTCGTCTCCAAATGTCTCCAAACGAAGCCGGCTCCCTGCTCAACAGGCCTTCGTCTGCACGTGTCTTGACCCAATCTGCCCCGGGTTTTCCAAATGTATACACGACACTCCACAATACACTCCACACACTTGTCGGCTTCCTCCAAGACCACAGACCGGGCCGTCCTTGCTTATTCACTTCCTCCGAGCGGCTCCAGCTGAGAGCCGCGTACACATGTATTCACTCGCCCCCCCCCCCGACCTAGGATGGCTCCGAGAGTTGGCTCGGGTCTTGATCCAGGGTTCTCGCCTCTGCGCCCTATGGCTTCAGCGCACCACGTCGTGATGTAGACGAAACGGCTGAGCTGAGAACCACTACCCCAGGCTCAGCGCCACACGAATTCCACCCAACAGCACTGAGAACAACTATATCAAGTACTGTTCTGCCGAAACCTCAGAGTAGATCACCTTCTACCCGAAAATATGAAATACACGCTGAGTGCAGTCGCCTAGTTCGACCTGTCGATATGTAATAAAATGAAATAGCCAAATATGCACCCCTTCACACCGAGGTACACCCAAAAGGTCTATATGAGGCTTGAGTTTTGTTGGAGTCTCCTCAGACACCCTCTTCCACAGCAACACACTACGCCACTATGAGATCGACGTAGGCTAAGGTGCTGCGGGCTCTATACTGCTTACCGGCACCTTTCTGACTGAAAAAATTGTCGGTGCGGGTCAGTCAATTACTTTTTGTTCATACAGTATTAATACACGTGAATACTTATAATTCATGAATCTGAATAAAAACACCCTTATAAGTTATAAATATGTGTTTTTTCGGATATTTAGAAAATATGTAGCCATGTGCGCTTTCTTGAGTCTGCTGGCGTGGATAAAAGATAGTGCACGGTCAGACAGACGGATATGAATGAATTCAGCTTAGGATTACAGCTTTGGGCTGCTCTCCAGTGGCGTGGGTCCAGAAGGTCGTCTCATTTAAGATTCCTCCAGGCACCACAAAGATGGGGGAGGGAACCGAGCTCTTGGAAGCTGCGAGGGCGGGTGAACTGGAGAGGGTGAAAGCCTTAGTAGAACAGGACACCAATGCCGATAAGGACAATGCGCTACGATGGGCGGCAAGAGAGGGGAGTCTGGACGTGGTCCAGTATCTAGTGGAACACGGAGCTGTGGTGAATGCCAAGGACTACCTGGGAGACACGGCGTTGATGAGAGCCGCTGAAGGGGGACACACAACGGTCGTCCAGTTTCTTACTGATGGATGCAAGGCTGACGTGAAAGCGTCGAATAAAAATGGGTACACGGCTCTGGTATGGGCTGCCAGATGTGGGCAAGACGAGGTCGTTCGATATCTTGCTGAACGACGCGGTGTTGAAGTGGATGCCAGGGACAAAAATGGCTACACAGCACTGATGAAAGTCTGCAAAGGTGGGAATATCAAGGTCCTCCGGGCTCTTGCTGCAGCTGGCGCTGATGTGAATGGGAGCGACGATTTTGGCTACACAGCACTGATGATCGCCTCTGGATGCGGCCACATCGATATCGTACGATTCCTCGTTGAAGAGTGTCACGTGGTCGTGAATTCCAGAAACAATCGCGGAAAAACCGCAGTTCGAGTGGCAAGTGACTGTGGAAATGGCGATGTGGAGCGGTATCTCACTCCGTTCCTTCTGCATAGTCCCCCGTCGTATGTCAGTGCTGCAACAAGCACCGCTGAGAATGACGTTCTGGAGACGCAGACAATGTCGATCCCTCCGTCTGAAGTTGAGCCGATCGACTTCAGTACGAGCAGCAGCATAGGACCAAACTACCATCGAGTAAAGTGGCTGGAAGCTGATGCTTGTGTGAAGCTGCTTCGTCCAGATTCTGATCACTCTTCCCTCGAGAAGGAGGTGCATTTGTGGCAAGGGTTACGGCACCCACACGTGATGAACTTTTACGGTGTTTGCGATAGTGTCCCTCAATTGCAACTTTTCGTATGCGAGTACGCAAGTAAGGGGACTCTTCTCGATCATGTCAAGTCGGATTCAGTGGAGAGGTCATCGGTGTGGAGGTATCTGCACGAGGCGGCAGTAGGCCTCGCGTATCTTCACAGACAGGGAATTGTTCACGGCGACCTTCGCTGCAGCAACATTTTGATCGGCAACGATGGAATAGCGAAGCTGTGCAATGTGGAGCTCAGTGGTTTACTGGAGAAGTCAAGCGATGCTTCAGCGGGTGCAAATGGGTTCGTACGATGGCAAGGGCCTGAAGTGTTAAGAGGAGAGAAGTTGTCCTTTCAGTCAGATGTGTATTCGCTGGGAATGTGCATTTTGAAGCTGTGACAAGGGAGATGCCATGGGAAGATTGCGCCTCCGATAATACTGTGAGGGATCGTAAGTTGCGTTGGGCCCCGGAGTCAACAGTCGACGAAAATCTGGAGCCCAGATGTCCTCTTGGAGACGCAAAAACGCTGGTGTGGCACATGTGCTGCCAGGATCCAGACAAACGTGCCAGTCTCGCTTCAGTTGTGGGAGAACTAGAACGCTTGGTTGTGAAAGAGGATCCTCTATACCTAGAGCATGACCCAGCATTTAGTTCTGACATGGACAGAGTGTGGATGACTGTCCAGGAGAAAATGACACATTGCGACAACGTTTTCTACCACGATGTATTCGATGAGATTAAGAAGGTTCAGAAACGTTTACAGGATTCCAAGTATCGTGCGGTAGTGTTCGATCAGTTTTTCACACTTATCCGTGGCTTCCGCACGATGATCGCAGTGCCGAGACAGCATGATCTGGTACTAAAATTGCCAGCATCCGATGAAACCCCTTCTAGTATTGTTGCTTTTCGTCAGCAACTCCAAGCAATCTGGAACGCATTGGGCGAGACGACTGATCTCGCGAGAGAGAGAGAGGCGCGTTGGGAACGATTTGGTTGGCCGCGTGCCGAGATCCTGATATCAGGAGTGTCGAATACATGTTGTTTCATTGGCAAAGTGAAGAATCAAGAAGAACTGTCAAAGTTACTCGCCGAGCTAAAGGCTGAGATAGACCAGTCGTTCAAGTACACACCTGATGAACTTGGCCTGCTGAAGAAGGCTTTCGAGGATCTTTCCAGCACGGATGAGCACGAGACATTGTCGAATCTCACACCGCAATGGTTCATCCCCTGGTACGAGGTTCTAATTGATGAGCGGAATCCTTTGGGAGTAGGTGGTTTTGGAAGCGTGTACCGAGCCAAGTGGCTAGACTCGGATGTGGTTGTAAAAAGTGTGATCTTTGCAGGCTCCAATCACCCCATGTTGTCGTCATCCCTGCTATCATACTCTTTATCAGCTACTGAAGATCCAGTGAATGTCACTCGGCGAGCGGAGGCGCTGGCCATGTTCCGTGGCGAAGTCGATTTGTGGTTTGACTTTAACCATCCACACGTCGTCCGGCTGTTCGGGGCTTGCCATGTCGGCACACCCTTTTTCGTATGTGAATACGCGCCAAATGGAACGATGGTGACCTATTTGAGAGAGCACCCACATGAACTTTGGCTAAAGTTGCTCGAGGCTGCGTTCGGAGTTCAGTACCTCCACGCACGCGGAGTCGTTCATGGCGATCTTAAAGGCAACAACATTGTGATCGGGGGTGACCTGAAAGCGAAGGTGACGGACTTTGGTCTTAGTTTTGTAGCAAATCAAGACACCGAAGCTCTAGTCAGTGGTGCGTGCCATTGGGTGGCACCAGAATGCTTACGTGATGACCTCGAACGTCCAAGGTTTGCGTCGGACGTTTATTCTTTGGGTATGTGCATTGTGGAGGCACTACGCGTCGTAGAGGCAGTGAAGTCTGGCAGCAACCCGTATGGCTGCTTACCTTGGATAGCGGCTGACCTAGCTGCAGTGAGATATCACGCCACTCGTGGCAACTTGCCGCCACGCCCTTTTTGCGAGGACAGTCAATGGGAATTGGTCACGCAGATGTGTGTGCTGGAGCCGACAAAGCGACTTACGATCGCGGAGGTGGTGGACAAGCTGACTAGACTGGCGAGTGGGCAACCCAATGATCTTACTGTCATTTCTCCGACGGGATCGTTCGAGCTTCGGTCGGTTCCACAAGTAGCCGCAACAGCGCAAGGAATTCTAGCTCGACTGCAACTGGAATCGACCAGGGATGAGGTGGCGTCAGTTCTTTTGCTCTACGTATGTTTGTGGAATCGACTCGAACAGATACACGGACAGATCAGCATTAAGAACGGCGAGGATTTCCGTGCAGAGTTCGGTTCAATTGTTGCTGAAGTTGACTCAGTGACGTCAAAATTGCAAGAATCGACAACTAGTCGTCTCGCGCTGGCCGAGCTAGCTCTGCGGTGCTACGCTTTTGAGCGTCGTCTCGATAAGCTTGGAGATGGAGATACAGACGTCACGTGGGCAGCCAAGAATGGTCGAATCGAAGTCGTTCGAGAACTGATAGAAAACGGTGCGGACGTGAATGCCCAAGACGATAAAGGGACCACAGCTCTGATGGCTGCCGCAGAATATGACCAACTCGAAATGGTCAAATTTCTTATTGAACACGGCGCCAGCTTGACTACCACGGACGACGACGGAGATACAGCACTGATGATAGCTGCTGTAAAAGGGCCCATCAAAGTCTGCCGGTATCTCGCTGAACAGCCTGGTACTGATGTGAATGCCACAAACAAATTAGGATGCACAGCTTTGATGGCGGCAGCTCTAAGTGGACATCTTAAAGTTGTTCAGTATCTGGCTTCCCAACACGGCTGCGATGCAAATGTTGCAGATACACATGGATTTACAGCACTAACGTTCGCCACGCTACTCGGAGCCGCTGACGTTGTGCGGTATCTAGTCGAAGACTGTGGAGCGGTCATTGATTCCAAGACTGAATATGGAGAGACCGTGTTGATGATGGCCGCATCTGCAGGGCATCTTGATCTGTGCCAGTATTTTGCCGAGCTATATGGTGCTGACGTAAATGCAAAGGATGTGTTCGGAGACACTGCTCTAATAAAGGCAGCTAGAAGCGGACACAGTAAAATTGTGCGATGTCTTGTTGATAACTACGACGCGGACGTAAACTACAAGAACGACAAGGGAAACACTGCATTGATGAGAGCCACCAGAAACGGACATGTTGAGGTTGTCCGGTGCCTAGTTGAGCAGCGTGGTATTGACGTTACCGCCAGAAACCAACGCGGAGAAACCGCAATCAGCCTTGCTGTGGAGCATGGCTATCAAGAAATCCGGCGTATGCTCACTTCATTCCTTCCGCCTCGCCCTCAACAAAATGTTGATGGTGATCTATCTTCTAGTCAGGCATCAATGTCTTCGATACCTGCGTCTGAAGTCGAGTTTGTTCGCTTCTGTGAAAACGGCAACATTGGAGGCGAATACCGCGCCAAGTGGTTGGATGCCGACGCTGTCGTCAAACTGTTTGTTGCAGACGCATCCACCACAACATTTGAGGAGGAAATTCGTCTCTGGCAACAGCTACGCCATCCTAACGTGATGAAAATGTATGGCGCTTGTTATGCTCCTCCGAATCTGCAGTTTTTTGTATGCGAGTACATTAGCGATGGATCGCTGATCGAGCATGTGGAATTGGCTTCGGCGATGAGGCCAACGGTGTGGAAGTTCCTGCATGAGGCTGCACTGGGTCTCACGTATCTGCACGAGCGGGGAATACTTCACGGCGATCTTCGGTGCAGCAACATTTTGCTTGGCAGTGATGGCTTGGCCAAGCTGTCCAATTTCGGATTGAGTGGATCAGTGAAGAGATCCGATCGTGATTCTTCTGGTGTCGTTGGTTCCAAGCGGTGGCTGGCTTGTGAGATTCTGCAAGGTGAACAACCGTCGATTGCGTCGGACGTTTATTCTCTGGGCATGTGCATTTTGGAATCCACAACGAGGGAGAAGCCGTGGAGCTGCGAAATTGAACAAGTTGTGGAAAAATATAAAAAGCGCTGGACCCCAGAGACCGATGCGTACAGCTTTAGTGAACCTGACTGTGCATCAGGAGACGCACGCAAGTTAGTGTGGCGGATGTGCTCGAATGACGCTGCCCGTCGTGTAACCTTGGCTCCTGTCGTCGATGAGCTGGAGCGATTGGCTATTGCCGAAAGTTCCAACTCTTCGCAGCCCGAACTCGAGCCTCCGAATCTCAGCGAGAGCAGCAAATTGAAAGAGTTATGGCTGGAAGTGCAAACTCACATGGATACCTGCGGCGATGATCAGTATCACCGCGCATTCAACGACCTCAAAAAGAATACGTGAGGGATTGGAAAGCTCGGCTGACAACAACAGCCCAGTGCTGTTAGAACGATTCCACACGCTTCTCACCGACTTTTATCGCATCATCACGATGTCGCCCGAACAGGCCTCTATCATGCGCCTTTGGTCAACGCGCTCTACCACAGCGAGCATGAATGCGATTCATTTATGTATCGAATCGCTATTGACACTACTGGATGATTCAGCCGATTCTACGAACGTAAAACAGGACCGATGGCAGCAACAACGCAGTGAACAGATCGAGTTGTTTGTGTCGGGCGTGGAGGACACCTCGTTCCTTCTGGAGCGCTTAAAGACTGCAGAAGAGCGGGCGGTGTTTCTTAAAACACTAAAAGCAGAGATGGATGATCCGCAGTCGCAGTACACCCCCGCACAGTTTGAAGTGGTGGAGAAGGCGCACAAGGCCATTGCCAGAACAATCGAGAGCGAAGATCTGTCCAAGCTGATACCTGAATGGTTCATCCCGAGGTTCGAGTTGTTCATAGATGGGTGGCGTTGTCTGGGCAGTGGTGGGTTTGGATGCGTGTACCGAGCCAAGTGGTTGGGCTCCGACGTGGTGGCGAAACTTCTTGGATCGGAGGGCCACGCAGACCTTTTCGCGCCTAACGCTCAGTCGTCCCAATCGAATTTTTCAGCATTGCTAGACCTTTCTAGCACTCGGTCCTTGATGGATTCGACCAAGCGAGGCGAAGCAATCGCAATGTTTCGGCATGAAGTGGACATTTGGTTCGGCTTTAACCATCCTCACGTTGTACGGCTCTTTGGCGCCTGCCACGTTGGCACCCCCTTCTTCGCCTGCGAATACGCCACCAACGGGACCCTGGTGAAGTACCTGGAAACGCACCCTGGTGAGCTATGGGCGAAACTGCACGAGGCTGCGTTGGGCGTGCAATACCTTCACGCACGGAAGGTTGTGCATGGCGACCTCAAGGGAAACAACATCGTGGTTGGGAGCGATATGAAGGCGAAGGTGACAGACTTCGGCTTGAGCTCGATCGCAGGAAATGACGCGAAGCCTCAAGTCTCCGGTGCGTGGCATTGGGTGGCACCCGAGTGTCTACCTGATGGAATACCAAACGCGGCTGTCAAAAGTCCGACATTCGAGTCAGATATCTACTCTCTTGGTATGTGCATCGTGGAGGCGATGCGGGTTGTGGAGAATGTCGAGCGTGTGAAATCTGGAAAGAAACCTCAACGCTACTTGCCATGGGGAGGACTCGATAACTTTCTTGTAAGATTTCACGCTACCAAAGGGACACTACCCTCGACACCTTCGGTCTGCAGTGACGATCAATGGGAGTTGGTCAAGCAAATGTGTGCGTTCAAGCCAACGTCACGAGTGAAAATATCCACCGTCGTTGACCGGTTGGCGCACTTGGCCAAACGCCGAGAAACCAGTGACAAGGCCGCATCCGATCCAAAGTATGTTCCGGAAGTAGTTGCAGCGGCACGGGAGCTGCTGGGTCGACTGCGCGGTGAGGAGCGACAAGCCTCGGTGGTCCAGTTGTACACTTTATTGTGGGATCGTCTCGAGCAAACTAGCGAGAATGTCAACGACAAACTCGGGGAAGAGGGTCAAAATGCGTTCTATTCACTGGTTGCTGAGGCAAATAAGGCGACATCAGAGCTACAGGGGGCAAGCCATAGTCTCATTTCTTCAGCTGAGAGAACCATGCGTTACTACGCTTTGGACCGTCACCTTGACAAGTTTCGCGATGCGTACCATCGTCTACTCCATCGAGCATAATGCCGAAGCACCTTGACGTCAATTCTACGTTTTTTTTCCTTTTCTTGTTTTCCGTGACCTTATCCATGAGCAGTATCCTATCAAAGTCAACGCATGTGCATACACCTGAAATATACCCGCATCCATTCATTCATCCAAACAAAGCCGACGTTGTGCGCAGCGAGTTGTACGCTGAAGAGGCAAATGTGATACGATCGTGGATGGACAAAAAAGTATTTCGTTGGCTAGCTGAGCCCTGACGAATTTCTTCGCCAAGCTACAGTAGCTTTGGCGAATCGGCCATGGATATGAGCCATTACTGCCATTATTACTATAGTGTCGCGGCCGTAGTGAGCCAAGTGCCCTTTTGCTCGTCGCCGAATCTCTCTCACCTTGAGCCAACGCACTCTGGGCGGAGAGTTGTCGTCGCAGCAAGGAAAACTTGTCGGCCACTTGAGCTCCAGCTGGCCTCCGATCCAGACGCGTATCATTGCGCGAGTCGCACAAACCAACCGTAAAGCAGTAAGCTACTGTGAAACGGCCTCACTTGACCTAGAGCTCTTGGAGGAAGGAAGGCCTACCGAAACAAAGTTCGAGAAACAATCCGGGCTGAACGCTACGTGGCCCATTACGCACGTCGCGTGCCTATCGAATTATCAGACAGACTCGCCACGCCACGAGTGACAAGTGAACGCTAAAATTAACGTTAGGAGCCTCAAAATGGAAGTGGGCTCCAACGGCGTGGGGCCGGAGATCGTGCGACACCCACTACTGTAGAGCTATTGAACATGGCTACAGCTTTGACTCGAAGCTTTGCCGAATGGAGCAACGTCGTACTACCGTTCTACTAGCCTCTCGTCTTCAAGCCCCCCCCCACCACCACAGCCTCTATAGAGCGTCTAGCATTGGTAGAAGGACCAGCCAATACGCTAGAGTTGCTACTCCACCCACTAGGGAGGGCTGTCGTTTCCATTAACCAGGGCTCCTCAACTCAAATCATGCGACGTACCCCAAACATTTTCAGCGTTTCGAGCTGTTCAACTTGTGCCCCGCCCGCGTATCTTGTTGTAGTCGGAGGCAGAAGAGTCGGACACTACCTCATCGTCGACAAGGCGGCTCGGGAGCCCTGGTCAAAACCTCTGTACCCCGTCGTTTGTTCTCTTCCATGGAGTGCCCAAGTCGCTGTGTGAGTGGGGTGGCAAAAGTCCGGGTTCGGTTCAGTTTGCTGCTCAACGCCACGCAAACTCAAGTCTCCAGTCTCTCGCTTTTTCGTCGTCATTTTGCATCCCGCCCAACGCTGCAATGACAAAGCAGACGATGGAAGGGGAACGCGAGACTAAACGCGTCAAACTCGTGCACACCGCCACTATCAACGCCACCAGCGCGCCCATGCAGAGGCGACTGCGCAAGATGAGCGAGGAGTTCCAACCGTCCAGCTTCAGCTTCGTCGTGCAGGCGCGGCTGCTCTGCGTGGGGCTGGCCGTCGTGTACCGGGTGTCGCTGTCCCTGACGGTCACCAGTACGTGCATGTCGGCGACCGGCGCGACGACGTCGAACGGCGGACACACGACACGATCGGCGTGGGTCATTGCCATGAGCCAGACCAAGTTTCGTGGATTCTACGCCCAAGTCGCCACCATCCTGCACCATCCAACGGTGACTCAACTCCTCGCCCCGTCAAGTATCCAGCACCAACACGACGAGGACCAAGAGATTGTCGTGGAGTGGAAACCCTTTGAGGTGTTCCTACGAATCCTCGCTGAGGTATTCCGCCGATACGAGCATCTGCAGTACGCAGCGTTTTCCATCCACGCAGATGCCGCCGCCATGAATACTGGGAAGGTGGAACTCGAGGGGTTCCTGGCCGAGTGCTGGAGAGCACTGGAGGTGATTGTACCGGCCCTCGTGGTGGAGCCCTATCTGCCAGCCCCATTGGGGCGAGAAGTTCTGTGCATCTACTTACTGATGCGGGACTTCCTGTCGCTCCCCGAGAGCGTTTTGGACGCCAATTGCACGTACGCGAACGCCATCCTCAGCCTCGACGACGTCGAAGATTTGCTGCCTACGCACTCCGAGCACTCGTGCAGCATTTGCCTCGAGTCGCTGGTCTCCAGTGAAACGAAGGGGCTCAAGCTACCCGAAGGCGGCAGTGAGCGTAATAGCAGCGGTAGTGATAGTAGCAGTGACAGCGACAGCGACGAGGCTGGAACCAACTCCGGCAACTTCTCGGTGAAGCTGCCCTGCGCCCACGTGTACCACGAAAACTGCATCATGTCGTGGCTGCGGCACAACCCGAGCTGCCCTGAATGCCGTGCCCCCGTTGGCACCGGACTGTAGCTGCTTCCAGTCCATGACCCAAACGAGAGCTGTCACACTAGTAGAGATAGAGAGTAGTGCAACATAATGCAAACAAAAGTACATGTACCCGCGATCACTTCAACGTCAACTGGTTCAGTACACACTGGTGAAACCCCGCTTTAGAATGCTGCTCGAAGTTTCTGTCCGGCCCGACAGCTCCAAACTCTCTCCCTTCACCGTCACTATTCTTCCGACGGGGCACTCACTACGTGTAAATGATTCATGGTTTGTTGTTATTAGGTTAGGATGCTTATTCAATAGGCTCTATGATAGCTTTGATAGTTGATAAAGCATGCAAAGTGGTGCTCTACATGGGCTTGTAGGGTGGCAGGGTGTCCAGGGAGCCAAAGCTACAATTGCCGGGCTTGTAGCTCCCCGCGCGCGTCGCTATCTGAGCGACCGCGCAGCTGGTGCACCAGAATGCCTCGCAGTAGTCACCGCAGCAGTTCCCCGGAATGCGGAACCTCTCTCGGGTGGCGGTGCGTAGGTGGCAGACCCAGCACGGGAACAGTCCGAGCCACAGGAACAGGACGCTCAGGCCCAGGCCGCAGCAGTAGGAGCTCACGCCCAGTCGCTTGGCGATCTGCGCCGTCGAGACGCACGGGCAAAGCCACGTCATGCAGCAGTTCGGCACCATGTCTTGGAAGCAGCCGCAGAGTCCGACCACCCAGCTGCCGGGCATTGGCGGCTCGTAGACTTGAGGCGTCTGCTGGATAGGCGCGATGTGGACGTTGACTTGCTGGGCTTGCACCCCGTTGACATTCTGGGGGGACATTTGTGGGGGAGGAATCCCACCCGCCTCGAGGTCGACTGGGATCGCCGTTGGGATTTCCACGGTCTTGGGAACGTCGGCCATTGTTGCGGCGGTGCTGGGGGGGGGCTGGTGGCGCTGACGAAGAGAATGCAGAAGTGAGAGCTCGAGAACCGCTCGGTCAGCTCACTGTCCCCAGTGACGCCTTCAAGTCGGAGTTAATGAAGATAAGTGCCTGCGTTAACGCTTCCGCTTGCAACGGACAGGTCCGTTCACCACCCACCCCATCGACTGGAAATACCGCTTTACATGATTGCAAACTTTGCCCAATCGCACTTGAGAACGTCAAGATAACGTCGACGTAGGAATAACACGACTCTCATAGCGGACAAGGATGGTGTTCTTGTCCGCTGCAACGTCCCTCCCAGGCGGCTATTTCTGCCATCACCACGAAAACCACCCACAATCAGTCCTCGAGGCCCAACCAATCGCACAATTTTGCGATCGTGGCGTGAATGGATAACATGTCGACGCGTTGACCGTTGTTGATAGCTAGCTGTACGAAGTCTTCTGCAAGGTCACTGTCAACCAAGATATCGGCGGTGACAATAGACTAAGCTTACATGTTTAGCTCCCTGGTCTTGTCTTGGGTTAGCATGGTACAATTTTTTAATGAAAAATATGCGTTGGCTGAGCTTTTTCAAGGTCGAGTTACATGCACCTAGCTACAATATCCCGCTACGTGCAACACGCAAGTTCGTTTATGCGTCAAAACAATCTGTTCCTGCGCATTCTCAAGCGTTTGTAAGTGCGCCATTCACGAATTGGGAACCGATGCTGTCCTAGTTGCTCGGTACTGAAGCTTGAGCGATGGAGCTCGGGCAGGAAGACCGGCAACAACCCATCGCTCTGGAGAGAATCCTCATCGACCACGACATTGGATTCATGAGATGGCACCTAGCGCCGAGAAAAAAATGCTGAATCCTCTCGTGACGGCAACCTGCAGAAAAGCCCCCCATAAGAAATTCCTCGACACTCATCGAGATACTTCTTTCTCTTTCAAGGGACAGCTATACCCAGCAGCGTCGTGCAAAATACAAATAACTGGTACCGTATCCTTTGCCAAGGCAACACACAACACCAACGCAATGCCTCCTCAAATCTGGTTGCCAGATGATATGACAAGGCACATCACGTTTCCGAACGCTGCCCGAAGGTTCTCGCTCCAGAGTCCGCCCCCAACTCTCTGCCAAAATCCGCTCCAACCAAAGACGATGCAGTACATGCATGTACATGTATATACTGTATATATACACACACACGCCCCCACCTCGTCCAAAATGTGATGTGCCCCTCGCCGTAAGTCGGCGATGACTGGCCTCCCTCCCCCCGTTGAAGTTTACCAGCTGGGTTGAAGAGTCAGTGTACGTATCCAACCTGCACTTTTGGTGTAACGCACACACACACACGCTGCAAGAGACCGGCCAAGGCGTCACCTCGCAGCTCGCATCGTCACCTCAGTCTGGAATTCTCTGCGTAGCACACACACACAAGGCGCATCCGAGTCGCAGCATGGCGACGGAGCTGCCGTCCCCGCTGTACTCGGGCTTCTTCCCGCAGATGGTGCTGACTGTAGAAGAGATCATGCACTACCGGCGCGTGGGCAAGGAGCGCGTGGCACAGCTCGTGCGTCTCATCGACGACGCCGACTGCGTGTACCGCTGGACGGACGTCTCGCCTCGCGGCGTCTCGCGCGCGCAGTTCGTGGACGTGCGCGCGTCCTCCAAGCAGCCGCAGCCGTCCACACTGCTCAAGTGCAGCGTCCACCTGGTGGACGTGCAGCCCGAGGAGGTCCTGCAGGCGCTGGCCAAGGGCCAGACGCGCGACGCGCGACGCGTCATGCGCTTCCTGCACGGCGACGAGTTCGTGGACACGCAGACGCTGCTGACGTTCCCCACGTCATCCGAGCGGCGGACGCCCAGCTACTCGTACCGAGCCATCAAGTGGCTGCTGCTCAAGGCCAAGCGCCGCGAAGGGCGCAAGGCGCTCGACTTCTGCTACTTGGAGTACGCCGGCAAGAGCAAGAGCAGGAGCAACAGCAGCAGCAGCAGCAGCAGCAACAGTGTTGTGGGCTTCTGCGTGCAGGAGTCAATTGCCAGGGACAGGGAGGTGCCTACTCTGGAGAGGTACGACATTCTACGGGGTCAGCTCGTGCGCACGGGCGTGTTGATCACCAAGACGCACCAGGCCAACATCTTGAAGGTCACGGCCATTGCACAGATTGACGGCGCGTTGGTGCCCGCAGCTGTGAGGATGACGATGGAGGAGATCATGGTGAACTACGTGGCGGCGGTGCATCGAGTCAAGGGGCTCTTGGAGCGACAGAGGATGGGACGACTGCCGTATCTCGACGAGTGGGAGTGGGTCTCGACGAAAGAGCGCAAGGCGTGCGCCGTGTGTCTGCGAGGGTTTTATTTTCATAGGAAACACCACTGCGCCACGTGTGGAGAGGTCGTGTGCACACATTGCGCCCCGTTGCGCGAGCTGGAGGAGCCGCTGGATGATTGCACGCTGTCGATGCGAGTGTGCTCGCTGTGTATGGCGCAGGCGGGGAGTCACCAGGAGAGCAGCTTGGCCTCGGATAGTGACGACGGGATGCTGGAGACCACGACGTCGACGACCAATGTGGGGACGGAGACGTACGTGGGCGGATTGAGGTATCCCAAGCATCGAGGACTGAGGAGAGGAGGGGTAGAAGAGTCGCTGCGGTGCTCGTCGTCGCAGGCGACGCCCGTGCGCTCGCCGATCCCGCCGTTCCGACAGCGGCATCACCCCCTCTCGAGTCACAACAGTGGATACGAGCATGACGATGCAGGTAGCGACCAGATCCTGAGGGCAGCATCTGAGTCAGCGCGACGGGAACGACGGTCGAGCGTGCTGTGCCGCTCGACGCTGTCGTCGTCGGCGTCAATGTCAGCGCAAGCCAAAAAGGAGGCTCTGAGCAAACTCATTGAACACGTTCGGCAGATCCGCGACACGATCAATGTGACCATCTCGGAGGCTGAGGAAGAGGAGGAGCGACACAGCATGCTGCTCGAGAGCGGTCGTGGAGACCCTGATGCAGGTGCAGAGCGATACGACGAGATCTACGACCGCATTATGAAGATCCGTGAAACACTCGACGTATCCAGCTCGGACTTCGACGCGGTCCTGGAATCCATCGGACCCCACGACCCCATGCGTCCCTCAGACACCAACTCGGACCGATTGGACAGCGATTTGGCCTTTAGCCTCAGCGAAGGAACTGGCAGCGAGCACCCAAGCGCGTATGAGAGCGAGAGCGGCGAGTTTCTTTCGTCACGGTCGTCGTTATTGTCAGCTTCGGTGCAGTCGCTGGACCACCAAGACGCCGGCGAGCCGCTGCCGTCCCCGAGACCCGAAGATGAGAGCGCTATCGAAGAAGCACGCGCACTAGAGGAAGCTATGCAGTGGGTTCGACAATCCGAACCGACCGCACACTTGAGCCTTACTCGTCCAGTATCCCCAGTTCCGGCGCCTACAAAGATTGTCGAGCCTGAGGAACCAGAGCCGACACCAGGTTCAACACCGACTCCAGTCATGACCGTGAGCAAGAACCGCGGTATTGAACGACTCGCACAGAAAATCGGGCGTCTCCACCAGCGTCTTGAGGCATCGCAGCGCGAGTCGGAGAACACGAGCAGCGAACCAACAGCCGCTGTAGCAGCACCCGTGCCACCGGCTCCTGTCGGCGTGCCCCCGGTGGTTGATGAGCGCGACGAAAACGCAGATGACGAACCGGAACCAGAAGATCGTTCAACGCTGCACCGACGGCAGTCGTCTGCACCGCTGCCGGCACTGAAGCAGGCGCGTGGACCTGCTCCACAGCCGCCAAAGGAGAAGCATGTGGCCATAGCGGCGGATGCGGTTCCGTCATCTCCTATTTCGACAGTATCAAGAGGACAAGGCTCGTGGCTCTCTGAGCCGGCTCGGGCACCGCCTGACCTCGTCGCCAGTCTCCGCGGCGTGATGAACTCGAGTGAGCTCACACACGCTCCGCCCCGCCGACGGTCCGGTGCCTACAACCACGCGCCGTCTTCGTCACCGCCAGAAACACCGTCTAACAGCACGCCTTCGACGTCAATCCCGTCCCGCAATGCTTACTCTAGAGCCTCGAGAAGACCGCCACCACCACCTCCTCCAGCAGCACCCCCCGCACTTCCACCGTTCAGCTCCGATCGTCCAGCAGCTACGACAACCGCAGCACCGACACCCGTACAAGGCACGACGATTTATGTGTACGACCCCGACGATCGATTCCAGAAAGTTCAACGACGAAGTCTTGATCGTCGTCCTACTGATGCTATCGCTGCCGTACAGGCGGGTCCAGATGAAGTTCCTAGCGGAAGTGAAGACGGCGAAGAAGCAGCGAATCCAGGCAATGGTGGCTACATGTCTTCCTCGGATGAAGAGCAAGGACAAACCCGACAGCCTTCAACAACGGCACTTCCGCCGGCAGCTGGAGCTGCTGCTAGTCGACAAGCAAGAGCGCGCGATGAGAGCGGCGAGCTGCGCGAGCTGATGGAGAGTCTTGCCAAGGTCCCTCTACGCAGTCGATGCTCGAGTGGACAATCCACTGGAGCCCCTCCCACTGAGAAGTTTGATTTTTAATGAGTGTCATTTAGAAGACGCGTTGGTGGCAATGGGGGCAGATAGACAGCCAAACAGGTATATAAAGGTGGGCGCCGCAAGATGATCCCGGCCCACATGTGCGTATCGCCGTCAAGATAGATGTCTAAAGTTCCTAATATCGGTGTTAATAGGGGATCTGCGTTGTTGTGTTCTAGCCTCCGGAAATACTTCACTATACTACGTAGTGATTGAGCTGACTTGACCATAAGTGATTGAATTGATTTGACCGCCACCAAAGTTCTTCCTGAAAACGCTACAATCGAATTCGAGTTGCCATGAACCAGACGTTGCACACAGCCACGCGGATCGTGTGTAGGAGTCTAATTTCCACAACGGGAGGTTGGCTGCCGCATGTGATGCAATGCATTGACGACTATTTAACTGGTTGGTTATGCCCGGAGGTTCTCATCGCTGCTTGCGAGGCCGGGGCCTCGGAACACACTTTGGAGTACATATTTGAGAAGACTGACTTCCATTGGCACAAGGCCGTGAGAGCCGCAGTACAAGGCGGGCATATGCACGTGCTTCGCTGGATGACTGGACGTGAAGACGGCCGCGGGCCCTGGAAAGAAGATTTTGACCACAGGCTGGAACTTGCTGCAACCCACGGCCATCTTGATGTGGTCAAGTGGTTACTTGAGCGGGGAATGGACTGGCACACATTACAGAAGACTGGGAAAGACGCGAAAGGATACATCGAGAAGTCTTGGCTCTATCGACACTGCACGGCAGATGCGTTGAATCTTGCAGCGGAACACGGACATTTCGAGGTGGTCAAGTGGATCTACGGTGCTCGAACGGATACGTGCAGCAGGTATGACAGCCCGATAAGTAAAGCTGTTGCGAACGAACATCTTACCATCGCGCAGTGGTTGCATACCACCAAAAGGGAAGAGTGCTCTGCTGATGCCAGCAATGTATCAGCTAAGAACGGGCACCTCAAAGTGCTGCAGTGGATGGATGCGAACCACCTTTTCACTTGTACGAAGAATGCGATGGAAGGAGCTGCCGGGAACGGACACTTGGAGGTGGTGAAGTGGTTGCATCAAGTCCATCACGAATGCTGTTCGTCGGCAGCTCTGCGTAGGGCGGCCAACAGTGGCAATCTCGAGCTGGTCGAGTGGCTTCATGAAAATGTTCACAACAAGTGCCACCATACGGCTCCCCCCATGGACACTTCGACTGTGGCTGGCCGTGGGCATTTGGACGTGCTAAAATGGATGCACGAACACTTTCCCCGCTCGTTCAGTAGCGATACCATGGATGCTGCTGCAAGGAATGGTCGCATAGATGCTATGACGTGGCTACATGAGAATCGACGTGAGGGGTGTTCCAGGTCAGCAGCGTATTTTGCTGCTCAAATGGGGCACTTGGGAGTTCTCAAGTGGATCCACACATATTATCCGAATAAGTTTGGACCAGCAGCAATAAATGTAGCAACTGTAAAAGGGCATTTAGAGGTTGTCCGGTGGCTGCTCGAGAATCATCCAGAAGGATATACACAGCATGCGCCCCATTCTGCCGCTTTTTGGGGCCACCTCGACATATTTTTGTATCTACTTGAGCACCTAACGGAAGGCTTTCCTGCAAATGATACGCAAGACATCGAAGTGATGTGCCGATTCGCTTCCGTTGTACCAGGAAATGGACGAGTAACTAGCGATCAGTTGAAGATGCTGCAGAATATTTTCGTGCGGCGCCCGGCTTTTCTTCAACGTTGGCTACGATTTCTCGTGGCGATATCATGCTCTGGGACAGGCAACGTCGCAATTTTGGATTGGGTGAACCAGTTCGGACTCGAGTTGAATTCGTCAGAACCTATACGCAACGTTGTCGGTTGCGGTGACCTCAAGATGTTGCAATGGTTTTTCGAGAATGGATTTGAGATTACAGATCCAGATCTGCTCGAGGTGGCAGCTCAAAGTCGCTGTTTGGAAGTGGTTCGTTGGTTGTCGGAGCACGGGCATGACGTAAATTCCCTTAAGTTGATCCAGTTTGGTGACAATATCCCGATAATGCGGTGGTTGGTTGAACGTGGACTGCCGCTTGACTTATCAACAGCTTCGGCGTTGGTTTTGGAATCCCGTCACATCGAGATAGCTTGGTGGGCAGCTGAAAAGGACCGGAAACACCTCGTGCTTGAGGCACTTCAGAAAAATGATCGAGAAGTTGTATGGTGGATTCTTGCGCACACGAAGTTTCTAGACAAAAGCGCTCGACGGAGCATCCGTGAAGCCATCCACCACTGTCCGAAGGACACCTATCAGTGGTTGGAGGAAACTATGCGTCAAGTGGAGGCTTGCCGTTGGTGTTTTTTTACATCGATCAAGAAGCGGAACGAGGAAAGTGCGGAGACAGACTTATTCAGTACGAAACGAAGACGCTGCGACGAAGTTTTGGAGTGATACGTCATAGGGTATTGGGTCTTCATGGTCCTCTTTATCTCTCGATCTACTTCGAAGTAACTCGGATGGAGTATCGTAACTCGTCAGCAGAGCACCAGTTCTGAAAGTAGTGAGTTGCTTACACGAGCAAGCGCTGACTATGCGGCGCTTGAAGATTACTGCACGTTGGTTTATAGTCAGCTTTTTATTTTATTTGACAGCTACAGGTATGTTTTGTTTAGTCCACGATTTTTCGCACATGGATGATTGGGTTTTCGATGTTCAACATACTTCGAAGTACTTCGTATATTTTTCATACCCGTTTTTTTCATAGGGAATTCACTACGTCGTATATTTTTCATACCCCGTTTTTTTTCATAGGGAACTCGTGCAATTCTAGATGGCGGTTGTAGAGCAACATTCGTGAAACGCTCGGTGCAACCATTTCACCACCTTCAAACACATCGTCTCCCCGCAACCTCATGTGATGCGGTGTATCGTGCGTCGCTGGATGAACACGGACATTCATTTGAGGTGGTCAAGCGGATCTAATATGCTCGAACGGATACGTGCCGTCTACATGTACAGGGGGAGTCTTTAATTTGGATCAACCTTATTGAATCAAAGGAAAAAAGGAAAAATGTGGTCAAATTCTCAGACGTATTTTATCACGAAATGGTATACGTAGTCTATGCTGATAGTCTTGTAGTAGTCTTGAGTAGTCTGTACTTCGGCGATATCTCTTTATGCATTGATAGCAAAAATATGTTGGTGTAGGTAGCTCAGGCGACGGTGGACGAGTGCAGCTCCTGCTCGAGCTCTCGAAGGAATAGAGCGAGGTAGTCCTGGTCCACTCGACGCATGGTGAGCTTCTGCTGCAGGGACACATAGCCAGCGAGCTTGAGCAGCTTGATAATGCTGGGTGTGGCCTTGAGCATCTTTGAGTAGCGAATGTCGTCGTGCTGCAGCGTGCGGAACTTGGAACGCACGCCTTCGCGGTGCAGCGAACGCAATACCTTGAAGATGGAGGTGAGTTTGCGCGCGCGCTCGGTATCAGACGGGCACTCGCAGCGGCAGCTTGCGAGGCACGCACGGATCTCGCGCACAACCTCCTCGACTTGGTGTGCTGTGGGGGTGCGATCAGGAGCGTCGTCGCTCCATGAAGGCTTGTCGTAGTCCTGGCGCGGCTCACCAGACGATGCGCCGCCCATTTGACTTGACTGGAATGGAAGCGATGAACTTCGAGGACGAACGAGTCCAGCCATGAGCTCTCGAAGCTCGTCACGCTCGTCCCTCCCGACTGCAGGAGCCGGGGGCAATGGTGAAGAAGGTGAGTCAGCCGGGTTGATCGGTGGTGACGCCCCAGCCTCCGCCGCCTTCCTCTTCTTCAGCAAAGCATTCAGGTCCTCCTCCACGTAGAACGCGTCAGGACCCTGGTACTTTTTGAACTGAGGCTCGCGGAATTCGTCACTGCTAAGCAGCGATAAGCCATCCGACGAGTCATCAAAGCTCTCCTCATCAGACGAAGACGAAGCGTAGTCATCGTCGCCGCCGTATCTGGTGCCACCGGTAGTGCCCAGCGCCTGCAGGTAGGACCCCTCCGTGGGAGACGCAGAAGGCCGGTTCAATCCTGCAGGTTGGGTCTTCTTCGTACAGCCGTGGCTGTTGCTCAAGTCTCCATTCGCAGAGCTTGCTTTGGGCTTTGTCGGCTTGGTCAACGAGTGACGCAACCTGTACTCCGGAGATATCTGCTTCTTGACCCGGGAAGGAGACATCGGGGGCGGGGGTGGAGGAGGACTGATTGGAGTCTTCGACACTGTCGGAGGCAGCGGTGGGGTCGACGATCTGGACATGGACTTTCGTGAGCCACCACTTGCTCGCACAGGAGTCTCACTGGACGCCATGACGCCTCGAAGCTCAGACACCAGCTCCTGGGTCGTCAATCCCCTCGACCCGATTGCATCAGAGGGCAGCGACATCGCCCTGGGGCCAGACGACACCGATGAAGCTGCGTCACCGAGGATGGGACTCTTCTCGTCGCCACGCTCGCCGAAGATCTCGAAAACGCTGTCAATTTCCATTTGCGCGGAGCGGTCACGAGCTGCTTCAAGCTGCTGGCGGGATCGCGCTTCTGGCTCAGACTCGTCACTATCGATAACTGAAAGTTTTCGCTGTGCGTCCTCCAAGCTGCGCTGCAGGTCACGGATCTTTTTCTCCAGCTCGTTAATTTCGGTTGCGCGGCGCACGGAGTTCGCAAAGTTGTGCGAGCGCGTGTCATCGTCGTCTTCATGCTCCGAGCCATCGTGCTCTGGCTGATACGTAGCCATGATTTTCTCGTAGTTCGAGGCGGAATACGGGTCTGGGCTCTGAGCCGAGCCGTCGTCGCTGTCGTATACTGTCGGATAGCTGGCCACCGACGCCGAGCTCGCCGACACACCGTCGTGGTCGTGCTCCTCCTGGTTATTATGACCATTTGAGGCCTCGTGCAGCCGCTCTCCTGTATCTGAGAAGGTAGAGAGGAAGGCTTGGCCAGCCTGTCTTGTGGCTCGAGCTGCAGCAAATGTGATACGAGCAACCGAGTTAAACTGCTCCGCAGACATCGCAGTGCCGTGTTCACTCCCGCCGCCTCGCTGCGAGTCCTGACTCCGATCGCTGGGTCCGGAGTAGTACATCGCAGGCACGGCATTCGTCGCGTTGGCCAGCGCAGCATCGAAGTTCGAGACTGAACTCTCGAGAGCGTCGCGGATACTCGTGATTTCGCGGTACATGTCGTTGAACTCTTCGATCTCGTCACTGTTCTCGTCCTGGTGTTCTCCATAGGCGGCCTCCGACATGGTAAGGTTGATAGTGTCACGAACCTCACGGATATGGGTCACAACCTCCGTGAGGGCCTGCATCTTGTCCTGAGCGCGCAACTGCGGACTGACGTTAATTTTGCGCTGGGGGTTAGCAGGCTTCAGCTCGGTCTCGGCTGGCGCTTCAAGCACTTCCATGGCCAAGTCGCTCTGTCGACGGTCGCGATCGCGGGACTCGCGCATCTGGAAAATCATGTCTTCGTACGAATTATGCTGCGGACTGCGCAGTCCGCGGATGTACGACTCTGTGTCGTTCGACGTCGACGACGCGGGTTCATTTCCTGTTCCGGTTGCACTAATTGCCGATAGTTGTTGCTGACGAGCGCCAGCACTCGTCATACAGGCGGAACAGACCCGCAAATGGGTAATATCGAAAATGGGTTCCTCCAACTCCCGCAACAACGCGCAGAACGAACACACCACCTCACCACAAGTTCTGCAGTGGTGTTTGCGGCGGAAGTAAAAGCCGCGTAGACACACCGCGCACGCTTTACGGTCCGAATTGGGCACCCACTGCCACTGCTCCACGAACCTCAAGCTGCTCACTCTCTGTCTTGCTACAAGTCCGGGGATCTTTGCCACAGCACACACTGTCTTCTTCATGAGCTCTTCCAGTACGCCCCTCACTATGGGGTTTAAATCCCCGTCAATCTGGCAAATGGACGTCACCCTGAACGTATTTGGCTGGTGCGTTTTAGACACAATGATGCCCATTCTTGACAAATATCCCCTGGCAATGCCGAAATTTTCCAAAGTGGGTACTTCTCGGTCCCTCGAAATGGACTCCTGGACGCAAAACCCTACGACGTTGGATCCGGGGTGGGGTTTCCTCTTACCGGCGTACTCTAAATAGCAGAAATCCAAAATCTTGTCATCCTCCCCATGTCTCGGGCGTTGGGTTTTAAACGCGTGCCACTTAATGGCTCGATAGGAAAAAGACCCCCTGGACGGCGCGCGCTCGGCCGCGTCACTGCCCGAGCGAGAACTCTGCTGCGGGAAGATGAAGAGCGTGCGGCCGTCCACGAACGCGTCCCCGTGCATGTATTGCATGGCCTTGCGGAAGTCCTTGGTCTTGACTTTTGAGACGGCGCGTAAGATCTCGTCCACTTTCGTATCCGAGAGCTGTACACTCGCTTTAAGTAAAGTGGACGCGTGCGTGGACTTGTTGGCCGGCTGGAAGTCCAAAAAGTTGGCACGCTGGCAGGTTACGCCTGTGTTTAAGTCCTCGCGAGGCGTTCGGCCTGGCAGACGCGACCGGTGGCTGCGCGCGGGCGTTGCATCCGCGCTCGTCCACTTGTAGGCGCAGTCGGCGTCCTCGATGATGCGCATGAGCTGCGCCACGCGCTCCTTGCCCAGGCGCTTGTAGTACTTGACCTCCTCGCGGCTCAGCGCGATCTGCGGGAAGAAGCCGTCATGCAGAGGGAACTCGAGCATAATTGCAGACTTCTGCAGGTTAAGGGAAGTCGGCCGGTTATGGTAAAGTAGCTTGAAGTGAGGCGGGTTGGGTGTTGCGGGTCTGGATAGGTGGTTAGGTGCTATCGGTAGTCGCCCCCCCCTGCTGTTGCTGCTTGGCAGGTGGAACGCGGCGCCTTCCGCGAATGGATGGATCTAAGGTATGTACGGAGAATCGGAGAGTGAGCGGCGGCGATGGCCTGGCGCGCGAAACGCTGGGGAAGGCGTCCGGGCAAAAGCCCGCGAGCTGTCGTGCAATTGTGCGGGGGTTTGGAAGGCGTCCGATTGGTCGAGACGCGCCCAGAAAGGGCGCGCCCGTTGTTACGGCTTCAATGCAATGGGTACGGCAAAGCTGATGCGATGTCTGAGACAGTTTGCCTTGTTGCCTCTCACGGAGGCAACAAGGCGAAGCTCGTGTTGCTATTTCTCGGCGGTGGCGTGGCAACGTTGCTGGTTAGGTGCAGTTTTTGCCGCTTTAGGTGTGGCAGAGCGGTTTTGAGCGAAATGCGGCACGTACGTGGCGATGGACAATGACGACTGCCGCGGAACGGCAAGATACCATTCTCGGAAGACGGTCTCGACCAGTCACTGAGTCAGTGAGATCCTCTCGTGTAGCCGCCATGTTGCCTCCGATGCGCGTAACGCAGCGGTTTCCCCCACGAGCTCAATTTTGGTGCTTGGGCGAAAGCGACATACACCTGGCTGTGCTTGCCTGCGCCCAGCTGTTTCGCAGTTGAAGCGGGTCTCGATAAGCAAGCACTTGCATTGCATTGATTCACATGTCAACGAGGGGCAACAAGGGCAACATGGGGACAATTGCGCACGAAGGGACACGCTTGACTCGCATGATCTAGAACCTTAGCAAATCTTAGTCTGGTGCTTTCGGAACTTTAGCACTGTTGTTGTTGTTGTTGCTTCCGGTGGCGCAATGCTGGAGGAGGAAGTGAATGTTGCTCGCTCGATCATGTGAACGTGGTACTACAAGCGTGAATTGCACAACGCAATATTTGCGCCAGCAGCTTGGTTGCTATAATAGCATCCAATCGTCGTCTGCAATGGGTCTACGCTCGGCACGCAGATACATGTACGGTAGACACGTCGTGCTGTCGCGGATGCACCGGCAGAGGGGCTTCTTTGAGAGGGGCCAACCGGTGCTGTCCCGCTAATCTTCGATGCCGGGTGGGCTTGACCGGCATTCGTGGGCCGCAAGGCCCGCGACTCTCCGCAACCCGCAGGGTTGCGGGCGCTCCGCCCGCATCTAAAAAACAAAGCCTGTCACTAGTGTTGAAGGCGTTAATGGAGCGTTCGTTGCCCATCCAGTCACTTGACAATGTCAAGTTGACATGCATGGCGGGCTTTGGTAGACGAAGACTGGTTGGTGGGGTCGATTGAATTGATAGGATTGATAGTTGAGTTATGTACAGCGCTACAGCAACGAGGAATTCACGGTGATCAGCACGCTATATGTACTGCCGTGCGCCTCTGGCGAAGGCGACTGCTTCGTCGCTGAGAGAAGTAGGAACAACACGAATATGCACACATTACAGAGTGGTCTCGGAACGTCCGAGTAGGTCTGGGCGGCGACGGGCGCCTCCGTCTTGGATAGGAGGGCGGCGCTGCTGCTGCCAGTGGGGACTGGGTCGACGCCGTGGACTTGGTGACGCCGATCGCGTTTTCTTGTCCAGTCCGAACGAGTCGCGCGACTCGAACATGCTTGCAGGGGTCTGAGCGGCGGGTCGGCAGCGGCGTCTCGAGCTCCGTGGCGCTCTGGGCCACAATCTTCTCCAGCTCCTTTGAGTTACGCAGCTGCAGCTGCGCGAACTCCAGGAAAAGCTTCTTGAGCTTCACGGCCTTCTGGCCGCGGAAGCGCTGCACCTCGCGCATCACGCGCACATGCACGCGCTCGAACTCGTCCTTGGCGGCGACGAGGGCGTTGCTGAGCCTGGTGGCTGACGGCGAGTCCGGGCCGTCGCCGTTCACAGCCGATTGCGCCGCTGTGCTCGCCGTCCTCGGCGCCGCTGCGCGAGCCGAAGAGGTTGAGCGTGTCGTTCTCCATCATGCGCTGGTAGGTCTTGCCCCACCAGTTGTTGAGCATCTGTGTGCGCTGCACGACGGACGGCATGGACGTGGCGTTGACGGAGCTGGCGCGCTGGGCCTCGGCCTTGAGCGCCGTGAGCTCCACGATGGAGCACTCAAGGAAGCTGCTGAAGAAGTTGGAGTTGCGCAGCTCGTCGTGGTTCACCACCTTGCGCAGGAAGCGCTCAAGGCCCGCGCGCCGGTGCTCGATAAACTCGCTCGTTGCTTGCCCTGTGCTTCATCTTGTGATCTTTCGCGACCGAAATTGTGTGCATAACATAATTTCAGGGAGTCGCGATGCTCCTCAAATTTCACTTGGGGTTTGTATATATAGACGGGGTGTCACCTATATGCGATTGTGGGCCGATGTGACAAGTTAACTTTGTGACGTGTTGTAGCTTGAAGACACGAACACGGCAGATTGGGAGCTGGAACTCCCACCAACAACAACGTATATTGGTTGTTCGTTGGGATGCTAATTGTGAACTAAATCCTACTACAGTACCCGCCCTCACCTGCCATTGCTGACAGTCCAGGAAAGCCGTGTAGCCAATCCCAAACCCGACCCTACAGAATCCAGAAGTAGCGCCTAGTTAAGCTTTGCCAGGATACAGGTGGTAAATGTTTACCGACCGTCACAGCCGAGCGGGACACTTACCGGGACACTTAAGCTGGTCGAACATGGTCCAAGTCGGTCTAAGTTGGTCAAACCCGGTCTCGGGACAAGCCCACGAATACCGGTCAAGCCCCGCCGGGTGGGCGGGCGTCTTGGGTTTGAGAACGCGCCCTGATTTTGACGCATGCACTGTACAAATTCCTACTTCTGGCGCGGCTGCTTTTCTGACTCCTGTCCATTCGTTCATTTCTTTTATTTAGACATCGAGCCTTACGACGTGAATGAAGAAAGTGGCATGGGAAGCAATAATGGAGCAGTGTCTGACACCGGGCTCAAAGCCAAACCTGCACCCACATGTCTTGGCGATGATGTGGCGAAGTGCGGATTAAAATAGTACTCGAGCTCTAACCTTTCTGACTTGTTTTCACTATAGGGTTCGGAGCTCAATAATCAGGACAAAAGTATGAATTTGCATGTTACTGTTAGTTTTAAGTCGGTGAATAAATCCCGGTGGTGAGCTGCCCTCCCAACGCCGATATATTTTAACTTTCATGGTCTTGGTCCAGCCACTGGAGATGCTCTTTTAAGAGCACAATACAAAGCTTTTAAATGGGCTTTGTATTGTCGTGAAATTCTCTGAGATGTAGCGAAACTAGCTAAATGTATTCAGGGCGACAGGGGTTTATAGTTTTTTGTTGTTGCTGTAACCCGCCAAAGTTTTCGTACGCCCGATTTAAACTGTAATTTTGTATTAGGGTGCACACTTCTGTGTGGCCCGCTTCGGTTTTGCCATTAATAGTCATACAAATATGAATTTAAACTGGTTTGTCGTACCGCACTTTGCGGTGTCTTCGTCGTGTACGCAAGTGGCGTGTTGCCCTATAGAAAATGACATTTGCCAGAAGGCTGAGATTGATACAGAAAGTAAATGAAGAAGAGAGCAGACTAACGAATGAGACGGAGCGAAGCTAGGGGATGATTCGCCATTGAAATAACTCCGACACAGCGAATCAAGCCCCACCGCAGCCCTAGTTTTGGGACAACTCAGTCAACGTTCGTGCGAAATGATGATGTATTTGGTGTACAAGACTGGGCGAGCGCCGAATCTACGCGGCTGTGGCAATATGCTCGCTATCCCAGCTCGCTCCATCACGGGACATGCATCTACGTTTACCTTACTTATACCAAAGCAGAAGCTATTAAAACACATTACGAGTCCCTTCCATTATCAGTATATCTCTATACTCGGCTTAGTACTTGGTCCTGATAAACCATCGCTATGCACGGTCTAGGTTCAGTCTTGACTCGTTTCGCTCGCTATTCCAGCTCGCTTGGAGTTTCGCGTGAGCGAAACAAAGGTATCTAAACGAGTGAGATAGCTATACACGATCAGGCCTGGTTCAAGCCAGAGTCCCAGCTGCCCGACGCAGCAGTTCGCGACAAGATTAGCTCGGCAGCCTCGCACTCTGAGGAGGATAGCGCCAGTAACGGCCAAGAGCACGAGCACGACAGTCGTTCGGAGAGTCCACGGCGCAGTCGCCAACTTGCCTCGCCGGACATGCTCGACTCTCCAGGGCCAAGATCGTAGCGCACCCAGCTCACACGCGGCGCTGGCCCAGTTTAGAACCCACCACACCACTCCCTTAAGACCAGGCTGCCTCACCTCACCTCACTCCGCGAGGATCGGTGATGCATGCCTTCAATAATCACGAACAACTGCCTTTGACCCCAAGTTGCTTTCGGAATGCTGTTGATATCCACTGTTTCGTCATCGCCGTTTTTGAACCCGTCCGCTCGCTGTTCCAGCTCGCTTCACCACTGAATATTAGGGAAAGGTTCAAGTCTTTTATCGGTCTCATCAGTTGAAAAATAAAGCGATCTTATTGGTCAGTCTGCTGTCGGCATCTCTGCCCACTCAGCTCACCTCGGCGACCTCTGCTCAGTCGCTTTGTGGCAGGTACCGACGCTATCTACGGTTAACATTCGCAGAGACAGAAGGCACTCAATCATCCCCTCAGACCACACAAACCTCTTGCGCTTGGTCGGGGTCGAGGGGGCTGCGGTCTTCTCCGCCGTCGAACGAGCGTTGGCCTCGTCTAGCTGTGCGTCGCTGCTCATTCTTGACCGTCCTCTTTGCAAATTTTGACTAGATGCACTGAGTCCAGTCAAAGCACTAGGCGGTACAGTGTACCACGGAACCGTATTATTCCAGAGAGGTTGATGCTTCAGTGCCACCTCATTTAGTCTCTCTGTTGGCTTTTTTTCAACAGATGTGAGCTCAACAGACTTGAATCTTCCCTTAGTGCTCTCGCTCTGCAACGATAATCTCAACACATCGATACCAATAAATACACTCACTTGTTTCATTTACTTGTCTACGATTACATTTTATTGTATCGTTTAGCGTGTCCGTGCTAGCGTCTAGAAAATTAAACTAAATTAAAGCCACTGGGAACGCGTTATTTTATAATTATTGCTGCTGGCTTTGCTTCTTAGCGTCGCGGCGGCGTGGTCGGAAGCGGGTCCCTTGCTTCCGCTTCTTGGGCTATTGGAGGGGATCCTTCGCTTGTTGGTTGATGGGCGCCGGGATCATGGATTCAAGCACCTTGATCGCGCGCTGGTCGTGCTGGCAACAATTCTGGTCGTGTGGCCGGTGTGGCTGCAGCTTCTTTTGCGCCAAAAGAGCTTGGCCTCGGGTCCCGCCTTAACACCAGACACCTGCGCGTAGGACTTCGCGAGGGCTCCTCCTCGCTCGGGCAAAACGCCTCCCGCAGGAGGAGGTGCCCGCAGCACGCGCACCTTAAGCGGGTGAGGGCGCAATCTCTCGGATCGAGCGGTGGCACAGCAACAACGGCCGCGCACGTCGCGCCTTTCACGTGCCGTGTGTGTGTTGCGGTCTTCAATGTATTCAAACCAATAGTCATCCAGTTATTTTATACCGATCAAATTCTGTATCGCGTAACATCTTCAGTTAACGACGGAGAAATCCAGTAGACAGAAAAATCCGACAGCTTACCACATCAGTATTCAAGCTCCGTACAAAAATGAAATCAGATTTTATCTAATCATTATGTACTATAAGTAAAGTTTCAACCAATGGCCTGTACAATGTTTTGAATGGACAGCTGCTAAAACTGAGAGGATCGACAATTAATTCTGCCTGTCATTCTGCACTGAAGTGCGTCGAATGGAGCTTCGCAGTCCGATAGAAACAGAAGCGCGAGGCGCTAGCAGTCATAGAGCGTGTCGCATTGGCGGCCACTTATCGGCAACTCGGGATTGCACGACCCACGCTCTACGACTGGAAGAATCAGACGGCCGCGATCCAAGCGTTCAAGGCCCAGGCAACCTCGAATAAATTGAAAGGTCAGAGGCGTAAAGAGACTTTTCCTGGCGTCTCTGACCTGTTGATGTACATGAAGGACGTTCGGCACGATGAAGCGGTACAGTTTTTTTTTTTACTTTTTGGCCATTGTTTAATTATTTCCTCTAACGTTTGGTGTATTTTCCAAGGTTTTGGCTACTGCAGGCATGATTGAGTTCATGTGGAATCTCTACCCAGAGTGGGTAGGCTTCTTATATGGTGGCGGAAACTGGCGAGGGGGACAGTGCGTTGGAACGCATAGTTCAGCGGCTAGCGAATCGGTAAAATGTCTGGTTTTCTGTGAATATATTAATTTTTTTGTAATTTTTGTGTTCTTTTGCGCGAAATTGTGATGACAGCTACGGATTCTCGTCACAGAAACCGTAAGTGGCCAAAAAATCAACTGAAGATCTCGAAGAAACCAGAGCCGAGTTTGCCATCACCTTTTGGAGCAAATATGCTGCTTTTGAGGGTTGTGGCAAACTCAATGTGGACGAGACGGCAATCATGTTTGATATACCGCCGATCAAGTCCTGGGCTGGCAAGGGGAGGAAGGACTCTGCGCGGATTCTAGGCGTGAACAAGCACGCAGGTCGTATGACAGCGGTGCTCACAATACGCGATGACGATAAGTTTTCATGCATTGTCTGTAATTTATTGTTTTTTTTAACAATACTGTTTGTATTTTTAATGGAAAGAAGCTGCCGATTCTCGTCATCGTTCGTGGTGTTCCTGGTGGACGCATTAAGCAGCGAGAGTTTGACGAGTACCCTGACGGGCACTTCTACGCCGTCCAAGAGAATGCTTGTATGGACTCCACCGTGTGGAAGTTCTATGTAGAAAAACTACTAAAATTTGAAATAGACGAACCCGCTGTCCTTTTTGTTGACAACTTTGATTGTCACGTTTCGGAAGAAGGACAGCGGCTCGCCGTCGAAGAGGCTAATGCCTCGGTGGTCCCACTCCCACCAAATAGCACTGCTGTTTGCGAACCACTTGATGTGGGAGTCATGGGACCATTAGAGGCAAATATTAGATATAGTCCTTGTAGAAGAACTGGCGGGAGCGCGAAGAAAAAAGGTCCCCGTGCTATTAATTCTACGATTAAGGCTTAGGATGCTTAAAAAGGAGACGATAATTCGTTCCTTTCAGAAAGCAATTCCGTAGTGTCCAGAAGTCACGGTCTGAAATACACACCCTTTTCTATCAATCATATGTTTTTGCGGATGTTTTTTGTTTTTCATCCATATTTTATCCAATCAAATGCGATGTTGGATTATTTTGTCGGGCGAGGAGTGGGCCCAGATACTATGGAAAATGGCATTCAGTGGTGTCGGATTTTTCCGTCGTTGTCTTTACTCTATTCTAGCAAGCGTTGCCAGGACGGGGGCCCAACCCCGCTAAGTCGCTAAAGTCTCCCCATGAACCTCATATCACGAAGGCTTGGTTGTGGATGCTCAGGTAAATATATATTTTCTATATGTCCCTATTATGACGGATTTCGTAGTCGTGTTGTACATTGGACGTAAACTATAGAAAATAAAAACTACATTGGAGCCACCAGAAACTCGTTTTTTAGTTTAAGTGTACAGATTCCACTGAGAAAGCTATATTATAGCTTATACCCTGCTAGATTCGGAACAATCTACAAAACGCGTTCAGCAGGAGCATCCCGATGTGGTCCACACACGAGGTCCACACGAGGTCTATAGTATTGCTTCCCTGCAGTATATTATGTTCTGTATCCTGTGAAAACTTAGAAGGTCCACCCCTTTCAGATTCTCAGCGGAACCTGTACTTGGTACGTATCCCCTAGCCCTACTGCAGGTGTTTCAGCAAAATAGCCCAATAGCCAGTGAACAAACGAGGAAGATGATTATTTCTGCCTAATTATATAATGTTAGGATTAGGTTAACCGTGTGTCAGCTTATGCTCCGAAATTGCTTGGATTTTGGCTGGATTATAAAATAAAACTATACAAACATCCGTACGAATATATACTTATCCGATAATATCATTTTTTCAGAAACCGCGCAAGTTGAAGAGTTACAGTGTGCTAAACTGTTTTAAATAATCCAAATATTTGTTCATTCTCAAATTGGTGTTGAACAGTTTCGATGCGGAGGGCATCCCGCCAGCAGGCACAACCAGTCAGGAGGCAGCAGCCGAGAAGATTTTTGAGGAATTCCTTACCTCCATGAGCTTGACTAAAGCCTCCCTTGATGAAATATATCGAGCTCATTGTGATGGCGCGTGTCTACCTACTAAAAAAATACATTACTAACAGCATTTTCAATCTTCATCCAGACTAGAAAAAAGCAGGCCGTGTGCTCCTGATGGTTTGCTGGTGAAGGCGACAGCTCGTAGGTATTTTTCGCAAGTTGTCAACCTTTTACGTGAACGGTACCCAACGTCGCTAGCAGACTCTAAGTGGATCGCTAAAATTCGGGACAATATGGCGAGTCACATTGAGGAACGTAATCTGCGTGCCATGTTCAAACAAATGATGCTCCGGGGTGGACAATAGGGTTCAATCAAGTCAAAATACATCGCAATAGGGTTAACCCTATTGCGATGTATTTTGACTTGATTTCAGTATGGTACCCCTCCATACAATAATCGTAAAATATGCCTAGATACACTGTTTTACTCCGCTTCCCGCAACTAAAACCATCACATTAGGGAGGTTTTGGAGGAAGACAGTTCCAGCTCAAACGTAAAACATGGCTAGATGCCATGTTTTAGAGCACTTTCCGCAAGTTGCTTTGATTGGTAGAAACATGATTCCTTTAAGCCAGTATTCAAATCTGAGGATAGCTAGCTGAATATATTACGAAAAATAGTATGAATATTGATCTTTGCTGTGTAAAAACAAGGTTGATCGTCGCATCTAAAGATGTGGCACAAGGTCTAAAATCTATGCACGACGCGCACTTTTGACAATGATGTGGCACATCTTTAGATGGGCTATCGATACGTGTTTTGCACGTAAGCAACAACTGCCTCTGGTAAACTGTTCCTGCATATTGCTCGGATTAAGGCCTCAGTCGTACATGGTGTGTCAAACTACAAGTCCCCCGAGCGCTGTCAAAAATGCATGATTTACGCATTTGGTTTGCTCTTTATTAGCTATGATGAACCTGCTGAGCACCTATTGTCGTTGGCTTTCCACTTTGCAGAGTCTGATCTTTCTGGCTGAAAGCCTTATACCCAAGAAGAAACGATCGTGTTCTGGGAGATCCTGCAGAACGAAGAGGAAGAAGGCGCAGAACCACCACAGAAAGGAGAAAGAAAGAGCCCAAATGTAGCGAGCTACAGTACTGAGATAGAATCCGCTGTGAATAAGCGACTGCGTTCCTTCGAGCACAAAAACACACACGGAAAGCATCGGTCTCACGAATGCGCTGACGCTTGCTGTGCACATTGCACCCTGAAGCATATCGCACGCTTGGCTCGCAGTTCCTATCGCTCAAGGCCTGCGGCGCTATCGTGGATGCGTGCACACCGATGTCGCCCCAATGACGGGCTTCGGATTTGGCTTAACAATACAAAATCACAACCGCAACCACAACACAATCGCAGCGAAAAGCCATATTGCCCCGGCTGTGGTTGAACCGGTGGCCTATAGGCATAGCCTCCCGCTCTGCCGCTGAGCTACGGGAGCGTTGAGTAGAGATACACTTACCTTGCAAGATCCACCAGCACCACTCTCGTCCTCGGTCGTCGTTCGCTCGTTATCCGCCACCCGCTGTTCGCTGTAAGCTGTCCTTCGCACCGTCCTCTGCCATCAGCTGATCTAGAGCCCCAATCCCAACCCTCACGATCCTGCTCCTCGCTGGTTGTTTCATGATGTCCGTCACGCCGCGCCGTTTCGTTGCCTACCGCGTCGCGCCGTGCTGTCTTCTCCGAAGAACGCCGAATAAATTACAAAGTCATTTTGCCGTGTTCCTTCAGGGCGAAGCATTGGAGGATTTACACATTTCATTTAGTGCGATTTCACCTCAATAAAGTGCTATTTAATTACTATCCACTGCTATCTGCGATGAATAAGTCGACACTGATTTGCAAGAGTTCTGTTGTAGCTCACTAGGTAGACTCTATAGAAGTTTTTCGGATTCCGATCCGGAATCTGCCAATTGCTGCCGCTGCCTTTGGTTCTTAGCGTTGCGTCGGCGT
Source organism: Phytophthora fragariae (assembly GCA_009729435.1). NCBI lineage: Eukaryota > Oomycota > Peronosporomycetes > Peronosporales > Peronosporaceae > Phytophthora > Phytophthora fragariae. The sequence goes on along the minus strand of QQOI01000089.1, from coordinate 113,110 downwards.
GATCGGAAGCGGGCCCCGTGCTTCCACTTCTTCGGTTATTGGAGAGGACCTTTCGCTTGTCGGGTGAGGGGTGACGGGTTCATAGATTCGAGTACCTTGACCTGGCGCCGGTCGAGCTGGCGACGATTATGGCCGGCTGCCCGGCGCGGCGGCAGCTTCTTTTTGCGCCAAAAGAGCTTGGCCTCGGGGCCACCTTGCACGCAAGGCACCTGCGTGCGGGTGCGCGAGGATCTTCTCTAGTGCTGACAGAACGCCTCCCGCAGGTGGAGGTGCGCGCAGCACGCGCACCTCGAGTGGGTCAGGGCGCTATCGCCCATATCGAGCGGTGGCATAGCGACAACTCGCGTGCGCAGTGGCGTGTTGCTCATATTATTTGCCATGAAGGAAATGCAGGTGACGCCTTCATAGATAGTCATATTTTTACCACTGACATTGATCTCCACGTTACAATGAGTGCTTATTGTTTTCACACAATCCATACCCATATGACTAAAACGCTGATGCAGGAGCTCCATGCCCTTCTGGTTGTTCATGATTTGTTTAATCACTGCGCTGACCATGACTCCATGTATTCAGACGTGGTGGGGAGCGGCAGTCAAAACGGAGATCGGCACCACTCAGCACCACTCCGTCCTTCGTGAACTGGAGACCATCCACGCTCATGATCAACGTTTCAATCGTAACCACCACGTGATCCGTAATAAAAATCCCAAGCACAGGTGAGTCCACCTGTGATCCACCTTCGTTCGCCATGGATCATGCATTGGTCCACATAAGCTAATACTGCTCAGTATAATCCGTATTGGAACTGGTCGTGCAAAGAATTCCAATGCGATATCAACCCCGTGTTTGCATTTGCTCCACTAAAGCTTCATAAATATCATTAGCCCCGACTCGATCCCGATAATTCGTGAAACCAAACTCATGACCACTGGCTTGAGTACGCGAACTCCTCAATGCTGACACTCTTGACAAGCTCGGTATCATGATTACATTCAGTCTTCCTCGAGGCATTCTTCTGCTTTGTCTTTTTCTCGAACGTCGTCTACTGTGGAGGCTTCGCCTTCTGAATCTTCACATGTGATATTTTCATTTGCTGGGCGTTTGTTTTCTGAGCCATCTTCTGCGAGACCACCTCCCGTAGAGTTTTATTCGGAGGTTTCATTTGTGAATTGTGACATATTGTCTGGTATAAAATGATATCCTTGTCAAGTGGAAACAATTCGTTTTGGGATTCCACGAATCGCCTCGTACAGAATGAGCCGAACGAATGAGCCTCCGAAGCCGTATTCCATGAAGAAATTAGCCTTATTCTTTGGGCTCATCGCTGATGAAATGATTGACTGAAACCCCCTATTACAAGGGTCGCTTTTTGTTGGCTATTGTAGCTTCGCTGTAACGTGACCCTGTGTTTCATCCATGATGGTCATATGTTTTATGACCCGTCGACGCCAGCTCGGTAAACGTTCTGATTGTTCGACCGCGTCTCCTGCTGGAACAACAGATCCATTTGACGCAACCACCCAGCGCGTTGTGGCCTGTTGCACCGATACCTGGGTACGCAATCTACACCATGGTCGCGGATATTGCGGATGCCTTTCGCCATGTTCCCGCTCATGCGTCCGGCTTCTGCGAAGAATCTTCTGTGCTCCTACTATGTCACAACATGCGGAGGGCGTGGTGTTCTCCGCGCTCGCACTGCCACTGTCGCTCAAGCTGCGAATGACCTTCACAGTCGAAGAACCCCAAAACAACAACCTGGACGATCTTATCCGGTTTGAGAAAGCGGCTCATATGCTTCATGTGTATGTATTCGGAACTCGTCCCGTCACCTGCCTCGAAGCGCACCGAGATCCGGCCCAAAACACTTTTAGTCAAAATAATAATTTAATGTTTTGTCCAGGTTGTTGTTTTCGGCCGGATATCGGTGCGATTCGAGGCAGGTGACGGGGTGCGTTCCGACTACATACGCATGAAGCATATGAGCCGCTTTCTCAAACCGGATGAGATCGTCGCGAAGTACGTCAACGACGTGCCACAACCTGCGCTGCCTGCACCAAAACCAATGTAAAAAAGGCCGAGTATAATCATGGGAGCTTGCCCGTCTCCAACACGCTGAGTGTGTTCTGGGAGATGGCGCAGCAGCACACCGTCGGGCGCAGCAAGAACCCCTCACACTATATGAAGCCATGCAGCGCCAGCGTACTGCCGAACATGCACGTGACTGTGTCAGTAGTAAGTAAAAGAACATTACAACGGGCAGTTTTTTTTACTTTCCGTAATTTACCGTCAAGAATGTTCCTGGCATGTTCTTTCGACCAAGGGGCTGTTTTTACCACACGACCTCGACCACTTGAGAGCAAAAGCAACGTCCTATCATTCTAAGGATGGTTTCAGATCCTCTCAAGCACTTAACCTTGCCATTCCGCATTTCACCACCAACCCCTCAATCAAGCACGATGGACGAAGAAGCTCTGAAGCAGGAGATGGCAACTCTCAACGTCCAAAGTATACAGCTAAACCAGAGTATCGAAGAGGCTCAAGAGGGGGAAAAGGTTGCGTCGGACAAAGCCGAGCCGTCAGAGAAGAACTACGACGACAGCACTGCAGAAGTAAAGGAGTCGCTGGCGAAGGCTCAAGAAGAGGCTGACAAAAACCTGAGAAAAGCCACGATCGCCTATGAGAAGGCAACCGCCAAGCTCAAGGCGGCAAAGGACGAGGCACAGTTGCTCCCGCTTCGCACGGCCTCTTTCGAGAAGTGGACATCTTGTTCGCCTTGATGGATCAAGATCGCAAGGACGCCTCCGAAGCGACCAAGAAGTTGACTGAGATCGAGCGGTAGTACCTGCCGCTACCAAGAGATGCGGGACCAGCTCTCCATCGTGAAAGGTACTGCTGGCATGAATATGTAGTCGTTCTACAGCTCTAAATAGGTAAAAGAAATAAATGCGGTCTTTTGCCTCCCTTTATTTATTTTTCAATCCTAATAAATATAAAATTAGTAAAATAGTAAGATGGCATACCCGTCCGAGCAATACGAACTTAATAAGGAGCGCATCAAGGCTGCTCAAAAGCGCTACTATCTAAAAGCAAGGGACACGCGACAGGCGAAGCAGCAAGAATACGATGAGAAGCATCGTACGGAAATTCGTGCTCGTAAGAAATTTTTTTTAACGAAGTCGGAACTTAACCAAACTAACGAAAGCGAACTTAGCTATATATTTTTTCTCAGATATAAAGTCAGCTCCAATATAGAACAAGTCGATCCTGATACAAGGTCAAATAATTTTAAAGTCGTATCTACGGGGAATAATATAACCAAGCATATAGGGCAACATGTTTGCATACTAGCTCGAAGGATTAAAGAGATTGCATATTCAAGCTACCAAGTGGGGTAGCAGTCAAGGTGCGGGGTAGGACTGGTAAGATGGTCTATGTGAGTAATATTTCACGCCCAGTCCATCAAAGACTGGTTGCCAAGCAGTACAATGTCTCCAGTGATACTCTTAAAAAGCATATGTCGCCAGACTACAAGGCTGACCCCAAGTATCGTTTTACAATGGTAATCATATGGAATCGCGCCTATATGAGGGAATTGAGCCTTCTGTTTTCTATGACAAGCTAGTGAACGTTCTTTCTCCTCAAGTTAGTTCGTTCAAGGTAAATATTGCTCTCGGATACGAACTTGTAAGTAATATCGATCCTGATGATACTCGCTACTTCTATCCAAATCTTGCAAATACTTACGTATTTAATACGCCAGTTGCTATCAACAGCAAGGCTGACATCCGTAAAAAAGTTATTTCGGATATTAGATCTATGGAATTAGCTGACAAGCCAAACTATCCAAAATCCGGCTATAAGCTCAAGGCAATTACTGCATTCAAGATTTTCATTTACCATCGCGAGCATTCTCTCGGAGATAGTGAAGCTGTCATCCCTAAGATTATTCGCGAGAATAAGCATGTAATCAACTTTCCTTAGACCAACAACAAGTGTGTCTTCCACTGTATCACCTGACATACATTCCAGGGTCCTAAGAAAGACCCTCGTAGAATTCAGGCTCAGGTAAAGGAGGCATTCAAGCGCTATTGCTCTTTCAAGGAGATTAAATACTCGTTGAGTCTATTTAAAAGCTTTAAGCCTATTGGCCTCCTTCAGCTTGATGATGTCGAGGACTGATCCAAGCTAGGCAGTAGCGTCTATAAAATGGAATTGGCTACTGGGGGGGATAGAATGTATCCGTAGATCGGACAAGGGGTACGAGGCTATGGATATTCTGTCGCACAAGAATCATGCGCTCTACATTAAGAGCATTGACATGCTTCAGTCTAAGTACCAATGTCCTAAGTGTGAAATGGTTTTCGTTAGCAGCGAAAGGCTTAAAAATCACAAGAAGAACCAATGCGAGCTTGTGAATATTGAAAGCTTCGCCGCTGAGCCGACTATGTAAAAACCGGCTCCAAACGCTTTTCGGTCCCTGCATACTAAGTATTTCATTAAGGATGTTGACCAATACGTCGACCACTTCATCGTTTATGACTTTGAGGCAATTTTGAAGCCTACCGCAACTAAACATGGGGAGAATACTTCACGAACGAGCCATTCCGATGTCAGTCTCAGTAGCCGATATCTTAACCGAGGAGGTGCGTTGCTTTATAATTGATGATCCGAAAATGTTGCTTACGGATATGTTTAAATACATTGGCGATGTATCGGTCAAGGTCCAGCAGTACAATTTCGATAAGTACAAGTCGCTTCTACAGAAAATTATCAATGCCCACGGTCTGACAGGTATGGAACTTCCAGGGGTCAAGGTAGGTAAAAAGTACAGCATGACTGACGTGGATAATTGGATAAAAGAAGGAAAGTATGGTAGCTTCTTTGACTTCTATAGCAGTCTTGTCATTGGTAAGCATAGGTCCGATTACGGAAGGCTCAAGCAGCAGATTGATCAGGTACCAGTATTCGACTTCAATTCTGGCCGGAATGATATCAACTTGATTAAGTCCGACTTATTTGCCGTCATCGATACAGACAACATCAGCGTCATCAAGAACCCTAGCTACATGTGCATTGCTACATCGAACATGAAAATTAGCAACTTTGTGCCGGCTGGTACCAGCTACGATAAGTATCTTACTACTATCTTGGCAAGTGCAAAGGCGATGACAAAATTACATGTGTGTGTGGTCTTGGTAAGGGTCTCTTCCCGTACGAGCACATCACATCATTCAATGTGCTAAGTCAGACTAGTATCCCACCTCAGTTAGCTTTTGACAGCAAGCTCCGCGGAACAAGCATCACCTCCAATGAAAACAAACGAGTGAAGTTCGTGTGGCAGTACTACGAGATGAAGTCCATTAAGGATCTACTTGTCTGGTACAACAATCTCGATGTAGTTCCATTCATCAAGGCTATCAAAGCCCAGCGTGAAATATTCAAGCGTTTCGACCTGGATATTTTTGCAGATGGCGTATCGCTGCCCGGCCTTTCTGAGAAGGTTATGTATTAGACATGCTTCAACAATACCCAATACCCAGACAAGAAGCCTGCTAACGCATTCCAATCCCCAGCTAAGCGCATGAGTGGCTACAAGAGTCAGGATGCTAAGGCAAAGCGAGAGTTTGGTATGACTCTTGACCACTTGGACACTCTGCTGCAAAACCAAAACTTTCTGTGTGGATTATGCTACTGCAAGCTGACCGCTGAAAGTGCATCAGCAGATCGGATCAACAACAAGCTTGGACTCATCGATGGCAACGTCTTGATCAGCTGTTTCCAGTGCAACACTGTTCGCAAGGACATGTCGCTCAGAGGGTTTAGGTACAGGAAGGTGCTTGATTTCAACTCGGACAAGCTTGTATATTCTATTGACCAGGAGGAGGGGGATATCTACGCTAATATGAAGGCCAACATCGCTGGGGGCCCATCTATTATCTATAATCGCTACGCTAAGCGCAACGAGACGAAGGTTCGCGGAGGTAAGGTCTGTAAGAAAAATATCGGATATGACGCTAACGCTCTGTACCTATGGGCCCTTGGTAATGAGATGCCATGCGGTCGATTGACTACAGTCGAACCCCAACTGCGGCAAGCAAGGTCATTGGTATGCGGACATACTGAGCTGGAGAAACGGTTGAAAGAAAAAAAGAACCAGCGTGGTTCGATGTCTCTAGTGAATGCGGCTCTTCGGGTTGAAGTGGTCGCAGTCGTCGGAACAAACGCAACCTCAGTTGACTGGGATGTAAACAGTCTACTATCCCACTACACCGGCGAGTGCGGATGAAGCTAAACCTGCTGGACCGCTCGCGGTGCAGCAACTTCAACGGCCGAAAACCAGGGCGAAGGCTGAGTGATGATGTGTAAGGGCAGCGCTACGGCGTATTGCATGTTCAGCAACACCAAACAGTGGGGGTCCAGCAGCTTGAACGATAATCAAATTCTGAGCAGAAAGTGCCTATATGTCATAGCACCTATTATTCGGGGGGGGCAGCGGCCACTGATTGAGCTGCTGAATGCTAAAACCCAGCCGCGTTTCTTCTGGGCTGTTACGGCGACTAGACCGCTGCTATCAACCACGTATAGACTACAGATACCTGAATATTGTTTGGCGTCGACGCGAGGTACAAGGTTGCACACACCGTCCGCTTTTCAACCCTATCGGTTTTTTTGCTGTGAAGGCTACAGCAGCAAACGTTGTTGCTTCTAAAAGAGCGCAACAGGTACAAGCTTTGAAAAGGTAATATTTGAGCAATGTTTTCGCGGAGTAGCCGATAAAAACTAGGCGTTCAGCTGATAGGTGAGAAGACTGAATATTGCTTTTCAGGGAAAGCGGTTTGACATAATGATAGGGTCCACACAAATGGAACTGGATGGGCAAGCTGAACCAAGCAATACTTAAGCGTAACGAAGAATGCCAGCATCACCGACATGCAAAACGAGAAGAAAAACGTTGTAAGGTGTTGTTTTGATTGCAAGCGAGACCAATGCTCCAAAGTATCTGAACTGAGGTGCCGCCGCACGCAGTACTTCAATTTCGGAACCTCGTCAGAAGCATACTTGGGCCACCTTTGCGTGGCTCAGCTCGATGCGTTGAACGGGCAAAGTTCACGGCTGACACGACGATGTGTGATTAGTCCGCGGAAATGAAGAGGAGAACATTAAAAACGTGGCCCCAACAGGAACCCGTATTGAAAAACCGATTTGCTGCACTATCTCTCTTAGCTTTCAATCAGACTCGAAAGTTGAAGAACAGCTAAGCTGACGCGTGCGCTGGATTAGCAGCAACGCCACTTTATAGTATGGAAGGCCCACATCAAGACCTTACCACGTCTCCTCGGTACGTTTCATCCCCACTTGCGCGTGTGCTTCTGTCAATCTAATGCACATCATTAAGTACGGTGCTGTTCAAATGTTATACTACCCACAATGCATCGGTTGGCTCAACGACTGTCCTTAACAAGTGCCGTTCTGGTGATGCTGCAAAAAACGTATATAAGCGAGTCATCCACGGTAACCATCGTTGAGCGACACGCCGACGGTTTCCTTTAAGCCCGTGGCTCGGTGCACCGCGTAGTCGCTAAAGAGTCTTCAACGGCTCGGCTTGAGCCAGCGGGGTATTGTCTCAAACATCGTCCTGAGCCGTACGGGGCCTCTCTCTCTCTCTCTCTGAAGAACAGTCGTGTGATTCTCTCATCTGAAGTCTGGGCTCTTGATTGTTGCATGCAGGTCGCGAGAAATTTGCCCATACTCGTTTTTGCGAAGGACCTTGGCTGCCTTCATGGATGCCGCATAACAAATTGAGTATCTATGTTCCTTCAACACGCAACAGGGAACAGTTTCCCGGGACGGAAATTTGGTGCACACGAAGCTTGAAGTCGGTAACGTATAGGTTTATGAAGTCTCGCTTCAAATTGTCTAGCATTGACATCCAGTTGCCGTGGGTTTTCACCATGCTGAACTCGAGCTCGTTCCATGATTCGGCCAAGAAATCCGGGCTAGACTGCGCCAACGCGTCGTACAGCATTTCCATTTGCTTCACACCATGTCTTATTTTGAAGTAAAATCACCAAAGTAAAACAAAGCGATCCCCCTCATCAGGTACCGTCACATCGGTTACGTCTGATCCATCAAACAGAGCCCTATCACGACCATCTTTACGATGAACGGTCATAGGAATGATAAAGCCGTCCATCCAGTGATACCGAGTAGGGGCCAGCCGCAAGCCATACACGTTATTCCAGCAGGCGATAACGTCGGCAACGTTGTCTTGGGATGCAGCTCAGCTGGCAACAAGACCAGTTATGGCACCGGTTGAATCCCCGATTTCGGCAGTGGTTCTAGGTTTAACATTGCCACTCCGTCGGAAGTGCTACTCGCGTTGGGCGCAGCAATGTATTTTTACTAGGTCAATTTGTCAAATAGTATCTGTCTTAGCGGTTCGTATAGCTTTCTGGTGTGTGTTGGGATGTCGAACCTGGCTGTGTCTGAACCAAGTGTTAGGAGCTGATGACAGCTTGTAACGTATTACACCAAACACCAAGTAGAATTCAACGGGGTTACTTGTGCTTGCTAAGGAGCTTCTCGAAGAAGTCCTTATTCCGCTGCACAGGATGTCACTGACGCTTTCACGTTCCCTGCTTCACAGCGTTTCAATATCAAGACGCACTTCCGTCGACCTCTCTCACTCTCCGGTCTGCACTTGATGCCGTGTGCACTGCAGCCACTGGAGATGCTACCGCGCAAACGTGTCTATACGTCGGGTCGGACAACCGCCCTCGTCGAAGTTGTGCCCCGGACAAAGATTCGACCGCAGAACTGACCTTTAATCGATACATTAACTAGGCAGTCCGCCAACTGAAACTTGGTTAGTCTTTATCGGGCTGCAACAGTTAGTCGCCCCATCAATCGACGTCAAATCGAATTGGTTATTAAACGAATTGCGTCACATTTAAGATAAAGCACCAAGATTATTACGACCTCCATCGTGAAAACAGGTCGTAATTACGCCCCGGTGGTGCCGTTCCATTTATCTTGGATGTCGTGTTGTCGGAATTAGAGCTGTGTCTGGCAGCAGCGATAGGGGTAGCTCGCGTGGTGAGATTGTCGTGTGGCTCTTATCGATTTTGTGGCTCATAGGTTATTGGTTGTGGTGCTGAACGCGCGGGGGAGGGGGGGTAGGCCTATATCGACTTATCGGTGGCGAACGGCGTTTCCGCCCTCATAGCTCAGATTTTCAGGTGCGCTCTGTGTTGGTGCACGTTGGAATGGATGCCTTCCAAAAATAGCATAGGCACTCGCATAAATATATTTAAGAAAACTTATATTTGCTTAGACGTGAAACTCGTCCGAGCAAACGAGGGGTCGCTTCACCCTGTCATTGTGCAACTGCATAAATTTTGACATGATTTAATTATAGATAACCCTGTTATAGCAACCGGACCCATATCAGGCCGACCTTTGACATATAGCGACCTCTACCCAATTTATATTTAGAGATGAATTTAGAGAAACACTTTAAGCCGCTTTATGCTATTTGTGGAAGGCGTCCAATGGCTCATTAAATGGACCATCTCAACACATTTTTTGTCGTCGATTATGGTGGTGGACGCAGTGGAGTAGGTCGAGCACCCCGTGTATGGTTACATGACATGTTAGTGGCCGAACGGTACTTCTGCCATATTTCCGCAGGTTTTACCGGTAGGATACCCCTATGGCAACATAGGTTACCCTGGTCAAGTGCCCCGCGGGGAAACGCAGTTTGTGGGGAGCTAATTAGCAGATATCTTGTGATCTAACGAACAAGACGCACATCACATGTACTTGTTATATTGGCAATGCACGACCCTCCCCTCACAGTCGATGCTGTCGTTCTGATTGAAGCCTCTTCAAAGTCAAACGATATCGATTAGTTCAGCAGCGGAGATCACCTCTTGAACATGATCACATCGTACCTGACGAAGCAGCAGAGTCTAGACGGCTCATGCTCAGCCTCGTAATGTGCTCGCCGATAGGCTGCGGTTCCCTCCCCTCACAGTCCATGATGATGTTCCGCTCGGCGCCTGCACACAACAAACGCTATCGATCAGTTGTACAGCACGATAAACGGTCACGTCGTTCCTAGCGACGCTGCAAACATTCCTGCACGATACTTCTCTGGTTCACCGTAAAAATGCCCATGAGGTTTTTCTGTGGACCACCTAATAATAACAGGGGGTTTTGATTGGTTAAAAGTAACTTGGTTTACAACTTTCACTTGGCGCCTAAACTGAAGGGCTGGTGAGCTTAACTTTTGGCGCGCTTTGAAAACCACCGAACAGTACAGTGTACATCCCGCGCTGTATACAAACTACAGCTCACTTTTCATTTCACTTCGTACGTCCCAGCAATCCCCAGCCAGCCCCAATATGCCCCTCGGACCCCATCAGAAGGACGTACCGCCGCACATCAAGGTGGCGGTTGCGGTGTACCTTGTGCACCGGTCAGTTTGCGGGTGCCATTCGCGAGGCAGCGTTGCCACACCATGAACAAGGTGTGGCAGCAGCAGCACGACAGCGCCCTGCTCGCCAGCACCGCCACGCCAACTCACCGACGACGTAGTGGTGGGGAGGATTCGCAATTCCCCTCTCTCCAACCGGCAAAGCTTGCGTGCACTCGCCGCCGCAACCTGCATCCCCAAGACGACGCTACCGCGCTACTTAAAACGCAGCATCATTCGCCGGAAGATTTCTCGTGTTCAGCTGACGCTCTCGGCTGAGCACGAGATAAACGACTATCGTGGGCGCTGGCACACGTCGAGCGCCACATAGGTAAATTTTGATTAATTACTTTACTAATTATAATATTTTTTTTTGATTTCATGTTAGGAGCAAAACGTTTTCGCGTTCATCACATGTATGACACCGTACATATCGATGGAAAGTTGTTCAACCTCTACAAGGCAAACGCTAAATACTACTTGGACAAAGACGAGTATGTGCCATATCGATCCAGGCCAAACAAAAGGTACATCAGAAAGGTAATGTTCTTGGCTGCTGTTGCCAGACCTCGCTATGATTTTGAGAAGAAGTGCTATCTCGTTGGCAAATTAGGCATTTGGCCTATTGTAGCGCAGGCGTGTCCCAACGCGCGTCAAAGAACCGGGCTAAATGGGATACGATTACAAGAAATGTCTCTATGACACGCGCTGTATACACCAAGATGCTGCGCGACTAGGTATTCTCCAAGAAATGGCCCGGTAAGTTGAGCTGAAGTGATTATGGTGCTAGAAGTTGCCTAGATGTTGCTAACTGTACTTACGTTTGGTGTATGCTGCTGTAATATTGCAGGAAGAAAGCCTACAACAATTATGGTGCAACAGGACAATACTGGTCCCCATGTACAAGATGACATTGCCGATATTCTTGAGGCTGGCCAGGAGGATAGATGGGATATCCAAATGGCCAGCCAATCTCAGCGCTCGCCAGATATGAACGTTTTAGACCTCGGGTACTTTCATTCGTTGCAGTCGCTGCAATACATTACGCCTACGATCGACACGGATGACCTGATCACAGCGGTGAAGTCCTCGTTTGCAAAGCTTAGCTACCATACTTTAGCCAAATGTTTTGTACCGCTACAGAAAGTATTAGTTATGGTTATTGCGTACAAGGGGGGCAAAAACTACAGCCTTCCTCGTGTTCGCAAGTTCGACATGCGCAATTGTGCGTGGTGCGCATGCCGCTCGACTGGTCGCTTGACCAAATGATTTCAAGTTGGTATTGGATTGGGACTAATTTGACATTCGTATTGCGCGTCCGATTCCAAATTGGATTGGGCGATTGGTCAATCGGCCCGGCCAAATCGATCCGCCAATCGGCCCGGCCACTTGCGTTGACTATAGAACCCGCATTAAGTACGAATCAACTCGTGTTAAGTACGGATCGATCTTGACATGTGGCATGGCGCCATATGTTCTGGGGACGGGCGATTGGGCAAATAACTTGACTTTTGTATAGAGCGGTTCTCGGAATCGCGCCGACTCGACAAATTTGGCCGGAACTCACAATATTGCGTAGAGGTAACCAACAGCAAACGGGATAAACGACAGTTCTTTAGTAACAGATTTCACCGAATACAAGACCGGTAGGTATTAGAAGCCCGGTCGGTTTTCATCTTTGGCTTCAATAAAGTAGAAGACCTGCACGAAATAAAAGACCGGTCGACTAATAATACCCTGTAAGAAAATGAGGCCCACTTATATATCGTAGAGCAGTTTAGCTGAAGCTACTGTAGACGTAGCTCGATGTGCTGGCAAGTAAGCGCTACTCGATCAGCAGGTGAAAGTAGAAACAAATTGTCGACTGGATCAACACGGAGTCACCTCTCGTGTAACCTCGCATTTCCGTGCTTTCGGCTGGAACCTGGACCGGACTCTAGGTGTTGGTGGCGACAAACTTTGTCGGACAAAGAGACGATATATGCTTGGTGAGACCGATGCAAATGAGGATTTCTGGAGGAGGATGAAACCCAGCGTTTGAAGAGTTGGATAACCTTCTGCATCATATTGCGCCGCAAAAGAAATAGAAAGTCGCTAGAGAATGGAACATCGGCCAACCTCTCCAGCTCTCTATAGCGATAACCATTACGGTCCAAACTTCATTTTAAGGTCTCGCCGAAAAATTGAGTCGAGTGGAGTGAGACATTTTTTTATAGATATGTGCATATTTCCCATGAATCGTAGAACAAGTTCTGATGTTGGGACCTTCAGTCTCGAGATCCATAAAATACAAGTCCTTACCCGATTAGTAGTCTCCTTTGCAAAAGAGATCAAACTATAGGAGCTTATGGGGAATACAAGACCGGGTACTATTCGGTGAAATCCGTTACTCAAATGTACCATATATTTGGTAATTTTGCTTCAAACTGTGTACGCTCCGGTCGAGGTATAGTACAACTTTGCCAATTCTAAGTGGCTACACTACTGTACAAAGTTGTGTGTAGTAGCTAAGTAACAGCTGATTTATACAAGTTTTTTTTGTCAATTTGAATTTAGCTCAAAGTTGTCCAGTGCAAAGTTGCTGGGTGTCGGCTCAAACACAAAGTGCTGGTTGTAACGGCACTTCAGAGCTCATTTTGCGCCCAGGATGCCAAGGAATCTAGGCACACGTTGGCAGCGCAGACTCGTGTGCTTGACGCGTTCAAGCAAAGACAGGACTGGCTTTTCGCGGTTCACCACAACGCCATCCCGACCACTACTGTCCGCCGCATCATCAAAATTGACCCTCATCAGAGCTTAAAGCGGAGGGAGGGGCTCAAGCTTCTGAAGTGCACATCAGCGTTCAAGGAGGACTATCTGAACACGCTGGTGCAACTGCAACACATCGTCGCTTTCGATTTCGGCGTCAGCTTGAGCAATCGGCTCTCACCAGTCATAAGCTATGTGGCAAGCCCCATTGAATGTATTCCATGACCCAGTGTGTGCTGCTATTTTTTACTTACTCTGTATGATGTGCTTTGTCAAGGCTGCCTCAGTGTATTGAAGGTCAAGATCACGCTGCAAATCCTTCGGTACAAGACATTGCCTAAGTGAGCTATCGGTCGATGAATCATAAGCTCAGGCATACCACGACGTCAAGCGTGTCGAGGTGTCGTACATGTTATGAATATGCGATCCCAATGATCGTCGTCCGGCGATATGACGATCGTGCGGTGAGCCCAGTCAGCCGATTTTCTTCCCCTCCAAACCAGTCGATGCTGACACGGCTATACGCGGACAACCGGCGTCGAGCCGGGTCGGACATACTCGATCATCTTGGAGCACTCCAAGTCCGATTCGTGCACGAACGTTGTCAAGTCGTGGAAAGGATTGGTCGCTGCGATATCAACCGCAGCGACTACATCAGCAATGTACCAGCACACTCGTCGTCATCCTCTCCACCGCCTGCGAGGTATCCGACTCCACGTAGTCTGGCCGACGCAAGTGTGCGTCGGCAAGAATGTTTGTCTTGTAGTACACATTTGTACTCAGATAAATATTGAGAGCTAGCGTAGCATCCGCTGGAACACGTGAGGGCTCATTGTCGCCGTCTAAAGTGACGTTTGATGCGTGAAAATAAAGATGGTCTGTTCACTGAGGACGTACTTTGATCGAAACTAAAACAACAACAAACCTGTCGAGCCCGGAGTAGTTTCGCTCCACTGGCTTAAAAAGATGCAACTGGTAACTCGCCATGCGTTCGCGTCCCTCGTCATCGACCGGCATCAGTGTGTGCAGCCAATCTCGACGTCGCTCGCGTCGCACACCACGTGAAAGGCTTTCGAGTGGCCGGACAACACCAGGACGAGTGCGGTAAATAAACTTGTATTAACCGCGTCGAAGGATGTTTGCTGCTCAGGCCGCCGATCACGCGGAGTCTGCATTGAAAGGGTGCGACAGCGGGCAATGATAGTCGGCGCTAAGCTCGAGATGAATATCTCATTCGAGTTATTCGAGTAGTAGTTGATCTACCTCGCGAGCCAATACCAAAGCTGTTTTTGGTTCTGAGCCACGGGGCAAGCGCAGATGGCTTCAATCTACTTCAGATCAGCATGGACACCTCCCATGCTGAGGTATCTCCCAAGATCTGGGATCTTAGGAGCGCAGAAGATGCACATTGTTAAACCCCAAATTTGTGCCTCGACGTCACGTTATTCTATCAAAACAATGTGCCGAAAAATAAACTACGTTCGGGATATTTGGGGGTATTTGGGATGTATTATCCGACACCAAACGAACGAACCCCAACCTGAACGACCAGACCACGACTAGGAGGATCACCTTACAACTTGAAATACTTTAGGAATGAGTCATGACTTAAGAACACAATGCCTTTTTCAATCACATGGCGATGGGCGTCCCTCCCTGATGTTCAACTACCTCTACGACCAGGCTGGTAAGCTGAGACGATGGTTGGATCCGCCCGCCCGGACCTTTTACGGCTTCTCCATGCAGTGCGACATGCAAGTGGGTCCACGAACCGTCACATGTGACTGCGACCTCGAACTAAGCAACGCGGTGTAAGTAGTGTCCAACCGTGTCTTTGGTCGGATGTATCTTCCACCAGATGTTGTGTCGTAAGGTGATTGACCTGCACATTCGGTTGACGCAGTTGATAACGTTGTGTGAAGTGGCGCTATCGCCATGGTAACCGTCATCACAGTGGATAGGATTGTTCCCAAGGGCATCCCATACGTGCGCAGTCGCACCGATTAGTCAGGCCACCGAGGCAAGTGGCCGACGTTTTGCCGTTACTTCACCAGGACATAGATGCGGACGTATGATCTATCAACGACAAATGTCAATTCTTTTTCGGAGACTGTTGACATTGCGAACCGCACGAATAACGCCGTGGGGCGATTCTAAACGAGACGTTTACAACCTTCATCGACAGACGTAAATCGAGTCCTGCCGGTTAGCGCTGATACTTGGCACTCTCCAGCACAAATTATGACTGGCACAGCTACTACCGGGTCCGGCAGGAGTCCGTGATGGCCCGCAATGGGCCTCTTCAGCAAACGCTTGGAACCTGAAACCTGGAAGATAGTTTGCGGTTCCAGGGAAAATTGCCTTCAGCATGCTTAGTTTTTACCTGAAACCGCGAAAAATGTTCGAACATTACCTCGTTTGAGTGACAAAGTTTCAGGCAGCTCTGGGGCTCCCTGAAGCTTGGAACTTGTGAAACCAAATGTACTCTGGCCGTTCAACAACACAGCAATAAAAGCCATGGCGAGCACCGACGAAGGCCAACATGAGGGCAACGCAATCGAGGGGTGTATAGCATCGTGTTCGGCGCCGCTGATTGACGATCGAAAGCGCAACTGGGCGGAAGGTGCCGTCCTCGCGCCGGTGCGCTCGTGGCGCGAGGTGGAACGAGAGGGGCGACGGGAGGGCGAAAAGGCGAGCCAGTTCACCGAGCGCATTTGCGCCGCCTACAAAGCGGTTGTTAAGGGGTCACCGCGCTCTCCGAAAGCTATCGACGACAAAATGCAGGCGCTAAAGGAGATGTACAGGTTCATATGTGACTTCAATGGCAACCGTATCCAAGGAAGTACAGCCAAGCCAGGTTGGTTCGATTTAACAAAGCAGGAGAAGAAATAGCTAAGGTATGAGTTTCATTTATTCTTGATATTTGAGTATTTATTCTGGTATATAATGTTGTTGTCATCTACCTAGGACGTACCACCGTATCAAGAGTCCTAACATTAGCCAGCGCGTGTTCGACGCCATGGACAGCTTTTTATCCGGCCAGGCCGACACGTCCCCGCTACGCTCGTCGTTTTCTGCCTCTGTAAGGCTTGCTGCTGAAGATACTCAGTGTAGCAGCCCTGACGCTCTGTTTGGTGACGACCGTGATACCGAAAACACGGAGAAGGACCCCCACAACACGGGCAGAAAAAGCGGTAAGCGAAAGCGCACAGACAAGTACGAACAGCTCCGCGATGTGCTCAAGGAGCGCTCTCAAATTGTGCTCGCACAAGCAAGGGAGCTGCACGACCAAGATCTTCGTGAGAGGCGCCAGCAGCATTCTGAGCATATGGCCTTGCTACGCGAGTTATTGAGTGCTTTCCAGCGTTCCAGTGGCTCCAACGACAAGTAGATAAAGGACGGAATTTATTATCGTTAACAATACCGATAACTATACCACTCCTTAAGCTTTTCTCGTAAGTTACCATCTAAGGAATGTGAGTGCCGTCAATGCAACCGGCAATTTGCGGAATCCCACATTGGTCTGCAAACTGAGCCGCACACAGCGTTAACGGCGGAAAACGTATCAATCCTAGCAGCTTTTCACAAATAATTGTCACCACTTCTCGCATAATACCGGAAACCGTAGATGGTCCAATGCCAAAACGATCCCCTGTGATCTCCAGTGTTGTGCCCTGAGCACAGAGAAATAGAAAAACAGCCAAGCGTAGTGGTGGCAGCACCGCGTCTGGTGCTCTCCGCTGGACAGGCTCGAAATGTGGGCAGACCTTGTGTGCCAACGCCGTGATCGTTGTGCAATCCATACGAAAAATTGTGCGCATAGATCGATCGAAAAAAACGCGAGAGCAGAACAACATCTTGGCCCAATGTGAGCTTCGCTCCTTCGATATAATCTCACGGTCTTCGGGCTCGACAAAATCGGCGATCACTTCTATTTCAGCCTCATAGGATGCATGTAACATAGATATCACTTGGTTGGTAAGTGGCCGTGGTGCTCTCAAGCCTTCGGTGAGCAGGATTAATGCCATAGCTGCGTCCCTCATGATCACTTCACAGTACCGGGCAGCAACACCGACACGGGCAACGACTCGGACGCTGGCAGCGCCACCGAAAGGGACACAGGCAGCAACTTGGGCTCAGACACTGGCAGCGACTTGGATGCCGACAGCGCCACCGACACGTACGCTAGCAGCGACGTGGGCGCTGGCAGGGACTTGGGCTTCATCAGCGCCACCGACTCAGGCAGCGCCAGCGACTTGGCCTCGGGCGGCGACTTGGACCGCGCGACCGACTTGGGCTCGGACGGCGATACGTACGCTTGCAGCGACGTGGGCTCGGGCGGCGACTTGGACTCGGACGGTGGCCCGGGCGCTGGCAGGGACTTGGGCTCGGGCAATATTGTAGACACCGGCGCAGACAATTCAGGGTGTGGAGAAGCGATAAGCTCTGACGTGAGGTTTGTTACTGCTAAACGTTATGAGAATATGAATATTCTAGAATCTTACCGTTCCAGGTGAATTTACCTGAAGTGCTTCGAAAAACTGCATCTTGGAATTTATTTTGCAGGTTTCAGGTTCCAAGTTTGCTGAAGAGGGCCAATGGCTCGAAACAGTTCTGCCTCCACGGCACTGTACTTGCCAAGCTGGGTACGCTTTGCACTCGGGGTTGGGGTGTGCGGGGACGGCCTCGTTGATCATGATTGAGCTGATGCCGGCAACGTTCCATATTCTGAACACCCACACTGCAAGTTGGTTGCCGGTCGAGTATAGACGTGCCGTTGTTGTAAAGGCTTTTGATGCTGAAAATGTGGTTATTGTGCTCCATCCACCGAATTCCCAAGCGAGATCAGAGTTACATGGTCGGGGTATCACGGACGGTATAAGAGTGTGCGTTGGCATCACAGTTGACGTGGTCGTGGGCAACAGTAGTGCCATGTCCGGAAGCAAGGGTGTCGTCGTGGTAGGCATATCGTCGTTGCAGTGGGTGGGGTGGATCCCTAGCGCTTGAGAGGGGATGGGCGAAATGCTCAATAAGGTGTCCCTTTTTGTGGCGCGTATGGAATCATCATAAAAAAAGAATGGTGCCTGGCTCTACCTTACCATTCCATACAACATTGCAGTGCAACATTGCAAAGCAATTCCAGCGGTGGCAACGCGTCGACGGTCGATAGCCACGATTCACCCGGTGTGTAAGCTTCGATACTGTTCTTGCAAGTCCGTTAGCACTTCAACGATGATAGTTCGCCTACCCACGCGTGGGTACGCGTAGTGCTGTGTATAGCACTGGATGCTGGAGGCGCTACGGGTTAAGGCCAGGATGTCGTACCACCATCGTGCTCGTCTGCTTAGCTGGGCTGTAGCAAGTCACTAGTTCGGAGATGCGATCATCAGCGTTTAAGCAGGCGTATAGCGTAGGGACAGTGCGTGTATAAACAGAGATAGTAAAGAAGCGCAATGATGCATCACAGGTAGTAGAAGTCTCCACTTCAAGAGAATCTGCTACCCCATACGTGGCTGGCCAAGGCGGAGCGATTTCTCGGTTTGGCGCCAAAACTTGACGCCAGCACAAGTCGAACACACTAAACGAATGGTGACGATAGCTGCGTGTTTTGACACTGCTCTTACCTTATGTTGCCATAAGTTGAGCTTAGTGTCGTACCCCATTTTACTAGAGACCTGTTATTCTGAAATTGAGTACTGGCAGCAATAACGAGTGGGCATTATCTCTGAATTCCAGGCGATGGTGTTTATCAAGAGGCTCCGTCTTTAGAAGTGGCGATACAAAGACAACTTGAAATTAGCCTGCAAGGGATCCCTGAAGCTCAATGAGCACATTCAAGATTGGACATGGAGTAATCGGCATTCAAATCCGAGAGGGATTAATTTTACCCTTGCATTAAAACGAGGAACAATTAACATTAGCTACTTAATCTCAAGTCCAATAAGTTTCCATCAACTTTAAGGCAACGCAAGCATGCGTGCTATGCAACTCAAAGTCCTTACTCATATCCAACTATTTCCCTAGCTTGGCCTCTAACCAGTCAATAGATTGAAGCACTCCGCGCGTCGCCCAAGCCGCTGTCCACGACCATGTCGATCGTGATGCAGCCGCACATGCTCTCCGTGATGCCGGCGCCCAAGACGATGCCGACTGTGATGCCGGCGCCCACGACGATGTCGGCTATGGCCACGACGACTATGTGTATACCGGTGTTGATCGACAAAATCACGGAGCCTTATCGAAGTGCGGTAAGTATAACCTAACGGGGCATAAATGCGAGCTAATAGTGCAAGCTCTGCTGACACGATTGGAAGGAGGGGGACAACGCAAAGGACCAAAGCAAGAGGTTGCACACTTATCTGTGTTCACCCTAACACTGGTGTCTATAAAAGTACACCTCGGGTGTACTTCAGAGGACGAAGGCGCCGTGACCAGTCGTCCGCCGCTCCACGTGACGCGCGGCAGATGGTGCTTGCGGTCCAACTAGTACTGTGTTCTGAGAACTGCAGCGTACACGTACACTCCCATAATACCGAGGATAGAAAGCGCAGGAGATCGGAGTTCTGCAAGGCATGTAATTTCTGGGCATGTACAACAGAATTCATGTAACGTGGTTTACCAATCGATAGGCCTTACCATATCATGGCCCAATAGCGACTTTCAGCCAATTAGTAGTGCTCAAATCCGAGCACGGTCGCTCTGATTGGACAATCCATTTTTTACCAGATCATGGACCACAATATAAATTCCCCTCACCCCGTAAGATATCAACTCCCTCACTCTTGAAGAACTGCACGAGCAGATGAAGGCTCGCTTCACAGATGAAGAACTGGAGGAGGCACTACAGAGCTCTCGTAAGACAGCAGACGCAACCAGCAACATTCTGCGCAAGAGTGACGTGTTGGTAACCCCGCCTCTTAAAAAGGCGGGTTACCAGCACCCGGGCGCAAGTAGCGGTGCCTCGTATGGTGACAGTGCCTGAAAATGAGGTGGGGGCGTCCATTACGACGCAGGGGTAATTTGTTCCGCTGGACAGTGCACTAGTGTGAGCGACAGTCTTGACTGCCATGGTGCCATACTGGAACCTAGGCTTTTGTATTGGAATTTGTATGGGACCTACTGGTCCATGAACTGGTCAGAGCGTAAGAAAAAAAATTCAGCTTTCTTTGCCTCATGATATCTTAGTCAGGATTGGCTCAGAAACAGGGAGAGACCCCTTAAAATCAGTTTTAAGTCACCTGATTGGAGCGCTACCACTACGGGTCCGCCAACACAAAAAATGAAGTCGGTGTGACAATTTTCCGTTAGCATAGCGCTGGTGGGCCATCAATTGGTAAACCACGTTAGATGAAAAGATCTTCTATATTACTCAGCCAAGACCACACTCCCTGCTCCTGCTGGATGATCCAGTCCCCTACGCGTCGCGTCAGCAGCCGCCGCTTTATCACGCGAGTTAGGATCCTTGCAGCCGGCAGCACATCACGCGACGGCGAGATGTTTGGTCCTTTACCGAGCAAGTTGCGACTGTACGCTCTAGTAGACGCAGGCCAGCCGACACTCTCGAAACCAATGAGGTCGTCGTTACAAGACGACCAACAGAGAGAAGCTAAATTCAGACGTGTTGTCTCCTATTTGCGCTAGAAGGCCAATCCGTGACCGCGCAGTCAATCGGCAAGACAACGCTCCAGCCCATATTCAGCCGACCGACCCTGAATTTGATGTTGCTGCGGAGCGCTCCAGCGTGCAGGTGGAGTTGCGGTGTGAACCACCCAACAGTCACGGGCTAAGCTGTTGCGACGTGGGGGTTGTCACTGATATTCGAAAACAGCACGCGGCATCGATGAACTCATTGCAGCAACAACGGATGCATACTGGGACCTACCTTCTCGAGTTTTGAAAGCTGTGTTTCAGTTTGCAATGATGTAAGGGTCTATGCGTGAAGGCTGATAGCGACAACTACTTTAAGCTGCCTCGAATGAGCAAACTGTGGTTTCTACGGGAAGGGGGGTCGTGTTTTGTGCTCGCCGGTAACAGCTGCTATTTTCGTGGCTTCACCCCCGTCCAGCACACGTACTATACTTGGATTAAGATGAAGTAGATACATTTTTTTCAGGGACGTTAGAAAAAGGCCGGGGGGGCTAATGGTGTGGCAGTGGGCTGCCTCATCCAGACCACGAAGTAAATTGCGATAGCTTTGTCTGGGGCAACTGCGCGCAAGGAAAAATGGGGACGATCCTATTTGCGCGGAAGTCAGGAAGTGAGGTGAAGACTCGTGGTTCACTTGAAGCTGTCGATACTGATGATATGGGCCTCATGAAGCCAACATCCTAGGGAGATCCCTGATATGTCTTAATTTTCATTGATGACTTCAGCAGATTCATGTATGTGTATTTGATCGCTTCAAAATCAGTTGCTTTCGTGGATTTAAGGCTCTCGCTGATACTCAACAGGCTACAAGCTCAAGTTTGAGCTCTGTGATACTGGAGGAGATTACAACAGCAAGCGGCTTAACCAGTTCTGTGTGTCAAACGGAATGTTGTACCAGGCATATTTCACAACACAACGGGCTGGCTGGCTGAAAGAATGAGATGTACGCTCGTCTAGACGACTAAAGCGATGCCGCGCGATCCGTCGGCGACCTTGCGATGCTTGTAGCCATCTATGTTGTCGCCGGACTTCACCAGCTCCCACGAGAATGATACTACATCGTTGAGAATGCTACCAGGAGCGCCTTGTTAACGGGCTTAATAGATGGCCTTCCTCTGTGGCCAAGCCAGTCCGAAGTATTTGATGTACCATACCCGAATTGGCAGTACCACTGGTTAGACCACCCGCCATTTGCAGGATCCGCCCGCGTAATCTTGGTACGTTTCAGTTGCGCACTTGCCTTCCCAATAAATATGGGCCGTAATTGTTTTGATCAGTATGATTGGTGCGAAACTTGGTGACGTGGGTATCTCCCGTATCTTCAAAAGACGCATTTGGTTGTTCTGAGCGATACATTCGCAGCTAGTGGTGCGTGAATCCCGTAAGGAAGATCGGCAGTGCTGATTTCTTGACACTCGTCGACCACGCTTACCCTGCCAGGACCTTCGCGTCCTCGAGTTGTCTGTGCGAGTTGTTCTCACCAGTCGCGAACGCCAGAATCGTAGGCACCAGGAGGAACCAATTCGGAAATCGAGTCCAGTTTCACATTCTTCAGATCGATTTTGTAAGCTCTCTTCTCGGGACATACCCGTTGTTGGTGCCGACACCTGCCACTGCAGTCGAGGTTCATCGTCGGGCTCGGGGGTCCCGCCGACTATGGTTTGCACCACAGGAAGCGCAGGAGCGGAAGCCACGGCTTTTACCGTCATATTTAGATTTAGGGTCGCGGTTTGGGTTGCTACAGCGTCAGCCACAGTCATGCAGCACCTTGGTTTCGGCTTGTGGGTCGAGTCGACATCGAGCGAGTTGCGACTGTTAACCAGTTGGAAATGAGGAAACGAGCTCGT
The DNA here is from genome assembly GCA_009729435.1 of Phytophthora fragariae. Taxonomy (NCBI): domain Eukaryota; phylum Oomycota; class Peronosporomycetes; order Peronosporales; family Peronosporaceae; genus Phytophthora; species Phytophthora fragariae. Next base: position 90,388 of record QQOI01000089.1, on the reverse strand, counting down.
TGGGGTAAAGTGAAAAGCAAAGTGATATTGTGATTCCAGTCTAAAATTACACTTTATGGCCTACTGGCCGAATCGCACATCAAACCCACGCGCTGCACGGATTGGCCAAAATTGCTGTATCGGGTACATTGTACCCTATTTGGATCTAGCTTCAGGTACAGTGCACCATTTTGGTGGGCTTCTGTGGAGTGGTGGACATAGATTAGACTGTGTAGCGCACACGTAACCTTTACAAACAAATGGATTAAGCATTTATAGAGGCTTGTGCGATTGCGTGCGCGATTGATTCGAAGAACCGCGCAGGGAAATTTTGAGTAGAACTCACAATATTTGACTAGCACACAAAACGACTCTTGTTGCGATCTGCGAGTGCTCAGAGAGCCTCAGGGGGGCGCTTCTCTGGTGGCAGTCTCCCACAGTAACTTCAAGGATGCGACGTTGGACCTTGGGCCTAGCGCCAACAACTGTTTTTGATACCGCTACGGAATCACTTTTTGCATGTACAACTTGTTCCCAGGCTGCCCCTCTGTCGAGACTAATTCGCATGCACCGCCCTCGCCGCATGGAGAAGGTGTTATGCAGGGCCTGAGGGCTTAGCAAAGTTCTCATGTTATCTAGCCTTAGTTATAAGAGTATATACAATATCAGGCTGTCGAGCCCTGTGGCCACCGCCGACCACGTCGCCGCTAGCGTGTCGGCAAATGTGGGAAGTGTGTCTTCCAGGATGGCCTCGCCGCCTCCGCGACGAGCACAATCCGGACACCGCTACAACTCAGCACTCGTGTCGACAAGGTCATGCTGCTATTAGGGTCGGTGCCGAGCCATTCGCCTGGGCCGAGAATGCTGCAGCAAGCATGCTGAAACTGCGCTACGGAGCCGTTAAGGATCAATTCCGAGACGGATGAAGCTCCAGGGCGATCAGAGCACCTTGGGCTAGCCTGGAGTCTGAGACTTCGCACGTCAGTGGTCTTCTAGTCACACCGATGCAGTTTAAATCAAAGGTCCCCTAAATAAAATGCAGATGTTGGCATGTGTCGGAGTCTCGCTAACTACATTATGCTGTGTTATTCCTGTAGCATACCCATATGCGCCGGCAATGGACCGAGCACCGTCCCCACCTAAAAAAACGGGTAATTGGACGGAGCAGCCACCGCAACCACCCCCGTGCTACGTCACAATGTGTGACGAGTGGGTGGACTGGGAAGTACTGTGTTTTACCCCGGAGATCGCCATCGAGCTGACGAGGCTCAACATTATCAGCCCGTCCATCACACCTATCACAAACGCTTCGTGAACAAGCCACCGCCAACGAGCGTCAATAAGAGAACTACGACATCCTCCTTCTTCTCCGACATCATGAGTTATGTTCAGTTTTGAACAGTTTAACGTTACATGGAGATCGTCGTCTCCAGGTGATCCCCACCTATTTTACCTGGATATGAACGACTGCATATCTCCAGTCGTCACATTGCGGACCTCATCGCGCTAGCCAATCACACGACGAGTTTGCATCTCCAGGTGGTGACGACCTCTATCATATCTCCACCTGGAGATGACGCGATCAGGCCCCACTGTCGTAGCACAATATTATCTTGTCACAGTACCATAATATCTTGGCTTAGTATCACACTGTCTTGTCGTAGTACCGCAATATTTTGTTCTCGCTCCACAATAGGGGTGGTCAATGTCTGCAGCAGCAACTAATTTCGTTTTTTAGCTCGATCACGACAAATTGTTTTTGACCAATCACGTGCAGGAGGCTTTGACCACCCCATTCACTCAAAGCAGCAACAAATCAAGATTTTTTCGCCCTGCAGTTCATGATTTCAGAGAGATGCCACGCTTAACCGCGCGCCAGAAGGCACTGCGAGGGCTGCACGCGTCTTTAGACACACGGAGACAAGCAGTCATTCTGCGTTGCATGCTAAACGAAGAAGACTCGAGTGAAGATGACACAGATCTCCAGTATGCTGCCGAGTACGCGAGAGTACTTGCAACGCGATATTTTTACCGTCCCTCGTCATACAGGCGGCGCGAAGATCGCTGGAAGAAGTTGCTTTACGATACCAATCTTTTAAATTCAACAGAGTTTCTGGAGCACTTTTTGATGGAGCGTGATACCATCTTTCGTCTCGTGGATCTTGTGAAAGGTGATGCAGGACTGTCGTCGAGTGGATATTGCCCGTTTCGTGGAACGGCTGAGCTTCATATGATGGTGGTGCTAAAGTGTTTGGGTGGGTTCGGGAATGACAGTACTTGGTCTAAGCACGCGCAATTTCTCGGCCTCGGTAAAGGAACAATTGGGGACTACCTACATCGAGCTTCGTCAGCTCTGCTGAAGCTTAAACCTCGCACAGTGGCCTGGCCAGACGAGCTCGAACGAGTTCGAATTGCAAAGCGTATTCAACAAAAATACGGCTTTGTAAATTGTATTGGAATGGCGGATGGAACGTTGTTTCCTCTGGAAAACAAGCCACAGAATAATGGTGAGGCTTACTACACCAGGAAAGGATATTACGCGGTAAATGTGCTGGTAGTGTGTGACGATGTGGCCAGAGTTCGCCACATGACAATCGCGTCTGGAGGAACTCACCGCCCTGCCAAAACATGCACGAGTTTTTCAGTCACAATGAGTATATCCTAGGTGATTCAGCGTTCCAGACATCTCGTGTGATGATTCCGGCTTTTAAAAAGCCAGTTGTGCGTACGATGGACTCAAACGAATCGTGGGACGAGCGGCGCAATCAGTTGCTGGCATATCTCCTGGAAGTTCGCGGCTAGAGGCGGAAATTAATGGCAGCATCAGGTCGATGTCTTCTTGCTGAACGCCCTCAGCTCTTAGTTTCATACGTTCACGAAGCAAGAACACCACTCGCTGCGTTTGCCAATGATCTGTTTCAACCTGTAGCTTCAACGCATTCGCTATGGCCTATTCAACACGTGCGTCGGTTTCTCGCTTTTTTCATCGGCGCGTTTTCGATGAAGAACCAGCTCTTCTTGTTGAATTAACAAATTTTTCAATTCAATTTCTTTTTGATCATTCTGCTGCATTTCCTTGAGCGAAATCAACTTTTCATGAGTCATTTCCGTCACCGATGATGACTTCTTGCCTTTTTCCCCCGAAACAATCGACTGCAGCACACCACCAGAACGCTTTCTCGTTTGGCTGAACGTTGACAAACTGGCTGGCGCTACTTCAGCTGGCGCGTGCATGGTGACACCTCCAGTGCTCTCGTGAGCCACACTAGAAGCATCAGCATTCGCCCGACTCGCGGCAATGCTCGGCGCCTCCACAGCACATCCTTCATTGGCAGCAGTCACGTCTTCATCTTCGGAAGAGGAAGTCTCACTGCCGCGATCGCTATAATCAAAGTCTGGGTCTGTGTTGAGCAGCAGCGGGTGTGTACTAGGACTGTCATCCATTATTTTGTACAGCTCAAAGAATGTAGGACAGCGCTGCAGAACAGCTTCCCGTAACGATTCCTCGTTTTCCACGCCTTGCCCTGTGTTGGCAAGCCAATCCGACGCCACGCGAAAGCTGCTCTCCAGCCCTAATATTTTGGTCATCACATCCTTGCTGGTCCTAGCCGTCGCAATCCCATTGGCTGCAATGGCGTCGACGACTTCGCTGGCGAGCGTTTGCTTGGTCTCACCGGTCTGCCCTTCGCCCCCACGGTACCGACCGTAATTGTTGCCACTTGTCAGCCAATTCATGAGCACACTTAGAGAGCTGATGTTGTCATTTGGTCCGTCGTTATGCCAGGGGACTCTCTTTCGGGTCGTTTGAGCCGAGACTGCCATGCGCTGCGACTTCACAATCGCGTTGTAGCAACGCTTGCTGCACACGATCCGGGCGAACGAATCCTCGGCGTCGAATGACGTGAGTAGGTGTGATAGGCAAGCCCGATGAATGCGCTGCTCGCAGCTGCTGTTGCTGCAGGCGACAAGGGCGGACGCCTCGGCGGTCTCCTTCACCACGCGGCGACACGTCTTCAGCTTGCATGTTGCCATCGTGATGATAGCGTTGAGGCTCGAATCTTGGACTGTCAGGATAAAAAGCGGAGCTGCTGCTGCCACTCGAGCTGAATGGTTTTTTGTTCCGATGGCGAATTTTTTTCTGGCCAATCGTAGACCAGGAAAAAAATCCGACTTGCTGAATCGGAAAAAAGTGAGCTGCTGCTGCAGACATTAACTACCCCTAATATATTGTTCAATTAACTACATAATTCCCACTAACGTAACAAGTTTTGGTGCGGTTAATTGTCACTACTCATTCATTCGGAGCAACTATTTGGTCCGAAAATGGCAGTAAGATCTGCATCTTGCTACCTTTTCGCATCATTTTCAACAAAACTAGCAGCATGCTTGGCAATAACTTCGTCCAGAGTGTTGCAGCCTTCGAATGCTTTCAGATCGTCCAACTTGCCTATCTGCGTCGCCCTCACCTCAGCGAAATCGTGCTCTTCAATGGCAGATTCCTGCTCCCATCGGTCGAAAGTTTTCTTGAACGCTGTGTTTATGTACTTCACGTAAGCCTTAAGGGTCTTTGCCTCCTCATTTACCTCGTTGGGGTTGTTTTTTACGTCACCCTCGAACTCTATCGCCTTTTTCATCGTCTCGACGATCCTTTCTCTCGCTTTCACATCATACTTGCAGATTTTTGGCTCGATCTGGGTGCAGGATGAACTTCATGGCCTTGAACCACGGTAACATCAGCATTTCAGGAATTATTGCCTTTTTCTATCTTGGCCGCAGGCGCTTTCCCTCTCGATAGTACTGTTTCAAACTTCTCCTGTACCTGGTAATAAATGCTGGATAGATTACGCTGTATGAAATTTAATATAACAGCACTTAATGCCCCCAGGACATGGCAAAGAGATCAGCGTCCTTGTTGATTAGAATCAGCGGGTGCTTTAATGGCAGTCGCTTGGGTTCAGGTCTCGGAGTTGTAGCCCCGGGGGCAGCCTCGAACTCTGTCAATTCGGTGCGGGTGTCTAGGAGCAAATATTAGTGGAAGATGACTGATTTTATCGTCACAAATCAGCAAACGCACTCGCATTTTTTTGTTTTTTACTATGTGGGCCGCTTCTTGCGCTGCTTCGATACAACATCGGAGCGATATTTCGCCCAGTAAGTCTTGTTGATAGCACTCTTCGTCTTGCACTTTTTCCTTGGCTTGTCACAACGGTGCTTGGAGAAGTTCGTGCGCGAGTATTCATTCCCGCAATTCTCACAGAGCTTGGTGGCGGCAAAGTCGTTTGGAGCTTGTGTCCTCCCCATCGGAACCTGAACTGCCGGGCTAATTCGCTAATAATATTATGTTGCATATGATTCTCACAACATGCTAGTTACATGATGTTGCACCGGGAAAAGAAGTTAGCTTCACAAGCGCACTTGATGCCGAACGTGCTGCAAATGCTTTCGCTGGAGGGTACGGCTATGCTCTAGTGCTAAAATCGGTGTCAAGGATACCATCGGCGTGTGGTTTTAGGCTGCGTTCGCACGGAACTCGCTGAGCTTATGAGTTCCGCACCATTCGCCGTCGCGTGAATGCGGCTTCAATTCGGTGCAATTGTTCAATGGAAATAAGTGATGTTCGACACGGAGATGCGGACAGTGTGTCGATGAGATGGAGGATCAAGCATCGCGATAAAGCGGTGGTCCGTAACCACGCGCCATCAACGCATCCGGCGGCACACCTGGTGCTCCGATGAGCAGCTCGTACTGAAACTGTTTGAGAGGCAATCTTTTGTTGAGATTGGCGTTCGCGTTGCGCAGACAACCGCACGACTGAATATTGTGGATAACAACGACTACCTCCTACTGGGCAGAGATCTATACGATAAAAGACGTCGGGTCGTGAATAAACGTGTCGGGAGGCTAACTAGGATTGAGTACTTGCTTCAAGAGCTATAAGACGGAGATTATTTCGTAGAACATGAGTGTGATGGGCAGAACCGGGTCGCCCATTTGTTTTTGTTTTGCTTTCGGCTCCGCAGTGACGATTTTCCGGGACAATTACGATGTGATTTATCTCGACTTCACCTGCAAAATAAACCACTATGGCATTCCGTTGTTAAACATCTTCGGGTCACAGGCACAAACAACACGATCCATGTCGCGCAAGCGTTACTTCGGAACGAACAAGGGCCATATTACCACGGGGTCCTTCGTCACCTTCGTGTTATGATATACCTGAACAGTATCCCAGATCCACAGGTGTTCTTCGGCAATGCCGAGCTGGTCCTGATCGACGCTTTAGAGACGGTCTTCCCTGGTGCCCTGTATCTTTTTTGCTTGTGGCACGTGGTCAAGAACGTGGAGACACATGCCCACCGAAACATGTTGAGGCAAGTTCGAGACGAGGAGCGTCGATGTGGTGTAGCGGGATCAGCAAAATCTGCGAGGTCGCTAATCACACATTCCAACTGCGCCCCAACACCGACTAACGGAGGGGGTACTCCGATCCGTGATCTGTGCTGAACTGGTTCACCTTGTCTACCCGTCGGTAGGGATGGATCTTGCTCTTCTGGTGTATTCCGAAGCGCTCAAGTCTTGAAGTCGAGACAGTCTTGGGTATGGGGTGGAGCCGCATGGAATTCTTCACGCAGCTCGCGGCTATACTTCCAGATCAAGTGTTCTTGTTCTTGGATCTTGCGGCCGTGATCTGGATCGAGCCGTGGGGTTGTCTTGCGTGGGCTCTTGTCCTTTACGTTCTTTTCCTCTCGATGCTTGCCGCATCCTATAGCGGAATCTGTAGTCGTTGAGCGTCGAAGCCCCGATCGGCCAAACTGTGAACTTCGGTGGATCTGGGATCCGCACTTGAAGGTAGATCATTAAGAAGGTCTAATCTGGCCAATGTATTATCTAGACTGAACCAACACTAGATCTCTTACCGCTAACGCTTCTACTCCTTGCAGGGCCAATGTAGTTCCCGCTTCTAGGCGAGGGAGAAGGCGGTTGCGATGTCCAAGGCAAATTCGATACTGATTTATGCTTAAGTCCGATTCCATCCTATCTAACTATCTTCCTATCCGGCTACATCCCATATGTACCCACCGACCGCCTCCCTTTAAATCCATTATGGCGTCATTCATGCCTCCGACGCGTCGTCATCGCGGCGAGTTGACACTGGATCCAGATCCATGGTATCAGATCTGATCCCGATCATCCACTTCACCCCAATCTTCCCCGCGCGTCTTGATCTGGGCCGAGACATTGGCCTTCACTCTCTCCAACTCTTCGACGCGTGCACGCCTGCATCCCAAGGCTCGATGGCCTCTTTGTTCATGTAGATCCGGCCCGGTCAGTCTCCCGGAATAATGACTGGACGGGTCCCAATCTCTCATCTGCCAATCAACTTCGATCTCCGATTGAACCGATCTTTCTTTCTCCACATCGACATCAACTGGTTTCAAGTAGAGGGATTTAGAGGCAAATCGCAACTTTTGTGATGATTTCTAAAACGTTGTTCGATCTACATCGGAAGTAGAAAAATAATTCAGCAACTGAGAGCTTCACATGCTATCGGAGGTCGAAATCTCATACATCGACAATGTCTGGTTTTGTCTGTGGAGGCGTCGGCTTGTCCGGTGCTGGACAAGCGAAGTTGAACATTTCAGACTACAGGAACCTCTCAAGATGAGGGATATCACGCAACAAAGAGATGTGGTGAAGTGACGAATGAAATTATACTCGACTGAGACGGTAGGATCTGAGGGTATCAGTGCGTTGACGTTGGGAACTGTAGTAGACAAAGGATGATCAGCAGATCGATCGATCAGTGCGAATTGGTGAACGGAAGTGGCAGCAAAGGACGTAACCCATAGGAACCAAGTTTGAACGAGTTGACGTGCGTGGGGCCTAGATCACCAAAAGGAGGACCAAGATCGAAAATTGCGGATTGAGATAGTTGATCGACGATCGGAATAGTGGATCGAGATTGCCGATCGAAATGGCCTATCGAGATCGCGGATTTGGATCGCGGATCGAGATAGCGGATCGGGATAGCGGATCGGGATTGCGGATCTAGATAGCGGATCTAGATAGCGGATCGAGATAGCAGATCGGGATCGTCGATCGACCAAGGAGGGGAAGAACCAAGGGGCGCAGCCAGTCCAACAATCAAGTTGTCGTCTGGTTGTAGGATGCAGGTTGGGATGGTAGCCGTAGGGACGTAAAGGCTAAACATAAATCAGAGTCGAATTGGCACTAAACACCACAAGTGTCTTCGGTCACCTACCGCGGAACTACATTGGCCTCGGCGGTGTCGACAAGTGTTCAGGAATAGAGGATCTGGTAGCGAGGTTAAGTCTGGATAATATATTGGCCAGCTTTGCCCACTCTAGTGACCCTTTCCTTCAAGTACCCGTGCCCGATCGACCAGATTTAACAGTTTGGCTGGCGATCGTGTCTTCTCTCAATAATCAAGATCTTGTCATAGGAGGCGACAAACTATTTGGAAAGGAACCAACACACCAAAGAAAGGCAATTACAGGTCTCGGATTGTATCCAGACCTCTCGATCTGAGCGAAGAACCCTCGATCGAGACTAATAACCGGACGCAGAGCGAAGATTTCCGCGCTGTTCCAAAACCCCATCCCCGCGTCTCGCCAAGACAATCAATCTTCACCAAGTGCTGCATCTTCGGGGCCCCGAGAGAGCAGATCCAGCCCGCCGACGGGTACTCAAGGTGAGAACCGTTCAGCTGATCACGGATCAGAGGGGGGCCCCCTCCGTTAGTCGGTGTCTGGGCGCTATGGTAGCTCGATCAAGCCTCAACAAGATTTTGGCCGATCCCGCTCCACCAAAGAGGGAACTAGTCGGAGTGGCCTCTTAACAATCCACGCACGCTTGCGCCACGGGTGGACACAGTCTGTCAATAAATACTGGGCAAGCCGGGCTATTGAAGTTGCACGAACTTCGAATCGGCGTCATCAGCCATTGTACGATGCGTTAGTGTCCGTTATCAGCTTGCATGCTCTTATTCGGACTAACGACATCAAACTAGGCATAGTTGTTATTTCGTTCTTGCTGGATCGCCTATTGTAAAACTCATGACATGTCATGCACTCATCAGATTCACGTTGCATCTGGGAGCGGGGTTAGATTGATACCACAGCAATTTCACCCGCCTTGGTGGACTAACAGAGGAATAGAACCTGTTGCGCCTCCAGCTTGAGTGCTTGAGCCACAGAGACAATAGCAGATCAACGAGCCCAACGTCGCATGGAGCGCCGACGTCAGCGACAACGTTGGAGTGGTAGGTGGGGTAGTCGCATTTTCCGTCTGGATTAGTTCGGTTATCAGACGGATTGTACCGAGTTTGCGTCACTTTGTGGAGCCTTTCGGGTACTGAATCATGTTGACATCGGCGTAGCGCTTCACAAACCAAATCATTGGTAGGTTTTCTTTTGAGTCGAGGTGGAGAGGACTAGCGTCACCCATGTAGACGCGTAGGCCACGCGCTACACGGTGGTCGCACTCTCCTGACCCGTGAAGCCGGGGGTATAATTCCATATACCCCCTGCACTAAGGGGCTCCAGGTGAAGTTCAGATGCTGCAAGAGCATCGATTATACAATGGTCTTGAAGTGTTGATGGTTGTGTTGTGCTTGTGCTGCCTATTTTAGGCATGTTGAAGCGAGAAACCGACGAAGTTTACTTGCCCGTGTCCGTACATGTACAGATCAATCTGGGATACCATATGCTTTATGATAGTAATATACTTTATTAACCCTTTCGCGAGCCGCTCTGCTACACTATAGTATACAAATCTAAGTCAATAATTTTTAAAGGAAGCATTTTGCTTCCTTTAAGGTCTGTGATGGGCAGCATTCAAATCTTCCATTTGGAATTTGTAGTTACTTTTATGAAAAAAGTGCCATGATTCTGTACTTTTCTGTAACGACTTTGAAAATAATTGCGTGACTCTGTGCTTAAAGTCGCTTAAAGGAGGCACTTTGCTCCCTTTAACGTGGTTACATACGGGTACTTCCTTGAAGAACCGTTAAAGGAAGCAAAATACCTCCTTTCATCGCGAAAGGGTTAAACTATGGGCTCCTGCTAATACGAGGCAACCTCCTGTGAATATCATCTCCCCGTCCGCAGATGTCTCGGGGCAACCGAAGCGAAGGTATACAATGGTCGGTACGTGGGCCGGAGTAGTTGCTCTTACAAGGAGTGATATCCGTTTAGACACAATCACGGGACATACAGTTATGAATATTCGTATTGAGCGCGCGTTTGGCTAAACATAAAGTTGACGAAATATTGACTTGTCCTGCGGGCAATTTGAGCGGTTGCAGGGACAACAAGTCGACTTGTCATCTATAATGCAATGGTCGAGGTCATCGACCCAGGGGCGACTCGGCAGGGCCAAATGAAAACAGCTGTTGAATCGGTCAACGCAACAAAGATGTATATTCGAGTGGCAGCTGCATCCTTTAGCGTAGACAATGCATCGCATGACCGCTCGACAAGTTCCATTAAATGCCAACCCCGGTCCCAACCCCATTCTGACAGAATGAGAAGCAAGGCGTTCTCTACGCTGTTGAAGCTCGTACCAATCGTGGTCAGTGCTTCACAGCGCCTGAGCTCAGAATGTCCATTCGCAACGTAGTTGGGCGCAGTCCATATACACGAGCTATCCCAGCCTTCCCTTCAACTAGTTGGGTAAATGGTTTCGTTCGACGAAATAAAACAGGCGTAGTGCCCAGACGTTGTATGTCTGTCGAGTACAGGCCTGGACAACGTGGGGTGTCATTATCAGTATCTGCGGAGGCTCTCTTGAAGAGCAGGCCCGCTTTCTAAATCTGAATTTCCCAAAACTAAATCTGGAATACTTCTCAAGAGTAGCATGCGTAAATTGAAATATTTACACCGCATAAACCGCTAGGAGTTTGGCGTGCTGCCAGTCGCCAGACAAAACAAGCCTGCTTTCGCGCGCAAATCACCTGCGCCCGAAAAATCAAACATCTCGGTTTTAGTATGACGCGTACATTTTGAGCCCGTTTTTACAAGGCAGGGGCAATGAGGGGGACAGCGAAACGCTTCGCGACCGGCAAGCATGCGAAAGTTCGACGTGGCACTACCGGGCGCAGAACTAGACGATTACCAAGGAACAGTGGCGGTCACTGTCGACGGCGTCCCAGTCAAAGATCTCCTTGTTGACACTGGCGCTGACACCTCAATGGTAACCCGAGATGTTCTTGAGGCTCTTGTCAAGTCCGGGAGGAGTGTACAGATCAGCCGTGTCGATGATGTAAAGCTAAGTCCTGTTGGTGGGCGGGCCGTGGGTGTGTCACGCGTTGCTATATTCAAGGAAGTCGTCCTCACCAGCTCTGCTGGGCCGTTGATGCTTCGGAACCTTGCATGCTATGTTGAAGAGGAGAACCTATCCCAGAACCTGACTGTAGGAAGGTCCACCATAAAGATCCTCGGCTACTCAACCGATAAGCTACTGGTGGATGCGCGCAGCAATAAACCGGAATGGGAGCATGGCGGCTCCACTCCCGAAAAGAAGGCCGAACCGTCGCAACTGCAGAAAATGTGCCGGCCGCAGGTTGAGGCGCGGGAAGGCACGGTGGTCAGTGATGCAGAGGATGATGGCGACCGCCATACGACAAGAACGGCGCTTCCCACCATGCGACCGACAAACATAGCCGAGGTCATTCTCTATCTGCAGGCGAAAGCGCGAGTGGCCGATTAGCTGGGGCTGACACTAGATGGGGCGGCGAAGCTTCGCAGCATCTTGCATGCCCGCGCGGATAACTTCCGCGTAGGGTTTGGCCATGGCCACCTGTGCGCGTTGCCAGTTGGGCAGCTTCTCCAGGTTCAGAGCGAGGACACTCTCGAACCTGGTGGTCCGTGGCTTGTCATTTAAGACAAGCGCCTCGCTCGGCTCTCGTGTCGGCTCCGATGGGGGCCACGCTACGCTAGCTGAGGCCGCCCCTTGTGCCGACGTCTGCTTCGAGTTGGTGGGCTACCAGCGCCATTATTCCGATCGATGTTGCTAACACCGGCAGAGGCGCTGCGCCCACCATTAGCGACACGAGCATCATCGCCACCACGACTACCGTTGGTTCCCCGACGGCCGCGTTGTTGCTGGCTGCTGCTCGCGTGACCAGTGACAGCTTGCGCGGCGTGCTCCAATGTCATAAACTATTTCATGAGCTTAGTCACCCACGAGCAGAACGGGACGGCCTCGTTCTTGAAGATCTTATTCTCGCATAGCGTGAGCTTGGTCGCGATGACGACCTTGAAGCTAGGTGGAGCAAGCGCGTCCGCGGGGTACTTGACGAGGCGCTGCTGCTTGTGCGCGAAGGCAACATCCGTCAGGTTGAACTCATCCAGGACGGCTTCCATATCAGCCTGTAGGCTCATCATTCGGCTTTCTGGTTCTGATCAGCAGGTTTCCATCCGCAGCTTCTTCATCGCCTCGTCTACAGTCGTATAGTCAATGTGCGACGGGGATAGCGCCTGCTAAACATAGTCGATCCATTGTTGCTCCGAGATCATGTTCGGAGGCAGGTTGAACTCGTAGGACGCGATCATGAGCTTGGTCCTGGACTCGATACATGTCCCGACCGGACGCCATTCCACTGCGTTTGGAGAGCATTGATTGCGATCATGTACTCACGCATGAAAACGAGCTGGTCCTGCCTGGTCCGGCCCAGTAACCTTGGTGGCTGCGGCAGAGCCGGCACAGCAGCCACGCGCTGAGGAACAGAACGCTCTTGCTCCCCTTCTTCGTGCGATAGACCTCCCGCATTTCGCCCAGGGCTTGCCGTCGGCATCGACTCGTCTTCTTGCATTGCTTCGAAGGGATTTGGCAGCTGCAGCTGCAGATCCGGAGGTCGCCGCGGTCGCGTTGCCGACCGCGGCGAGGGTGACCCGGCGCTGGACAGCTCCATAGCGGCGGCACGCGCCGCGAGTTCGTCGACGCTTGAGTCCTCATTGTCACCCATCTTGATTTACGCGCAAATCCCTTGCGTGGAGCTTGAAACCGTGTAGTACTGGGTACTAAAGTTAACTTTGATCCGTGTCTACAACGGACTGCTCCTCGGAGAGCAAATTCGAAACTGAATTGAAGCTTTAGCTTGTGAGTCTTTCAGTCAAAATTACTTGCCCTACATCTAGGCTTACGAAACAGATTGAAGTACCGAACAAGGTTGAAGAACAGGTACCCACGGGGTGGTCTTCAACTGCCGATCTTCTCCTGAGCCCAGCCGGTGGGCTTCCACGGATGCAGCCGGCGGATCCCACATTCTGCAACCAGCACCGTTAATCGTGCGACCAATCCGACATGAAATGCGGATGCTAAGCATGTAACACCCGTGGGGAAGCCGTCGTGAATCCATCCTAGATATTTGTCCAAATGCAGGTTCCTCTCGTTAACTCGCATTATAATATTCAGAATTGTCCGTATTACTGCATAGTATAGCAACGGCAGTATTATTGTACTTGTTTTGATGGCCGTGAATTACTACCAAACCTGTCGGTAATATATCAGCGTAATTTACGAAGTATGCACCGTAGTAGCTCACTTAGATACGATCGTGCTCTGTATCCGAGACAAGTCGGACACCAAGATGGGGAGAAACTAAGGAGCGCCGGTTGCGGAGCGCCGGTGCAGAGATCGTACTTGCAGATGGTCGTGGTGACATCTCGGTCAGCGGGGATTGAAGACAACCAGCATTCCATGGGGAAAATGACAAGATCAGGTGTGATGCAACAAAATAGGGTGTGGTAAGCATGTTAAAATTTGAACACCTCATTTTGACACACCATACCAAACTCGCTGGTTTGACGGCTCGCGAAAAGGGTTCCCAACATAACATACCAAGGTCGCGCTTCGCACAAACACCGTGTCCGTGTTTGTTGGGTCCTCATTCACATAATAGTACTGGTAGATGTTGATCACTTGAGGGCGAGACGTGCGGCGCTGTGGCGCGCGTTGATGGGTCGCATCTTCTTTCGCAGGAGCCTCGCGTTCCTGCTTCCTGTAGTAGCGTTGGCGCTCCCGCTCATTTTACTTTAGACGTCTTTCCTTCTTACGCTTTCTCACTGCTGTCTTGTTGCACGGAAACTTCTTTTGCTTGTGGCGCTTCAAAGCTGTTCTCGACGACAGCTTTTTCTTGCATGTCCTGCAAGTCGCGGACGCCGCTTTACCGTCACTTCGCATCTTGTACAATGACCACTCAGCAGTGGCAGAACCTTGTGAACGATACTGACCCCACTCGAGAACCTTCGTTTCCAGCAATTTAAAATTTCATGTTTATACGTCGAAAATGAAAAAAGTGAATACATTCGTGGATATTCCATACCCTTCATAAAATGATTGTTTAATTGTCAACATAATTTCAGATGCTGCACAAACATGCCTGAAAATCTGCAAAAACCTGCCAGAAACTGCAAAAAGTGGCAAAAATAGAAATGCTTCCATAGTGTCCATGACTTTTTCGGTAACCACTCCAGACTGGAGCCTCCACTGCACAAACCAAGACATCTGACCCAAGCAATGACATCGCCCAAGAAGAAGTACATTATCGATCCTCCGCCTACGCTGACGTACCCATCTGAGGCCGAGGCTGAAGACGCTCTTCATGAGTGGACCAAGCAGCATAGTTTCAACGTGTCGCGAAAGCGAGTAGAGAAGGACGCTGAGGGTCGGGTTGTTGAGCGCGGCTTCGCTTGCGACAGAGCTGGAAGACCCAAGAATACAAGAAACCTGTCAGATGCCGACAGAACTCGCAAGATGCGTGGTTCTAAGGCCATTGGATGTCCGATGCGGATCAAGATTGTTGCTCTGAGCTTGTGTGACCCTGTTGGCCCCTGAAAAATAGCCTACACTCGCGACGGCAGCCGTGAACACAACCATCCCCCATCATTTGATGTCAGAGTTCATGTTGCTCACAGACAGCGCGACGCACAGCGACTTGCTCAGGTCCAGTTGACCCAATCCAATTTGATGAGCGTGCAAGCCGATGCTGGTGTTTCTGCATCGCGCACACACGCCACGATGCTAGCGACTGACAAGAAAACGCTTGTGATCCCTAAGGACATATCGAACGCTAAAGGAAAGCCCGCTCTGAACTTCTTGCTTCGAGTACAAGTATTGAGACGCTCTTCAAGCTTCTTCAATCTGAAGGCTTTCATTACGCTTTTGAAGTTGATGAATCGTCTGGGCGTCTGCGCTGTTTGATGTGGGCTCATCCAGAAACTACAAAACTTGCCCGGTATTTCATGGGTCTTCTCGTACTCGATTGTACCTACAAGACGAATAAATACCGACTCCCGCTTCTCAATGCGATTGTCGTAACTGGGATGAACACAGTACTGCCGCTGGTACAAATTTGGCTCCCTGGCGAAGCCGAACCTGACTACACGTGGGCTTGCACGAAAATGAAAGACTTCATGCTTCAAAATGCTGTTCCTCTGCCTCATGTCATTCTCTCGGACCGTGAGTTAGCATGCACGAATGCCACCGACGCAATATTTCCTATGGCAGCAAAACTTTTGTGCCGCTGGCATATTGACCGAAACGTGCTTGCTCAAGCTCGGAAGAAAATCGGCCAAGTGGCGGTTCGCAATGCTGCGGTGTGTGGCAAGAAGAAGAAAGACACATTAGAAACCGAAATATTCATGGCTAAGTATTACAACACAGTCGACGCAGAGACAGAAGCAGAATTCGAGACCAGGCGGGCGGGCCTTAATGCGTTGGCGGAGAGCATGGGAGTGTATCTCGACAAGGAGTGGTGGCCCCATAAGCACAAATTTGTGAAGGTTTGGGTCGATCGCGCCATGCACTTTGGCTCTCAAACCACATCTACCGTCGAAGGCACGCATGCATCTATGAAACGATGGTTGGATAATTCGCGCGGTGACTTGCTGAAAGTGTTCATGCAATTACTTCCGCGGTGGGTCAGAGTGGCGAAAAGCACAAGCTATCAGATAGCCAAGGAAACCAACGACATTCCGATACTGTTCCGAGGTAACGATGGGTTCTCGGCAGTCAATCAGGTGATAACTGTATCGGCCCTGACGAAAACACACGAGCTCTGGGAGAAAGCTCATAAAATTGTTGTTCGTGGACTCGAACGCAGTCTTTGCAAAGGGATATACCGACACGTGCATGGACGGCCTTGCATACATGATCTGATATCTATCATCGAGTCACGCGACGAATTAAAACTAAGACCTGAGCACTTCGATAGGCACTGGTGGTTGCCCCAGGTTCAAGCTGTGGCAGTGAATAGAGTCCTAGAGCCCGCGACAATACCCTCACGAAGACGAAAGGCGACCAAAACTAGATCTCACCAAACCGGCCATGGTGCGAAGAGTACCCGACGCGACCCAAGCAGCTTTGAGATGATAGAACGATCTCTTCCAACTCAGCTGGAAACCAACTCAGCGCCGCTGTCGTTCCAAGCTTTGCTAAACGGCTCCGGGGAGGAACAATACGAACAGGCTTTCTTACCGCCACGAGGCTGGGGGTACGCTGGTCTCCGCTCCCTCGACGAATAAGTGCAGCGATGTACTTGGACACCAGTAATACACTTGCTTTCATTTATAAATTTATATAGTACGCAAACCCGTGATGGATACCACCGTAGAGTACACTTCAATCCCCGCTGACCAAGATGTCACCACGACCATCTGCAAGTACGATCTCTGCACCGGCGCTCCGCAACCGGCGCTCCTTAGTTTCTCCCACCAAGATGCGCGTGGTGAAGTTGTTACTCGCAGCTTTGCTGCCTGTATGGACTTCGTCGTCGCCAGTCACCAATATATTACTGCTTGGCAACGATGTCTGTCTCGACGAGTCTTCCCTTCTGGCTGTGGTGGCCAACCTCAATGCCAATGCACCCGCAACCGACTCCGATGTCTACCAGAAGAAGCACCTGCCAGTCTTCTTCTTCCACGGACTCACGGGCAACAGCACGGAAGGCTTCAACTACCAATCGAACTTGACGGCTGAAGGGCGAGTGTTCGTCCCGCTGGCTTTTTGTGAGAGGGAGTGCTCTCTGACGGCATTGAACATCCAAGTGCCGATGGTCATCGCTGTGGTGCGCGAGGTGGTGGCGACCGATGAACGCTTCGCCAATGGGTACATTTTCATCGGGCATTCCCAAGGAGTCATGATGGCTCGAGCGGTGATCGAGCAGATGGACGACCACAATGTGCACACGTTCGTGAGCTTGGCAGGAGGAGTGAACGGCATTTTCTACGGCCCTCAAGAGGCCGATCGCAACTCGATCCACGACTTAGGAGCCGGCTTCGGTGCAGCCGTCCTGCCCTAGAGTCTGTTTGACTATACATGTTACACGCCCGAGGGCTACCGTGGGAAGATGCAGGTCGACTTGGCGCGTCGATCGATGGACCCCAAGCTTCAAGCTGCCTACTCCATCACGAATTTGGGGCAAACTCCAGTGCGTGACGTCTGGCTGGCGACTAATTCTCTGGATATTTATATCCAGAGTTTAGGTGGGTTCGTGAACCATCGACTATCCTGTGTAAACGCATATCTGACTATATTGGTAATTTTTGATATTTATCCATATCATGGTTCTACATACTAAAAGATCGTAATAGCTGATGTACTTTAAGATCCGATGCAAAAGAGAGTGGATGTTGACCCAACCGGTGAAGAACGACATTCGCGCGACATGAAACTAAAGCGACATTCGCGCGACTGATACCTGAAGCAACATTCGCGTGACGTTTGCAGGATTTGTAACGCTTTTAGGAGCAATACAATTTGTTATAATAGGTGCCGAATGAACTCACTGCTGCTGCCGCACGAAATCGGTGAGCTCGCGGGCGGGTCTCTGGGTTAATGGGCTTCGGACAAAGAAGAAAACCAGAAAAAACTATCTCGGAAAACTGTGGGTACTTACTCCATGTAGTCTATACACTAGAGTCAAATTGTAGGTACCGGTAGGTACCTGCAGTCTAGAGCAGTTTGTACCCATAACCATGGACACCGACCCACCGATCTTTCAATTTATCTTTCTCTACCCCAAGAAAATGAAGTAAAACATTACCTACATGCCTACAGTATACCTACCGGTACATAGATGAATCGATATTTGTTGTTCTTTTTTAAAAAAAAGCCTTGTAAAATCATCGTCTTATACAGGATACGGGCGAGCTCTGGATTACGTTACAAATGATCGACTTTCTTTCGACTATCATCAAACTCCTACCGACATCGGCGGAAAGATGTAACCAGCGGAAAGATCTGACCAGTCCCAGACATAGTCCTGGCTTTAAGATTTGCATTTTCAAATCCTTAAATAGCTGGTATAGTTAAACCAAGTAATTCGGCTACAAACGAGTCGGCGAGCACACACAAGATCCAATCCTCGCCCGCGAATGTCTGTGTACATTTAACTTGCTTATCTTCTGCAAAGTGGTCAGATCTTTCCGCAGGATTACACAAATTCTCGTCATAAATGCAGAGAAATCGGGCGGAGGAAAAGAACTACATGTTAGATTACTAAAGAAAATTATCGTGACGCGCCTGGGTGAACTCAGCGATTCGCGGTGGCCGCGACAACATCCACCGAAAACTCGGTGTTTTTTTCTTAGTGATTTTCACACACTTGGCTTTTAGCCTTAGAATAACTACAGGAAAGCACAGTGCTTGACGCCCTTTGCAGGCGTCATGAGCCACATGCTGTCAGTGGAGCTGCTAGACGTGTAATTAGTGCCCGTGGAGTTGCCGCTCGTGTTGGGCGTGGAGTTGCTGCTCCACAAAATTCTTACTTGTCTGCCCAAAAAATACTCACCTCGACCTCCAACAAAATTGTTGGAGGAACGCCACAGTTTTTGAGCTACCGGTACACTTTTTTCCTATTAGATGCAAAAAGGTTCCCAAAATCTGTGACCTAAAACGAGACTTGACACCCACTGATGCTAGAACCTGCGAATACGATTCGAGAGAGAGTGCCACCAACTCTGTTTGAAATGTAGCAATTTAGATTTTGTGGTAACAGGTTCATTAACCCCAACACTCGGATTTTAAGGACAACTTTTTAAGGACACATCAATTTCACTTGAGCTTAGTACGGTTCCCGGTACTTTTGTCTTAACTGGACCAATACTCAAAGCAAGATAAATCGATGTTTGTTGGGGTCTCACCCAGCGGGCTTTGTAAAAACTATGAGCCAACTTTACTCCCAGTTTTCGTTTTTCAACTTAAAAGTGTAGTGCAACCGTTTCTTTGTGTTAGAGAAACTACGAACGAGTTTACTTAACAGAGAAAGCGCAGAGCTTTCACGCAAACCAAGCTTATACTATGCAAAAAGGTAATCGGGTGAGAAGCTCAAATGTGGTGGTGCGTTTCATCGCGCCAGCATAATACTTCTAGGCAATATTTGAAATATTGTAAACCTTCTGCAGCCACTCGGCTAATGGCCATGTATATTTAAATATGAAAGCATTATTATGAGCTCTACTTCAAAGTTTGAAGTTCAAACTGGCCGGAGCGATTGGTTGAACCGAACGAGCCCAATCGCCGGCCAATCAATCGCCCCGCGTATACTCTGGCGTTCATACAGGTTTTACTAAGTACGAGTCTACTAAGTAGCCATTCAGCTAATAGCTTGAGAATTGTATGTGGGCGATTCAGCTAGCTTCTAAAGTAGATTTAGATGGAATTCACAATAATACTATTTTGTGAACGTGAATTAATGTGTTCGCGTAGAGGCTTTCAGAAGGACCGTTTTTTTTAGAAAAATGGTAGTGAAATATACATAGTGTTGTCCACAAAACTTTTCTGGCACGAACCTACGTGTTTTTCACTTCCGTTAAACGGCAAGGTTGGGCCTTCTTACCGCTTTTTGTAATCCAAAAACACGTAGCAACAAAACACAAGAAGCGACGCGAACTAAGCGATTCTAGGCAAGTGCAAGGTCACCAATATACCGAGAGGCGATGAAGAAGACGTTATGATGGCTGAGTGCTCGATATTTCTCACCCAAATGTGCTCCGACACCCTCGATACGTGTTTTTGCTACGTGATTTTGATCGACGGTATCATTGAACCCAAGACTTTAGTAGAACAACACGTATCAAAAGTCGATACGTCGGTACGTGTATTTGGCTACGTATTTTTATTTTGCGGTGCTTCTGAAAGCCTCTAATATCCAGAGCTTTCCGGGCAACGCACGGCATTAGTGAGTTCCTGCCCATGATCAACAACGTGAATCCCTGCGCGTGGTTTGATTTCCACTGCCACGTAGAGAAGATTCGCCGCAAAAACAATTTTCGGAGGCTGAAGGAGGCGCATTTCTTCGCTTCTCCTGAAGATGGCGTGGCGTCTCCGTGGCAAGGAAGTCTCCTAGGACACTACAGCGAGGTGGACTCGCTCGAAGAGCTCGAGACCAAGTTCGAGAGTCTGACGATGGTGGAGATGCGCGACACAGTCGAGTACAAGGAAGACACGTACGGCTTGCGCTCGCTGGATGAGCGGGGAGCGTTGTTCCGCTATACGGCTCCTGGGGTTCCACACTGCTGCTGGTTGTATGACTTCCCCAAGTTTCACGAGGAGGGTCTGTGCAAGTTTCATGCTCTTTATGACGAGTATGTGTACAAGGTACTTTGGTAAGGCAACGCTTTTTAATGTCGACTGATGTCCTCGATGATCAGGCCTCGAGCAGAGTTGAAGCAATCGCTTCAGACATAGTATATCCTGTTCACACGGCCACGGGGAGAAATCAAGCGAAATGCAGTAGGAAGACCATCGCTCTGGTTTGCAAATGAATGAAAGTTAGGTGGAATGGAGGGCCTTGAGCTCCAAGCAGCCTGAAGCGAGCTACCGTTGTTACTGTCGGATCTGATCGCTGGTATCTCTACTGGGGATTGTCCAGTGGAGGTTGGGCTGCGGTGTCTCCAGCATTCGAATCATGCTCTGAAGGCCCACTACCCGACATTGGGGGTGGCAATGGGTTGTGCTCATCAGGCTGGTTAGCAACTTCTGCATTTGGGTCACTCTCGTGGCTGGGCTCAGTAGGTTTCTCGTCGCTGTGAAGGGACCCGTCTTGGCTTGGGTCATTTGCGCGGAATTCGTCCGTGGGTTTCTTGTCCGCGTCAGGCTTCCCACCACTGGGATCGGGAAATGTTGGCTGCTTCCCGTCTGGCATGTTGGAATCGGAAGGTTTGTCGTCGCCCCGCGTAGGAGACGTTTGTCTGACATCACCCGGTCTCGAAGGCGTGGAGAGGTTGGTGCCGTCAGGAGTATTATCATTTTGGGCAGTGTGTCCTTGATCTTGCCAGGGGAATGGAGGGTCGAAATCGTCACCTACATCCGAGAGAGGAGAGAAATGTCCGGCAGCACTTCCACTGCCAGACCAAGATTCAACTTCACCACCGCGAGGTGGCACTCGATCCTGTCTGTGGTCGCCCAATTCTCCACGTCCTGGGCGTTTGTTAGCGAATCGGCCATGAAGGCCTTTGTCCCGAGGGTGACCCATCGGTCTGTCAGCGCCAGGAGGTGGTGGGGGACTCCGATTGCCGGGTTTCTTGCTGCCAAAGTGCTCCGGGTGGCCCTTACGGAATGGACCATGATCTGGGAGTGGCGGCATTTCACCATTCCCGGCATCCGGGGGAGGAGGCTGGAAACGACCATCAAAGCTTCCACTACCACGCCACGGTCTACCTTCTTCGTCGCTCCTATCGAGAGAAACCCCGACGCTTCCTGCACCCGAAGGCGGATAATTGTGGTGGCCACCGCGGAACATGCTGCCACGCTCACTACCTACGGGTGGCGCCAAGTCGCGGCTGAAATCGTTTGGGGGAGGTTCGCCGGCGTCGTTTCCTGAAGAACCAAAATCCAAGACGCTACTTGCCGACCTCCCGTCGCGCACGAATTGCAAGTGAGGGCCGAGTGGAGATCCCGGCTCGGAGGATCCGTCGACGATAACTGCAGCTGCAGCCATCGCCGCAGCGATGGTGACCGTGAGCTTGACCATGGACGCTAGACTGTCGAGTTACTCTGGTGTTGAGTAGACCAGTGCTTGGGTTGCGAATTGAAGAGTGAGGAGCTGGTTATGGCGGAACCGGACAGTGAAGAGGTCGACATAAGCTTATGCCCTCAAGCATGGGGCGCTGATGAGATCGGCCATTCGGATAGCGAAGGATTTCAACGGCCATTGCACCGGTTTCGCAGTGAACAGGAAGGAGATCACATAGCTATCCGGTGAACAGCGTGCTTTTGTCAGCGAAGGTTTGAGTGTATCCGGTAGTGGTAGACTCTTGATTTGGCATGGGAAGTTGAGAGGTTGTCCACCGGTGAGATCGGCAATGTCCTACGGCCAGGGATTGACAGTAGTTTGATTTTCGTCTAAATTACTATATTAATACCCGAGCAGAGGTGAGTAAACTACTACAGTAGTATTAGTATTAATTCAGAGATCTCCGCTACTATAGTAATATTAATATAGTAGAGGATAGTATTTTCTAGTAGTTTCGGTGGTCGACTACCTGATCCATGACCCTCTCGCGCTCCATACGACGGACCTCCGCTCAGTTATGCTTGAGAAGCACCTGCATTTCTGCGCGCTGGTTGTCCGCTCTCGTCCGAAGGTTACTTATCACGAATCATCCCGTAGAGAAGACACGCTCTTGGAACGCGTTGGATGGACTCCGCCCCAACCAAACGCGTGTCATAGCCGCGATAGAAGGAAATTGTACTCGGCCAATATCGCGAAACGAGTGGAGGATGTTCGCTTCCTCGCAGACTGCCTCCACGCGCCAGAAAACAACTCCATTGCGGTGAACCGGTAGAAATCGAGTCAAGTCATCCTTGGTCATCCCATCCTTCCCTGATTGATGCAGTGCGACGGGTCACTTGTAGACGACACATGGGTCGGTCGTCGTTAGCTCGGCGTAGGAGGAGTCGGGATTTGCGCACGTCAGACTCTGACTCAGAGAAGTGTGAGTTCTTGGTCGTTGCGGTTTGGGGGCTTCTGGGTTAGCCGGAAACTTGAAGAATGAGAATCTTCGGGGTCTGGCCTCCGAAACAGTCCTCTGAGGCAAGCTTCTTGCTCGTGCGACGATTTCGCTCTTGCGAACGTTGTCAAGACCCACGCCCTGCCATTCTATCAAACCAGAAAATGCTTCAAACGCGTCGAAGTAAGCTAGAAAGCGGTCGAAACAGACTGTCCACCCCTATACGCCCCTGGATTTCTTCAGGCACGCACTAGTAGTCACTATTAATATGTGGCCTCCGATCTGATCTACTAGCTACTATAGTAATATTAGTTTCGCTCCGTCCCAAACTAATAATTACTATAGTAGTTTGCGGCATCATTTTAATAGCGCTATTAATGGATAGTAATCCAAAACAAACTACTGTCAATCCCTGCCTACGGCGCCTAGCTGCCATAATGGCGGAGCTGTGTGAGCTTGAACCTGGATAAGGTGTTTGGTTTGCTGCTACATGTAGACGTATAGGAATTCATGCGCAGCACTCGAAGGCTGATGCAGCTTTTGGTGCACAGATGTCTATGCTGGTACATGTACCGTAGACCTATGCGACTTCTGAAGATAAGGATCAGGCTGCTTGGATCATCGTCATGCTGAAGTATAATACCTTACTTCAAAAGTATTTACGGTACTGTAGTGCTACAGAATCCACTCGGTACAACCGCAAGCCTTGTTGTTGGTTTGAGGCCAGTGATCTTCTTTTCATGGTGACATGAGAAGTTCGCTATCAGGTTGGCAGATAGCTCTTCGAGGTGGGAAGTTTCAACTCGACGTTTGCATTGCGTCGACTGTGACTGCAGCGATGGGATATTGCATGGATAATACCAGTCAAGTATTATTAGCTTAGCTAGCAGGTGGAAGTCAGCCTTGCGCTCGTCATGCTCGTCACCTCCACAGATGCTCTGGGACGTCCGTCACCTTGATGCAGGAACGGTAGTGGCCTTATTCAATGGCATACGCAGTCAACTGAAGTCTATGTTGGATTCAGGGACACCCACCATCAACACAGCCCACCTTTCTGTTCCTTGCAACTTGCTCGTTCAGAATCCAAGCGGTGTCGAGGCAAATAATCGGTGAATATCAATCCTGGATGTGACAACTGGCGACAGTGTTCAAAACCGAGCTCGTCTGTGATGGTACAATGCGTGTCTGCCCGGCTCAATACGGTAGCCACACACATACTGTTCACACACGCACGGCGAAATGGCTTCCGGTCGGTTTTGGCTCCAACTTCACCGAAAGTCATGACAGCTCGCCACAAAGCGCGGTGCCGCTACTATCAGCGCTCCAGCGGCGTCGACAGCGACAGCCGCGGGCGCGATAGTGGAGTGGCGAGGCCCGCATTGCAAGCCTCGTGGTGCGTGGCGGCCCGTCCTTCGCGTCAGTCGTGGCGTCATCGGCGGCGATGCCCCGTCAACTGATCGACCTGCACGCCGATCGCCGCGGATAGAATCCGCAGCTGAAGACTCACTTGGCTGGCTGAGCCAAGTTAGCTCACAATGTCAACAGATTTTCCTGCTCAAAATCCGTCAGTGCATATCTCTGCGTGGTGCAGTGCAGCACTGCCAGCCGATCGGATCGCTGCGGATAGAAGGGTATCGCAGACTCCCGGGGTATCCGCGGGCGCTTTAGCTTTTGTGTGGCCGTGTGCGCCCTATCGATACAGTATCCATACTGATACTGTATCCATACTGATACTGTATCGATAGGGCGCACACGGCCACACAAAAGCTAAAGCGTATCCATACTGATACTGTATCGATAGGGCGCACACGGCCACACAGTATGGATACTGTACAGCCCCGCACCGGCGAGTAACGAGCTTGTCGCGGCAGATGCCGTCCGGCAACCCAAGCGCTAGAGAGACCATACTGAAGCTATGGGGCCCGGATACTGAGGAAGCCATCAATCAATTCTCAAATTTCTCAGAATCTGGCCGATTTTTTGCAGGCTCGACCAATCAGCTGCGCGCATGCCCTTTTCGGCCAATCGACAAACGGCGCAAACGACAGTGTCGAAAGCCTGAGTCAGTGAGCTAACAGGCGCGCGCAGCAAGCAGCAAGCTCGACTGCTTCATGCCTGGGGACAGTGCGCGCGCATGAACTCCCGCCGGCGCCTTTGGCTGCAGGGTGCTTGGGGCGCAGATGGAGGGCGGAAAACCGAAGCGCGGTGGCTTGTCTCGCGTCTGCGCGTCGACCATTGGTGGAAAATAGACCACGCCCCGTCGCTGGCCGCGCGCGCTGAATATTTGCGCGGCCGTTTCCATACTGGAACCAAGTCACGTGGGCCCTATTCGCCGCCAGTCTCCCTCTTTCGCACGCAACAACCTGCAGCTCGCTCTGTCGCGGAGTCTCTCTCAGTCACAACGGGAAACCCCCAGCGAAGCGAGGAAGCAGGCACGAAGTCAATTTGTGTCTAACCCCCTGTCGCTTTAGCACCACCTGCACCCCGACCTCGACTCCGGTTTAAGTGAAAACAGCGGCGGAGAGAGAGAGAGAGAGGAGCGGAGAGAGGCGGTATCTCTACCTAACGCCCCGAAACTACGGCGTCCGAAATTAACACACAGGGCTCCAGTATGGCGCAGCGCGGACCTTCAGGCCACGGCGAGATGGACCGCCGCCGCCGCGCCAGCTCCAACTACTTCGAGCTGGACGCCGACCGGCGCCGCAACAAGTCGGAGCGCTCGGAGCGTCTGAGCAAGCGCCTGGACACGATGGACGTGACGCCCGCGACCTTCAAGGGCTCGTCGCTGGATGACGAGGCGGCCGTGGACTACTGCTGCGAGTTTTTGAAGGCTAAATTCGGCTTCCAGGAGGGGTCGGCAAGCAACCAACGCGAGCACGTGCTACTGCTTTTGGCAAACGGCAAGGCGCGGTGTTTGCCGAGCGACCCGGCGGACCAACATCTGGTGCAACTCGGCAACAAACTTTTCAGCAACTACCGGTCGTGGTGCAAGTTTATCCACACGAGTCCCGTGACGTATACGGGAAATGGCATTCCCAACTCTACAGGTTCCGGCAATTTGCACATGGACGTGATGCTCTACTTTCTGATTTGGGGAGAAGCTGCCAATGTTCGTCACATGCCGGAATGCGTATGCTACCTGTTCCACCAGATGCTGTCCATGGTGAACGCCGACCCGCAGGGCCACGAGCAGCAGCGCGAGGGCTGGTACCTGGACCAAGTGGTGCGCCCCATTTGGCGCGAGGCCAGCAACATGAAGCGCCGCAACGCGCTGAACAAACCTCTGGAACATGTCAAAATCCGTAACTACGACGACATTAACGAGTATTTCTGGAAGCAGCACTGTCTCAGCATCCCCGTGGCGCAGGTGGGTCAGGAGCTGACGCAAAACCACGGCAAGACGTTCTACGAGCACCGTAGTCTCTTCACTATGGTGCTCAACTACTACCGGATTTTCCAGTTCAACATCATGTTTTTGGTTTTGCTTACGGTTTTAGCATTTGCCGTCACGATTTCTCCTGATGGAGGCAAAAGTGGCTGGGTGCAATTCGGCCGCATCGGAGACGTCGTCGAGCCCTACACGACTCGAGACTTGAAGATCGCGGTGGTCGCCATCCCGTTCAGTCTCAGTTTGATGGCGTTCTTCAAGTGTGTGATGGAAGTGTGTCACGGGTGGCACTTGCTGACCTCGAAGGAGAGTTCGGCCACCAGTTCCAGGTCGTTCACATACGGTTCGGCGTTGGCTACGCGTATTGTCTGGAACGGCGGCTTCGCGGTGCTGTTCGGCACGATGATCTACGTGCCTCTGAATCAAGACAAGGATACTACGCTTTTAGACAATTTGTACCCGCTCTGCGGTGCCTACATTTTGCCGGGTTTGTTGGTGTTGCTGACGCAGGCGTTCGCCCCTCAGCTTATCAACGGGACGTTTGCAGCCAAGTTTGTCCGTGAGGGCGAGAGCTGCTACGTAGGCCAGGACATGACGCCCCCGATGTCGAACCAGGTCAAGTACATTGTGTTCTGGATCCTCCTGTGGATTGTGGAGGCCATCACGTCGTACTTCATCCTCGTGCGTCCGCTCATGCTGCCGACCTTGAGCATCTACGCCATGACGCTGGACTACCAGAACTCGCTCGTGTCGTTCCACAACGTTGGCATCATTATCGCTCTGTGGCTGCCCGTGGTGTTCATCTTCAACTACGCCACGCAGATCTACTTCACCATCTTCCAGGCGCTGCTCGGCGGGTTCCAGGGCATTCTCATGAAGACTGGGGAGATCCGTGGCGCCAAGGAGATGACCAAGGCCTTCCGCGTCGCCCCGCAGTTGTTCGACCAGAAGGTGGTGACGCTTCTTGCCCGCTCCAGCGATGCGACGGCTAGTGGCACCGACTCGACGCGTGCCAGCGCCATCGCTGCTGCATACGAGTCGCAGATGATGCTGCGCTTCGTGGTGGTCTGGAACGAGATCGTCAACTCGTTCCGCGAGGGAGATCTCCTGGACGACAAGGAGGCGGCCATTCTCCAGTACGACATCCGCAGCACCGGTGAAGTGTTTGAGCCCGTGTTCCTGTCGGCCGGCAAGCTGACGGAGGCGATGGGTCTTGCCATCAAGATGGCCAAGGACGGGAAGGGCGAGTCTCAGCTTCGTGTGACCCTCGTGGAGAACGACTGCCTTTCGGCGATCCGCTCGTTCTTCACGGCCAGCATGTACGTCGTGGGCGCCTTGTTCGGCAACGACGACGCCGACGTTATCGACGGCTTCCGCATGATCGAGGAGATCGCCGCTAGTGGCGGCTTCTTGAAGTCGTTCAACGTGCGTGAGCTGGCCAGCCTCCGCGTGGCCGCTGTGGACCTGCTCGAGGAGATCCTGGACCTGCCGGACCCGGATGCTCAGTCCCAGCACATTCCTAACGCGCGCGTGCACTCCATGGGCGTGATTCGCAACTTCGTCTCCAAGATGGAGGCGTTCCTCAACGGCGTCCAGTCGTTCTGTGTGGACCCCGCTCTTCAGCGCAAGTTCGGCAACTCGAAGTTCTGCTCCAGCGCCAACGGATACATGTACGCGTCGCGCGGGCTGGTGAACTTGTTTTGCAGTGACACGGCTATGGGCGCCGCCACGCGTGCCTGTCTGCTGCTGTCTCTAGACCGTTCGGAGGCCATGCCGCGCACGACGGAGGCCCAGCGTCGTTTGGGTTTCTTCATGAAGTCGCTTGTGATGGACATCCCGCAGCTGCGCTCCATTAAGGAGATGCGAAGCTTCTCGGTGGTGACTCCGTTCTACGCCGAGACTGTGTTGTTCTCGCTCGAGGACCTGAACAACCCTCTTGTGAACCACCCGATCTTCCAGCAGGTCGAGGAGGATGGAAAGAACCTGACGATTCTCAAGTACTTGACGAAGATTCATCAGGAGGAATGGGACAACTTCCTCGAGCGCGTCGACGTGAGCTCGGCTGAGGAGGCGCAGAAGAACCACCCGGAGGAGATCCGTCTCTGGGCGTCGTACCGTGGCCAGACCCTGGCGCGTACGGTGCAAGGTATGATGATGTACGAGGATGCCATCAAGATTCTGCACTGGCTGGAGATCGGCTCGAGCTCCGGCAAGAGTGCGGAGCAGAAGCAGTCGCAGCTGCAGGACATGGTTCGCTTGAAATTCTCGTACATTTGCGCCTGTCAGGTCTACGGAAAGCACCGCGCGGAGGGTAAAGCGCAGGCCGCCGACATTGACTACCTGCTGCGCGAGTACCCCAACCTGCGTGTGGCATACGTGGACACGGTGGTGCACGAGGATGGCGAGAAATCATTCGACACGGTGCTGATCAAGAGTGAAGCCGATGATATTGTGGAAGTGTATCGTTATTCCCTGCCCGGCGACCCAATTCTTGGTGAGGGTAAGCCTGAAAACCAGAACAACGCCATTCCATTCACGCGCGGCGAGTTCGTGCAGACTATCGATATGAACCAGCAGCACTACTTTGAGGAGTGTCTGAAGATGCCGCAGCTCCTGTGCACGGCTGACCTGCACCCGTCGAAGAAGCCTGTGTCGATCATTGGTATGCGTGAGCACATTTTCACGGGCAACGCTAGTTCGCTCGCGAAGTTCAAGACGTGGCAGGAGCTGGTGTTCGTGACGCTGTCGCAGCGTGTCCTGGCCGATCCTCTGTACGTGCGTATGCACTACGGTCACCCAGATGTGTTTGACAAGGTGCTGGCTATCACTCGCGGCGGTGTGTCGAAGGCCAGTAAGGGTATCAACCTGTCGGAAGATGTGTTCGCCGGTTTCAACACGACACTGCGTGGCGGTGTCATCACCCACGTGGAGTTCATGCAGTGTGGTAAGGGTCGTGATGTGGCTCTGTCGCAGATTTCGATGTTCGAGGGTAAGCTGGCCAACGGTGCTGGTGAGACGTCGCTGGCTCGTGAGGCTCACCGCATGGGCCAGTTCATGGACTTCTTCCGCTTGAACTCGATGTACTACTCGCACACGGGTTTCTACTACGCGACGTGGATGACGATTGTGACGACGTTCGTGTACATGTACTGCAAGGTCTACATCGCCCTGTCAGGCGTGCAGACGCAGATCGTGTACAACATGAACACGACAGAGATCATCATGGACAACTCGGAGAATTATAACTTCGACAACCGCGTGTACCACGACATGGACTCGGTATACAACACGCAGTACTACATCCAGGCTGGTCTCTTCCTGTCGCTGCCGCTGATCTGTGTGTACTTCGCCGAAATGGGTCTCCGCCGCGGTCTTGTGCAGTTCTTGGAGATGGTGTTCACGGCTGGCCCGGCGTTCTTCATTTTCCAGCTGGGTACGACCATGCACTTCTTCGACAACAACTTGCTGCACGGAGAGGCCCAGTACAAGGCTACGGGCCGTGGTTTCAAGATTACGCGCGAGACGTTCGTGTTGCTGTACAAGGCTTACGCTCCGAGTCACTACCGCAAGGCCATGGAGCTGGTTGGTCTATGTTTGGTCTACTTGACGTTCGGCACGTTCGACATCTGCGATACCTCTGTTGCTGGCGAGACGAACTCGTTCGCTTTTGACTACTGTGAGACGTCGCAGAGCTTCGGTGTGCAGACGTTTGCCATTTGGGTCATTGCTGTGGTGTGGCTGGTCTCGCCGTATATTTTCAACACGGATGGACTTGACTGGGAAAAGACCAAGGCTGATGTGTCGGCTTGGGCCAAGTGGATGTACGCCGCTGAGGACTACCAGGACGAGGACAAGGTCATGGTCGGTGGGTGGATCGCTTGGTGGAAGGGCGAGCTGGGCTTGTACCATAACACGAAGCCGATTGCCCGATTCACGGTCATTCTGCGTGAAGCCCGCCACTTCCTGCTCATGTGGTACGTGGTGGCGCTCGAGTGGGAGATCCTCACGGTGGGTCTGGTGTTCGCTGCTGCTGTGGTGACGGTGCTCGCTATGGGTCTCTTTGGTGCCGCGGGCAGCTGCTTCCGCAGCGTGAACACGTCGATCCGTGCGATCATGTACCTGTTCGTCGTGCTGGTCGCGCTTATCGTGTTCTTC
Organism: Phytophthora fragariae; assembly: GCA_009729435.1. NCBI lineage: Eukaryota > Oomycota > Peronosporomycetes > Peronosporales > Peronosporaceae > Phytophthora > Phytophthora fragariae. The sequence continues at coordinate 59,890 of QQOI01000089.1, read as the reverse complement.
GTCGCCACTATTGCGATTTCGGACGTCAGCTTCACCAGAACTATTTCTCTGTTCTTCGGCTACATGGCGGCGTTGTACGGCATCAACGAGATGGCTCGCATGTACAGCTTTGCCAACTCGTCGATTGCGTCCGTGGGCATGTTCCAGCAGCTGGCCTTCTTCTTCGACTTCATCTTCTCGGTGGCCATGATCATTCCGCTTCTGGTGATGTCTGCAATCCCGTTCCTGAACATCATCCAGACCCGTATGATGTACAACAAGGGCTTCTCGGAGGTCGTGTCGGCCTCGTCTCAGTACGCGTTCTCGCTGGCGGCCTTCATGGGGATGCTTGGCGGTATTGGCTGCGGCTGGTTGTTCCACCTGTTCACTACGATTGAAAGCACTGCTGGATTCCTGAGCTACGTCACGACGTATGACCTGCTTGACGGCAAGGTGGGTGACGGTACAGTCACCTACGCCTTCTACTTCGCCTGCATCGTGGGCGTGTTCGTATCTGGGTTCCTGAACTACTTCATCGGACGTCGCCTGTCGATCGTCTTCGGTGGCCTGCTGACTGTTTTGGGTATGCTCGGCGTGAGCGCCGTGCAGACTGGTGGCAAAGGCTTCCTGATCCCTGGTATCTGCCTGCTTGGCGGCTCCGTGGGTGTGCTTCTGCCTACGCTGGCAGTTTACATCTACGAGATCTCTACCCGCGACATGCGCGGCAAGGCCCTGCTGCTTCTCGGCAGTGGCTTCATTCTTGGCGTTTTGTTCGCCGCGTGGTTCTCGTCGTCATCGAACGAGGTCGGCTGGGTGTGGCAGGTGTTCATCGCGACCATCATCCTGTCGATCATGACTCCGGCGGTGTACATCTTCCCGGAGAGCCCGTACTGGGTGTACATGCGCGAGGGTCTCGAGTCGTGCGAGCGTTGCCTGGCTGTGCTGCGTCGTAAGGAGGGCGTGTCGGAGGAGCTGCGCATGATCCGCGACGAAGAGGCTGGCAGTGACGACTCGAGCGCCAACGGCGGAACCTCGTTCCTCAAGTTCGTCATGGGTCTCTTCTTGATGCTGGTGTCCGGCATCTTCCTGGGCTGCGTCAACATGTACCTGTCGGACACGTTCCGCAGCATCGAGGACGCGACCTACATGTTCGTGAACTGCACGGCTCTGCAGTTCCTGGGCGCGCTCTTCTCGTTCTTCTTCATGGACCGCATCGACCACAAGCGCATCCTGTTCTGCACGTTGCTGCCGATGGCTGGTCTTGTGTTCGTCCTCGGTCTGAACAACAAGTCGGAGTTCGTGACGGGCGACAGCGAGTACCTGATGTTGCAGATAGTGGGGCTGTTGCTCTACTTCTTCGCCGGGCTGGGCATCACGTCTGTGCCGTGGGTCTCGTGCGTCGGTCTGTTCACCACCAAGCAGCGCGCGGTGTATGTGACCGTCTACTTCATGCTCTTCTTCCTGCTGCCGGTGTGCTCGACCTACATCCGCTCCAACGACTCGATGAGCGGCGACGAGTACTTCTACCTCTTCGGACTGGCCGTCTGCTGTGTGGTGGCGACAGTGCTGCTGTTCGCGGTGGGCACTCTCAAGAACGGTATGGTGTGCACCAAGGGCGAGATGGAGGCGGAGCGCGCGCGTCTGCGCCGCATCCGCGCGTCTCGACGCAGCGCTCGCACTCCTGGCAGCGCGCGCTCAAGAAACTTCAGCCGCTCGCGCGCCAAGTCGCACTCGAACTATCAGATGTTCGAGTCGCCTGCTGGCAGCGCACCGTAGATGGCTGCGCGCCCGCTGGGCTTTGGCAAGATGACGACGGATTGTACTCTATTCGAGTAGGAGGGCGCTGGCAAGGCACGCAGGCGTCTCTTGTTTTACTTTGCATCTTGCTTTCTTCATGATATCGTTACGGTAATACAAAAAGTTTTCCATAGCCTATGTCTGAGCTTCCTGCAGTACGATGAAGGTGTCGTTAGACCATCAAAGATGCATGTGCCTGACCGGTGTCTTGAGACTTGAAGACTCGGTCGTCGTCACGTCCAAGAAGCCACGTCGGATGTGCTTTCGTGGCAACGCAAGCGTGTGGTCGTATGGATTCAAGTAACGAACGGGGGACCATTTCAACGTAGCGAAAGGAATCTGTTAAGTCTCTTCAACCTTCACTTTCCTCCAACTCGAAGGGAGCAGCTACAAAAGCTTCAACATGGCCCTGCACCCGTTCAAAACTTACATGCTTTCCATTTTTGCACTAATTTATTCGTGCTCCCTCTTTCTCTGACTGCTGCGAGCTTGCTTTCTGCGCTGTTAAATTATGTACTATCGACCAACAACTAACCTCACACACCTGGCGGGGATGACGACGAATCCAAGGCAAGACCAGCAACCTCGACACCTTTTCTCGTTTGCTGGTGCTGTCTTGAGCCTGTCTGATCATCTGGAGAGCCCTCTCACTTCCATCCGGTGGTCTTGGGCTCTCAACTTCCCCCAGCGATGTCTGCACCTGGACGCGTGCCTTGTAGCCTTCATGCAGCTACACTCTCGTTCGTGGCAGTCACGAATCGGCACCCAGCACTGACACATTCGGAGGCATCGAGACCTCCCGTTCACCTGCCGACATCCTGTGTGCGTCCTTGTTCACACGCTGCACCTTCCTCGGTAAGTCACAGGCTTCCGAGCGTTTGCGCTTGCACGCACTCGGTCTGCTTTTCGGGTCCTGTAAGCCTCCCTCAGAGGCACAGCATAGAATTCAATCGCTTTTGGCCAGCTCTGTCCGTCGCAGGTCTTCGCGAACTCGCACAGCATCCGTCTCAATGTCGGTAGGCTCCTCCATCCCTGTGGCCTCGTTGAGCGGGTCCGGGATAATCTCCGGCGGGTGGCCGCAGAAGTGAACGCGCTTGGGCTCTCCCTGCTGTTCGTCGGCCGGGTCGTCCAGGTACACGCTGAGGTCTGCCGTGCTTCCACTCTGATCCGACGAGCCCGAGGCCTGTGAGTTCCCTGACTGTCCACGCGAGCGCTTCCTGACGGGGCCAATGCCCACGAGTCCAATCAGCTGAACGCCATCGGCACTTCCTCTCCGGTCGCACTCAGGGGGCAACATGAGCGCGTCCTGGTCCGGAGCCTGCGGCTGGAGCTGAAGTTCCGGGACGTTCCCCACATGAGCCATCGGGAACATCGGGGGCAAACTTCTCCGTGAAGGAGACAGCTCCAACCTGTGCGTGATCTGCGAGTTGAGCATCGTGTTCTGCTGCAGCTGCAACTCGTCGGCCGGCAGTCCCACGCGGTTGCTGAGAATTTCGGCAATCTGCTCTCGAGAGTCGAACGACTGAACCAGTAGCAACAGAACGGCAACACGTCAATACAACTCTCGAGTCTACAGCCTCTCAAACACCGCAAAGTCTCACCTTGAACGTGTACGTGCGCGAGGAGCCTCCGAACTTCAGCACTGATCCGTGCACCACTAGCGTCGGCTGCAACGCGGTGAGCCTCAACCCATCCACGAACGTTCCGTGAGCCGATCCAAGGTCCACCAGGTACGTGGCCCCCTTTTCATGGTGCACGATGGTCGCGTGCAGCCTCGAGATGGAGCAATGACTCAGCACAATGTCACACACCGCCGCATTGCGTCCGATGAGGTAAAACGCCTTCTGATCCACAGTTTGCTGCAAAAAAAATAAAAACCAAGTTAAATCCCATTTACCCATTTGGCAACTTTCTCCACCACGCACCGTGGCAATGAGCACGTGCTCCTTGTACACGTCCAACAGTGAAATTGACCTCGGGGGGTTATGCAGGCACCTAAAATGAAAACAAAATCAAAAACAAATAAGAATAAATTGCGACAAGTTGAGAAATTCAACTTATAGGTTCAGCAGGGGGGAATTGGGAATTGATGTAGTTACCATGTCGGCGGCGGGAACGGCACCGTGGGCGGGTCGATGGGGTCCAGGAATTTGGGCTGCACCGTGAACGTGGGCAGGTGAAGTCTCGGCAGCTGCAGCGCCTGCTCCATTGCTGTGCGAGTGTCTGGAGAGTGGATGCGAACGAAAGTCCGCTTTTGTCTGTGTGTCTGACTTGACTGCGTCTTGCGTTGCGTCGCTAGGAGAATCGCCCAGTGGCTGTGGCGGGGGAAACGGAAAACCCCAAGCGAGCGAAAAGCCTCTCGACGACGCGACGTTCGTCTGTTGTCTGTTGCTTTCTCTTCTCTCTTCTGCGAGTCGCGCGCAACAAGCGGACGAGCGTCTTGGCTTGGACGTGGAGTGAGTCCCTCAGTGCAGGCACCACGACCGGACACTGGGCGGCCCGGCTCTTGCGCTGGGCAGAGGGGGCAACGACGTGACGTAATTGGTCCAAACGCATCGAGTCAGACCAACGTCCCCCCCTGAACTCTATGCGGTTGCGGAGGTCTTCCCGCCAAGCACTTGCTATTTATAGCTCGAGAAGGAAGCCATGCGATAACGATAGGTTGTCCGTTTCGACCAATGACGACAGGTAGAGATCCGTTTTCCGCCAATCGTCGGAAGGCTCAAGATCACGAGGAGCTCCGTAGCGATGGAGGAGTACGTTGGTGCTTACATAGCTTCCTCTCGTTGCGCGGTTGTCGCCGTCGCCGCGCGGTCGCGGGTGGATGAGTGGAAGGGTCTGATCGATCGTTTCGCTGCGTGGTGAAGGACGCACGCTGGTCGCCAGCGGCAGGACGAGCACGTGAAGGCGCGCATCAGTGAGCGGCTGGTGCAGAGCGGCGAGAAGGAGCGACTCAAGGAGCTGCTGCGCCTCAAGCTGGTCGAGTGCGGCTGGCGTGATGAGATGAAGCTGCACTGCAAAGGTGCTGAGTAGTACTATAGTAGGGCTTCTAGTAATGAAGGCAGGGTGAGCTGAGACCGTGGTGATTGATTGCCAACCCGTAGAGGTGATCCGGAATAAGGGCATCGACCAAGTGACCGTGGAGGACCTGATCGAGGAGATTACTCCGAAAGGAAGAGGTGGGACGGAGCCTCTCACTGCTGGAGCGGAGGATATTGTAGGACGACGTACTGACTGTAGCTGTGGTGGTGTTGCTTCTGTAGCGTCGGTGCCTGAGGACGTTAAGAGCGACCTGCTGGAGAAAATCAAGGCGTTCATCGAGAAGGAGGCGGGCGACATCAAGTTGGACGCCAGCACGTGAAGTGGACACCAGCAGGTGAAGCCATAGAGCAGACACGAACTAAATTCGCAGCCGTCGGCACTAATCCACGCTGCGGATGGCTGCCGACGAGGCGTGTAATACAGCAGGCAGGAAAATCCAGCGGAGACGCATTGACTGACAGCTAGTGTATTGATGCCACATGGGGAAGTGTTGTCGTTGTGGACGCTTTCTTTCGCGCTCACGCTTTGCTAAAAAATAAATTTCAGAATCGAATATTTGCATTTCAATCAAAGCTAAAAGCAAATTTCTCTTTCTAGTGACTTCTGTCACTAATCCGAAACGATTTTGTGCGGCCCGAAGCCACTCACTTCGCAAGAGCTCGGACGATCATGGTGGTGAGACTGCGCCTGGCCCGCTGGGGCCGCAAGGACCTGCCCTTCTACCGCATCGTGGCTGCGGACGCGCGTGCCCCGCGCGACGGCAAGCACCTCGAGATCGTACGTTGTTGCCGCGCCCACTTCCCGTAACCGCCGGTTAGCACTAGCCTAAAGTCTCTAACCATGCAACTTTTTATTATTGTTTTGCAACAATTTGCAGCTCGGAACGTTCAACCCCATCGCCGCCAGCGACGGCGTCAAGGAGCTCCGTGTGAACAGCCAGCGCGTGCGCTACTGGATGTCGGTGGGCGCGCAGCCCTCGGACCGCGTGGCACACCTCCTGGGCCTGGCCAACGTGCTGCCCATGCCGCCCACCCGCCAGTACACCAAGAAGTGCGTGCCCAAGAAGGACCGCGAGTAGACGCCAAGGTGCAAAAGTGAGAGAGGGAGATGGACAGCGTAGATGGCAACAAGGAGAGAGAGATACATGTATTTTCCACATAAAGTCTCTTTGTGTCTAACCTTGTAGTATTGCATTATTGGATTGCATGGCGGTACAGTGCAGTGCTGAGACTTTCGTCAAGAGTTCAAGAAGCAGCTCGAAGGAAAGCCATTGGCGTCACTCACGCAAATCCGACGCATTTGTTGCAACGTCCATTGGAGCCCGAGCACCTGCAACTTCTGGTGGGACTGATACTGCATTTTTCCCAGAGGATCTGACCTCCAGAATCATGTTGCACACCTCGACGTAGTTTGCTATGGCATCTCCCTAAGCTAGCTAAATCACTGTCCAACTTCCTCGAGGGCTGTTAGTTCGCCGGAACAACGAAATCAAATGTTTTCTATCTTACCGGTTCTGTAGACTGAACCAGCTCGAGTCGCCTGCAGCTCCACTTGCATCTTCGCTATTGCTCTCTCTCCGCTCAGAGCTTTTTCAGTCTCAGCCAGAAATCCTTCTCGGACGCGCTGCAGATTCTCTTTGCGGATGGTATTAATAACATCAAGATTGAAGTTGAAGTGTAAAAAGGCAACTTTTCTATTGGAGTGGTGGGGTAGTAGCGAAAAACTTATGCAATTGCTAGTAGAGCGGAGTAGAGTAAAACTACTTCCTGGGCGCGCGCGCCCGCGGTGCCGGCCCGCGCGCTGAGCCTCCGCCCTTGAGCATGTTGCCGCCCTTGCGCACTTGCTGGTTGAACGTGGCGTTCTGCTCCTCGAGCCAGCGGCGGATCTCCTTCTGCTTCTCCTCCTTGACCGCGAGGCGCGCCTCGTCCTCCTTCTGCTTCTCGCGGTGGATGAACTCGGCGTCACGACGCAGTTCGCGGGCCGCGCCCTTGCGCGCACGCTTGACCTGGCGCTGCAGCTGCTTGAGTTGCGCCGTGTCCTTGGGCGCCGTCTTGTCCTTGCGGACCGTGTAGTTCTCGTCGAAGAGCGGCGCGAACGTCGGCAACGTCGTCGGCGCGAAGCTCTGCAGGCGGAGCGGACGGCGCACGCTCCAGCACGAATCGAGACGCTTGTGCAGCTTGGAGATCACGGCGTTCACCTCGGAGACCTTGGTGTCCTCCAGCTGACTCACCAGCGCGTGCAGCAGCAGATACAGCGGGTAGAACAGCTCGTCGAACGACGGCAGCGACGCGTACTGCGCCGATGCAGCATCTAGCAGAGCCAGCACTGAGCTCAACACTTGAGCACCGGTGCAAGACGAACTGCCAGCCAGTGACAGACGCGGCAGAGCGGGCATCTTCTCCTCGTCCGAGTGTGCAGCCACCCACTCGAGCAGGTCGCGACGTAGCCAGTGAATCGAGGACTTGCTGTCGTCGTCACCCTCCTTCGTCTCACCAGCAGCCGACGTCACGAACATGCGGAGGATGCGAGTGAGGAAGGTCACAGTCTCAGGCATGAAGCGATCCTTCGACCGTGTCATATCCAGCGACAGCGAGGCAGCGAACAACGCTTGTGTGGCCTCCTGCGGGGAGCTCACAGCACCACGAGCCAAACTCTCGCCCAGAAGCGTCTCCATAGGAGACACCACATTGTGCCGCAAGTCGGAGGTCGGGAAGATGGAGGTAAGCGCCTTGAACAGAAGCAGCTCCGGCAGCGTGGGCCACGCCGAGGTCGAAGCACGCTTGTGCAACCGCTTGAAGAGCTGAGCGAGCAGCTCGCGCACCACAACACCGGCAGTGTCAGCCATCTGCTGCGCCAGCGTGTACATGTTCCTCGCCAGCGAGTCGAGCTGTAATAGGCAAAAAAAGTTAGCATGAAGATATGCAAGTCTAGAGGCGAGAGTAATCCAACGTACGTCTTCCTTGTGTGCAGCGTAGCGCGCCGCGAAGATGAGGAACTGGCGCACCATCACTGCGAAGAAGCGCTTCATTTTGTTCTTGTTCTCCACGCTCAGTCGCGGGTTGTAGTACGTGACAATGCGGTCCACGATGAGTCCGCGCTTCTCTGGCGAGTTGCGCGCGTGCTTCTTGAAGAGAGCCGCGAGCTCCTCAGGGGACTCCGGGCATTCGAAGACGAACGGCAGCTCGGCGGCAGCTTCTTCCGCATCCTGCTTCCTCTTCTGCTTCTCACTCTCTTCGTCACTCTCAGCTTCGTCGTCCTCCTCCTCTTCGTCCTCCTTCTTTTCCTTCTCCTTGGTTTCATCTTCGTCGTCCGACTCCGCTTCCGAGTCCTCCTCTTCGCTCTCCTCCTGCTCTTCCTCATTGCCCTCGCCATCCTCAGCATCCACATCGTTCTCTTCCTTCTCAACCTCAGCATTGAAACGGGAGTCGACAGCATAGCCGTCCGTCAGGTCGTCATCCGTGGGTGGCATGATGATGAGCTTGGGCGTCTTGTCCTTCGCTTTCTTCTGGCCCTTGCGCTTGCCCTCACCCTCACTATCACTATCATCCTCATCCGCGCCGTGCATACGCGCCACACGCTTCTTCTCCAGCGCCGCAAGACGGTCGCGCTCCTTAGTAGCGGCCTCCTCTGGCGACATCCTGCGCTCCGTCGCCTTGGCCTTGGCCTCAAATGCGAACTCCCTGGTCATCTGATCAAACTCATCCATCGGCTCTTTCGGCAGCAGCTCCTTGCCATTAGCGCGCGTGGGTCGGAACTCCAGCAGTCCGCGCAGGTCCGCGAAGCCCTCGTCCAACTTGTCCGTGGCGTCTTCCTGCGACGTCTTGTTCTTCTGGCGCTCGGCCTTGTACAGCTTGGCCTTCATCATGACCTCCTGCATGACCTCCTTGTGCGTCTTCCTCTTGCCGTCCTCTCCCTGCGTCTCGGGGGCGTCCGCGTCATCTTTTCCGCCTCCGAAGTGGAGCTTGTCCACGATGTCCCTGTCCATCTTCCGGCTCTCCTTGGAGTCGTCCTCCTCGTCCAGCGGGCCGTCCGCGTTGAGTCGGTCGTAGTCGTCGTCCGTGATCTTGGAGCCCTGGTGCGTCAGGAACAGCGCGTCGTCGTCCTCCTCCTGCTCCGAGTCCGAGTCGTGCAGCGCGAAGGCCGCGGCGTTGCGCATCTTGCGCTTGCGCTCCGTCTGGAAGCGCGCCATCATCTTGTCCTCCATGGACAGCGTCGGGTCCTGCTCGCCCAGCCGCCGGTCCTTGAACACGTTGCTGCGGTTGCGCGCCTTGAACTCGGCGCCCAGCGTCTTGCGGCGCTTGCGCTCGGCCTCGGCGCGCGCGGCCGCCACGTTGCGGCCCGCGCCCTTGACGCGGCGCCCGAGCACCTCGTGCTTCTGCTTGCTGGCGTTGCCGCGCACGTCGAACGGGTTGGCGCCGCGCGAGCTGCTGGCGCGCACGAAGCCGCGCTTCTGCTTCGGCTGCGTCATTGTCTTGCCGCCCGCGGGCACCTTCTTGCCGCCGCCCTTCTTGAACGCCATGGTGGAGAGACGCAACTGCCCTGAAGTCGAAGCTGCTCGAGTGATGCGGTGGCCAACCGTTGTTGGGCTTGCGTTGTGACTCAATGGAATAGGGGTACTTAGTGGGGAGTGTATACTTTTGATTGGATAGTTAGAGGACACTTAGTGGAGAGAGTGTAGTTTTGACTGGATAGTTAAAGGTGTACCGGTACGTACATGTTTTGACGGGTCCAAGGGATCTCTTTATTTTAGAGCCCAGGACGCAGCTTTCGAGCTCTTCGCTTGCTCGAAAGCTCAGGGGGTGTCATGAATCCGTTTGCCATGACCTGCTATCTTCTCTGGAGCAGTCGACTTGCAAGCTCCAGGACTCAAGATCTTCGCCATTATAAGCAGCGAGGTGCCGCGTAGGACACTGCCGATCTCATAGGTGGACAACCTCTCAACTTCCCATGCCAAATCAAGAGCCCACCACTACCAGATACCGTCAATCCTTCTCTGGCAAAATCATGGTGTTCATCGGATAGCTATGTGATCTCCTCCCTGGTCACTGCGAAACCGATGCAATGGCCGTTGAAATCCTTCACTATCCAAACGACCGATCTCAACAACGCCCCACGCTTGAGGGAACATGCCCAAAATGTCGACCTCTTCACTGTCCGGTTCTGCCATAACCAGCTCCTCACTTTTCAGTTTGCAACCCAAGCACCGATCTACTCAACATCACAGTAACTCGACAGTCCAGTGTCATGGTCAAGCTCACAGTCACCATCGCTGCGGCGATGGCTGCAGCTGCAGTTATCGTCGAAGGCTCCTCCGAGCCGGGATCTCCACTCAGCCCTCACTCGCAATTCCTGCGCGACGGAAGGTCGGCAAGTAGCGACTTGGATTTTGGTTCTCCAGGAAGCGACGCCGACGAACCTCCCCCAAACGATTTCAGCCGCGACTTGGCGTCACCCGTAGGTAGTGAGCGGGGCGGCATGTTTCGCGGTGGGCACCACAGCTATCCGCCTTCGGGTGCAGGAAGCGTCGGGGTTTCTCTCGATGGGAGCGACAAGGAAGGTAGACCATGGCGCGGCAGTGGAAGCTTTGATGGTCGTTTCCAGCCTCCTCCCCCGGATGCCGGGAATGGTGAAATGCCGCCGCTCCCAGACCATGGTCCATTCCACCCGGAGCACTTTGGCAGCAAGAAACCCGGCAATCGGAATCCCTCACCACCTCCTGGTGCTGACAGACCGATGGATCGCCCTCAGGACAAAGGACTTCATGGTCGATTCGCTAACAAACGCCCAGGACGTGGAGAATTGGGCGACCACAGACAGGATGGAGCGCCACCTCGCGGGGGTGAATTTGAATCTTGGTCTGGCAGTGGAAGTGCTGCCGGGCACTTCCCTCCTCTCTCAGATGTAGGCGACGATTTCGCCCCTCCATTCCCCTGGCAAGATCAAGGTCACAATGTCCATGACGATAAAACTCGTGACGGCACCAACCTCCCCACGCATCCTACGCGGGGCGATGACAAACCTTCCGATTCCAACATGCCAGACGGGAAGCAGCCAACATTTCCTGATCGCAGCGGTGGAAAACCTGACGGTGACAACAAATTCACGGACCAAATCCACGCAAATGACCCAAGCCACGACGGTTCCCTTTACAGCGACGAGAGAGCTACTGATCCCAGCCACAAGAACGAACCAAATGCAGAGGATGCTAACCAGCCTGATGAACTCAACCCCTTGCCACCACCAATGCCGGGTAGTGGGCCTTCAGAGCATGATTCGAATGCTGAAGACACCGCAGCCCAGCCTTCCCTGGACAATCCCCAGTAGAGACACCAGTGATCGGATCCGACGTTATCTACGGTAGCTCGCTTCAGGCTGCTTGGAGGTCAAGGCCCTCACGTAGGAATCAGCTCTCCATTCCACCTAACTTTCATTCATTTCCAAACCATAGCGATGATCTTCATACTATAGTTCGTTTGATTTCTCCACGTGACCGTATGAACAGGAAATACGATGTTGGCACCAAGGCATTCAGTGTTTCAACTCTGTTTGAGGCCTGATATCAGTCGACACCAAGAAGCGTTGCCTTACCAAAGTACCTTGTACACATACTCGTCATAAAGAGCATGAAACTTGCACAGACCCTCCTCGTGAAACTTGGGGATGTCATACAACCAGCAGCAGTGCAGAACCCCAGGAGCAGTATAGCGGAACAACGCTCCCCGCTCATCCAGCGAGCGCAAGCCGTACGTGTCTTCCTTGTACTCGACTGTCTCGCGCATTTCCACCATCGTCAGACTCTCGAACTTGGTCTCGAGCTCTTCGAGCGAGTCCACCTCGCTGTAGTGTCCTAGGATACTTCCTTGCCACGGAGACGCTACGCCATCTTCGGGAGAAGCGAAGAAATGCGCCTCCTTCAGCCTCCGAAAATTGTTTTTACGGCGAATCTTCTCCACGTGGCAGTGGAAATCAAACCACGCGCAGGGATTCACGTTGTTGATCATGGGCAGGAACTCGTTAGTCGCCAGCCAAACGTCACGCACTGGAGTTCGCCCCAAATTCGTGATGGAGTAGGCAGCTTGAAGCTTGGGGTCCATGGATCGACGCGCCAAGTCGACCTGCATCTTCCCACGGTAGCCCTCGGGCGTGTAACCTGTAAAGTCAAACAGACTCTGGGGCAGGACGGCTGCACCGAATCCGGCTCCCAAGTCGTGGATCGAGTTGCGATCAGCTTCTTGAGGGCCGTAGAAAATGCCGTTCACTCCTCCTGCCAAGCTCACGAACGTGTGCACATTGTGGTCGTCCATCTGCTCGATCACCGCTCGAGCCATCATAGCTCCTTGGGAATGTCCGATGAAAATGTACCCATTGGCGAAGCGTTCATCGGTTGCCACCACCTCGCGCACTGCAGCGATAGCCATCGGCACTTGGATGTTCAATGCCGTCAGAGAGCACTTCCTCTCACAAAAAGCCAGCGGGACGAACACTCGCCCTTCAGCCGTCAAGTTCGCTTGGTAGTTGAAGCCTTCCGTGCTGTTGCCCGTGAGTCCGTGGAAGAAGAAGACTGGCAGGTGCTTCTTCTCGGAGACGTCAGAGTCGGTTGCAGGTGCATTGATATTGAGGTTGGTCGCCACAGCCGGAAGGGAAGAATCGTCGAGACAGACATCGTTGCCAAGCGGTAAGATGTTGGTGACTGGCGACGAAAATGTCCATACAGGCAGCAAAGCTGCGAGCAACAACTGCAGCACACGCATCTCGGCTGTCAGACTTGTGCTTGACGCGGAGACTTTGTGAATCGGATACCGAGCACGATCGTATCTAAGTGAGCTACAAAGGTACATACTTCGAAAATTACGCTGATATATTACCGACAGGTTTGGTAGTAATTCAGGGCCATCAAAAGAAAGTACAATAATACTGCATTCTACTACTTTTCTATATTAGCTACATGTAGTAATACGGTCGAATCTGACCTTATATTACTATTAATACAATAAATAGTAGTACAGTGGTCCAAAAGTACTACTAGCGAGTTAACGAGAGCAACCTGCATTTGGACAAGCACCTAGGATGGATTCACGACGGTATCCCCGCGGTGCTACATGCTTAGCATCTGCATTACATGTCGGATTGACCGCACGGTTAACGGTGTTGGTTGCAGAATGTGGGCCAGATCTCGCTTTCAAGGCTCATTGCATAGCAGTTTAGAGCAACGTTGCTGAGTGTGTGTGGGCTGACTTCACACACTGCGGTACGATAGTAGAGATCGACACGAGCTGGATCTTGAAATTGCCAAAGGTTTGCTCACTCTACAATTTGCTTTGCAACCTCCTGATCGCCGCTGACCTCTCACGCCACCGCCACCACGACCATGAGTGTTCCTTCACACGACTTGTGCCAACTCCGAGTTGACGAAAAACGGTCACATGCTCCATCTGCAAGCGTGCAGCCCACCACATGTGGTCCAACGATCTTGACGACCCAGTTTAGGTGGTCGGTAACTCGACCAGTAGCTCGATAGCACTATAGTAGTATACAGAGCAACAAAAATTGTTCATGTAGTTTATATCGTTGTAAAACTGTAGTGGTTATTAAAAAATGATACCGGTAGTATAATACTTCGTACTTCAGAAGGGAACTACTACTACAACATGTACAAAAAATAAAATATGTTTTTTTTTATAAACTAAGTAATGACCAGAAAACTTGAGTGTTGTTTCTTAGTGGGCCGGATGCAGCTAATAAAACATTCTTTGCCTTATACTTCGAAGTACTTGAATTTCAGCTTTTTCTTTGTTTCTGATCCACCTTTCCGGTTTGGTACGTGTGGCTCGACACGAATGGGTATTTATTTGCTTGTGATAAACATCATGGCCTAGTGTGACTTCACTCTGAAGGTTTGCCACAAAAACAACTTGCTGAAAATCAAAGAGTCCCTCTCGTTCGCGCCGCCAAACCATCATTTCGAAGACAACAGCAACGTTAGCGGTGGTGGGGATGAATACAAATACGATACCTTCGGTCCGCCGATGCATTATTTGGTCATACAGCCGCGATAATTTCTCATTATCACTGGCCCTACGAGTCCTGGTCGTTCAGTACGAGTTCGCGAAGCTTCTCAAGCAAGTTGGTGGATCAGGTTCCCATGCATAATGTAATCTGTCATTATGATCCGATGGGGGGAGGGTATAGCATTGTGTTCTGCGCATTGCAACGATGTTACTTCATCTCGGCTCTGGCTGAAGTCTGTCACAGTTGACACATACTTGACTACATGTATGCGTATGGTGCTCCGTCTTTATTTGAAATTCGAAAGCATGCAGGCTAAGACTGAGAAACTCTGCATCTTTGATCCGAAAAACAACAACAAGTTCTGTGCTATCCGCTGGTGTACCATATCCCAACCATGAGTCGATTAACTCGCCCTCTATATGTACACCCAAATGGGGACAAACTACGACGCAAGAAGTTGCCATTATTCCAGGTGATTGATGCGATGGGTATTGTGGGCCTATTAAAGGACCTTGGGTAGCATTGACTGATCCAGGGAGCGTGGCGTTAAGTTTTGCTGTTCCGGGGTTCACTTAGATCGCAGAAGAAAAAATAATTCTCGGTAGTAGTTGCACATTCCGTGATGCTTCAATAGCCAAGTCAGAAAATGTGAATGGGCACGGCGATTGTAATATACTACTATGTAGTAGTAATTCAAGCAATGAGTGGTGTAGGCAAACTGATGCGAGCTGAGCCTCATCGCACCTTAAGACTTTGCTTGCCCGTATCGACCTTCAGTCGTCGGAATCCGGCTGGGATGGAGGTTGAACCATCAGCTTAGCGACCATAATTCGTACTACGTGAATACTGGTATGGGTTTATAGTTTGATCTGGTAGTATTCCTTCACAGGAACATGCTTGGCTCCCCCGTAAAAGTCGAGTAGGATGATGTTCTCAATCTCAAGAACGTACGGCAAGAATCCGTGCTTCTCCGGCCAGTCTTCCATCTGTGGGTGCCTAAAGAACCACACGACAATGTCAACAACACGACCCTTCCCGATCAGTCTAACACCTAAGGAGGCATGTGCGTACTTGGAGAACAACACTTTCTCGGCGTACTGGCGCTGATCCACAGGCACAGGCACCACGTTTCCCGTCAGCGTGAGCTTCCAGCACGTAGGGTCTTCCACGTCCATCTTGCACGCGTGCTCTCCCCCCTGTGCCATCGTGATCGCTACCGACGCAGTAGAATTCACACTGAGGTCCGATCCTGCACAAGCGACAGTAAAAAAAAAAAAGATCAGTACTTCGTCTCCTCTTCACCAAAGTCCCTTCCTCCTGTACCAGTTGCATCCATCGGCGTGAGGAAGAAGAAGAGCTTGCCTGTCGATTCCTCCTTCGAGTATCCCACCCCATCTACACAAGAAAGCAACACAATTGAACTCATCAACGCCAATACCCCCACCGCCCCATGCTTCAGCAGTAACCCGTACCGCTATAGGATACCGTGCTTCCATAGGGAACCCCATTGAACTGCACCGAGATCGTCGACAGTGTCGCCCACACGTTGTCGTGCACCAACTGCCGCGCATGCTGCGCCGAACTTGCCCCCCAATACCTGTCACCACCCAAACATGATCAGAATCTCGCAAAATACACATAAATCAATAAAAATATCTTCAAAAACGTACAAATCTTCCGTCTCCACGAGTCGGAATGTGTCCGGTTGGAAGATCCCCGTAGCCCGGCGAGCCTCAATTCCGCATTGTAGACTGCTAAGACCCACCAGAAGCAGCAACGCAGCAGCAAACTTCATCAATACTTTTCCACAGTCTCTCACTTGAGCTTCAGGCGTCACTTTCGATAGTGATGGAACCGTGAAAGGTTCCGATGGGCGATCGTCCCACTCTGGTCACCTTTGAGCCAATTGCAGTCGCCACAAGCGATTTATCCGCCAATCGGACGGAGCCATGGCGGGCATTGGCTTGAGGCGCGAGGTGTTGGCGCTCTACCGAGACGTCCTGCGCGTGGCGAGGGCCTTCCCGGAGCGCAGCATGGGCCGCAAGCTGCAGTACAACGCGAGGGAATTGCTGCGGCTGAGACAGCACGAGCGCAGCGCCGCGCGCGTTCAGAGGCACGTGGCGGAGGGGCGGGAGGCGTTGAAAGTGTACCTAGTGCTGCAGAACGACCCCGAGCTGCTCACAGCCATCACCAGGAAGAAAAGACCGGCTCAAGAGAAGTAACACAGGACTGTACAGTAACTTCAATCTGCACCAAGTGCGAAGTACAATGTGGTGATCTCCATGGGAACAAATGGCTACATTCTATACCTTTCAGATGTTGGTTTTCATAAGAACATGTTTTCTGTATATGTACCGGATGTACTTGGGTTTAAAGGGGCTACGGTAGCGAAGTTCGCAATGATGTCTTTTCATCTAAAAACAATATCACCACGGATACACTTACAGCGTGGTAACCGAGATGGACTCCTGCAGCGTGTAGGTCTGACCAGCGGGGAGGGCCTGCTTCACGCTGACGCGGCCGGGCTCGACGGCGACCATGTTCTTGTACTCCTCGTCACCGAAGTCCTCCATGGCCTTGGCGCGGTCGGCCCACGGGTTCCAGACAACGGCGTCGGTCTTGGTCTTGATGGCCTTGCCGCCCGAACCGATTTGACCAGACTTCTTGATCGTCACCGTGCGGTCAACAGCGTTCACGCCCTTGATCACAGCGCGCAGCGTGTTGGGGGCGTTGCTGTAGACGTTGTCCGTCTGGTTCGCGAAGTCGATGTACTCGCGAGTCTCCGTCGCGTTGACCTTGGCGACCTTGTCGTAGTACTCGACACCCTTCAGACCCGTCACCTGCACGCCCTTGTTGGTGGCGTCGTCCACCCAAAGGTAGTTGTGCAGCAGAGCGTGGAACTCGATCGGGTCCTTGAACGTGTTGGTCACGCGCAGAGCAGTCTTCAGCTCGTTGCCGTACAGCTTCACCTCGTACTCCAGCTTGAAGTCGACAGGCCACATCGCGCGCGTAGAGTTGCTTGACTCCATGGTGAACTTGGCCACACTGGGGCTCTTCTTGTCAGTAGCATCCTTGTGGCTGGCCAGCGTCCAGTTGGTGATACGGGCGAAGCCGTGGCTCGGGAATCCCTTGGCACTGCCGAAGTTCGGGAACACGACCGGGATACCGCCACGGATGGGGTTCACGCCGTCCAGGAACGACTCCTTCGACATGAAGAGAACGTCCAGCTTGGGGTCCATGGCAGGGTGGAACGACTTGACGTGGGCGCCGAAGTGGTACACCTCGGCGCTGGAACCGTAGGGGTGCGTGAGCTTGACAGTCTCGAGCTCCGCGTTGGCAACGCCAAGAGCGGCCAGCAGAGACGACACCAAGGCGACGGTCTTGAACATGGAGAAAACCATTGTGGAGGCGAGACGGTGTGGAGGTCGAACTTGCTTCGAAGGAGATTAATTGAAGAATGAGAGCTACGCACAGAGTGTAGAGCGGTGGCGTTTTTTAATAAGAGGCAGCGACCATGCTTTCGCTCTTGGATTGTGACAAAGCGCACAGCATGGGGATACCATCAGGAAATCTGTAGGGGCTGGAAGTTGTCGGATCGCCGACCGACTGGACTATCGGTTGTATGTATGGGCGACGTACTTGTACTATTGGTGGTCGAGTTTACTGCAGCAGACCGGATCCCCGGATCGTGCGCGTGAAAGACAGCTGGGAGAGGGCGTGGGGGGCGGAAGCTCTCGAGCCGTACGCTGGTCCAGCGCTCCAGCGTCGCTGGAGCGAGTTTTGCCAGAATGTTGCCGTTACCGGTACATGAGCGCCGCTTATCCTTCAGTGCCCTCTTGCCGTCGCATTGGCTGATGATAGTGTCAGTGATTAATCAGTCCCTCGTTATTAATCAGCGTCGTGCAGCGCGACCATCAAAGCATGTACCCGTTAAACGGGCCGTTTGGCACGATTGTCAAACAGTTGGCGACTTTCGCAGCGCATATGCATCGCCGGAAGTGCTACGCTAGGCTTGGTGCGATAACTTATCGCCGGTAAGTGCTGCGCTTCACGTAATCTTGGCTGCTGCCCATACCAAATACATATCTGCATTACCTGGGAAGCTTTCATCCGGTATCCGTACAGGTGGTACCATGCGGCTGAAAAATATTTAGCAGTTTATTTTTGTTTTTTGCTGCTGAAGTTGCTGTATCCGATCACAAAGAAAAAAATGTTTTATGTTTTATTTTTTTAATGTTTTACTTTTTTCTTACCTTTTCATTGCTTTCGTGCACAGGGTCTGGTAGTATTAATATACCTGTAGAACTCCAGAATACCTAGCGATATTAAAATATCGCTAGGTATTTATTAAAATAGTAGCGATAGTTGTAACGCACCACACACAGTATCGATAATATCACTGTAAATAGTAGTAATAATAGCACCACAAGTAGCAATAATGATAATAATAGTAGTAGTAGTAGTGTTATGCTATATCACTGTTTTTTGAAACGGTTAGTAAATGTAGTGCTAATTAGGAAGTTCCCTGGTAGCGAGAAGGGATTGAAATTTGTGAGTAATATAGTAGTGCTAACAGCACCACTATATTGCCCCCTCCAAACTCAGCTTCGCTCCTGTTAGAGCATCTTCACCCGAGTATTTTTCAGAGTGGCAATTCTATATATTTCAAATTACAGTAGCGCTGTTCGCGCGCGAGGTTTCTCAGCCTCGCAGTATTACATATTCGCATTATATAAATAGACTTTTCCGGAGTACTACGGTAGACTCACTGACTCAACGAATCACCCACGTTACTGTTTAAAAGTATACATCATCACTTGTTAAAAAATACACCTGGCCTGTGAAAGCGAACCCCTAATTGTCCGTATCATACCGGACTAGAAATGTAACGGTGTAGCACTTCTACCGGACAGAGCGTCCTGAAAAGTGTGATCAGTGAAAATTAAGTCCTATACAATCGTCCATATAAAAAGCAATCTGTTGCCAATAGCGCAGTATTTACTGGACGCGATTCCGGCCCAAAGTTTAGTGCGACTGTTCATCCCCCAACGCGAGGGAGCTAGCAGGACACGATTGATTGTCCGACTTCAAAGAGGAAATCACTGTAGCGCGCGAGTACGATCTACGTGAAGTTGCTCGCATCTTACCAAAGCTCGACTATTCATTTCATCCAGGGAATGTTCAAGAGTAAGGCGTCACTTATTCCAACCGCGCTGTCACTCTTAATGGTAGCGGTGTCCCTGACAAAATAATCTCTGAGGCATGCATTACCATCGGCGCCTGAGAATCTTCCTATTAACGTTGACCGTATCCCCGAACGTGACTTCATGAGATGCATGATTTCGCTGAAAAAGTGTATTGGCTTTTATCATAGCTTTGCAACCTATGCTGGCCATCGCTCAGCTTTCTACAACTTTTTTCAAGATTAATATCATGTGCTGTCGAGGATTTTGTTTTGCTCGTGATCTTAGCAGTCACTTCATGGGTTTTCAACGCAAGTTAGCGGAAACAGTCGGGCTGTCCGACTGCCTGACTCAGGCAAGACTGAGGCCAAATTAAAGCTGGAAATGACCCAATGCCTCTCGGACTGTAAAAGCAAGTTGCCATGGGAATGCTTATCAGTTCCTCATAGGACATGATATTTGCCTGGACTCTTATGATAATGTCTGGAATTTTATGGCTCGAGCGGCAAACACGGTATCAATTTGCTACAGACAGTTGGAATGGTGCGAAGACGCTCCGTGTGTATTTCGCACACATGAACAACGACGCGTGATCCGCATCATGTGAACTCAAACCCTTCAGCTCCAGGGATATGCCTCATTCTCGCGCTGGGTAAGATAAGAACTATTGCGAGAACAGCAAAGACGATTAAACTAACTCTGGTAATGTCGTTTTTGTAGGCCTGTATTGATCCTCATACAACGTAGACGACATGGAGACTCGTTTATTTCCGGGCATTGATCTGAACGTTTTAGAAAGGTGCTGGGTGTGCGTGCTGAAGGTGCCACCTACTGCAGCGGAGGTTGAGCGTAGTGGTACGTATGTCACTTGTATATGCACGCATTCAATGTACAAGGGAACATCGATGTTTTGCTCTTCAGGTTCAACAGCATGTACACCAGCGGTTGATGTTCACCTCAGAGCAGTTGGGCAATGGGGAGATGGGCCAAGACCGGTATTTAAGGCACGATGCAGCATCCAGCAGCATCGGATGCTGCTGGTCACATCTTCGTCGGCCGAACAGTGACCGGGTTTTCTATTTTGCAGACTAAATTCGCCATGTTGCCTCCTCATTTTCCTGCAAAGGATGACAAAGTTCAGAGGTCAAAGCAGCTGTGATTTTCAGGATTGCCTCAACCGGTTGGATTTGTCGCCGAGTTTACTAGCGTCAATAATATACGATTTGAATCTTCTTCACCAGTATCCCCCGAGCAGTCATCATCTTTTTCAGTCGCCTCTGTTTGCTGATCTGGATTTGATAGTTTGCCTTCGCTCGGTAGTCAATACAGCGGGGCCTGAAGCGATGTTCAGCCGACAGGTATTCTTCCACACGTTACCATCCTCAACGAACTTCAAGAGGCAAAACATGTTCTACAAGATGCCATAGATAGTAAAAAAAACGGGTATGCAAAAGATTGTTGATGAGTTATGTGAGCGCTTAATATCCGGGGTCAATTCCAGGTTGGACAAACGGGCTTTTCAAGCTGGTGTTCCAGCCTTCAAAGAAATTACGTACTCAATTATGAAGGGGCTAGAGGATGCAGATGTTTGTGCTCTTTTATGCACTATCGAAAATGCGGTCAGCAGGCATCTACAGATAGGGCATGTGCCGATTTGACCCTGAACAGCTTGTTCAGGGCATTCAGACGCAGTAGGATAGGGCATCAGTAGGGCACCATACATAACTAAGACAAAAGGGAAACCAAGTGTATTCAAGAAGTGTCTGAGGTCAATTGCAAACATTAAATGCTAGTGTGTGTTTCTTCAGGCTCGTTTCTGGCATTATATTCTCTTCCAGCTCGCTAAACTGTTGTGTATGCAATGTGCCTTCCAGTGAGAAGTTCATGAGTCTGCTTTTCGAAGGTGGTTTCTCCATCTTAAGGTGAGAAAAATCACTTTCGCCAGTTGATGTTCCTGGGAAGGTTGTTGCGAGGCCTCCAGCAAACTTCTTAGCATAGGGAAGTCCTTAACAACGGCCTTCCAGCTATCCTCGAATGTAAGTATGCTGCTGGCGGCTTCGTTGCATATGTCAATGGCCTTGCGAAATGCTTCTTGACGACGATACAGCTCACATAATTCGGAATGCTCCTGCTCGATTTTGTCGATATATGTCGCCCTCCAGCGAGATAACATTCGCTCGCGATGCGTGGAGATCAGGACAGACAAATCTCGACCTTTCAGTCCCGCTAAATCCGAGGGAAGAACTAGAGGAAGCTCTCCTTCCATCGGCGCGTTGTTTTCGTTGCGCTCAGGGGAGATAGAACGGATACATTCGATCAAATTTGGGATCACTGTAGCAAATCTTTTGTCAACTCGGTAGAAGCGGAAAAAATCTAGTGAGTTGATGATAGAAATTGAAAATTCACCGTCGTCCCAAAGTATGTCGAATATTTTTGTAGGATCTACAAAAATCGTGAGCTCGTCCGAGTACACGTGACCTTCGAGATTTACGTGCTCTACCGTATCCACAATACAGGCACCAAAACGTCCTTGAAGGTCTGCCGACAGCCGCTTAAACTCTTCTTCCTGTTCAGTAATGAGTGCTGACCGGCCTTCCAATGATCGAAATGTAATCACTGCTCGAGAGACGAGCTTATCTACCAACGAAAGATATACCCACCACTTATCAGGATACTTGGAAACTGGGTTGGTGTCTTAAAAAAAGCTGTCAGCTCTACACAATGGGTTTTAAACCAATTACAACATCTTCCCATTGACTCCCAGCGTGTACCTTGTAGAAGTGTGCAGGTTGTTTTCATTTGGCGAATCAATTTGTGCTGGCAGCGTAAGTGTGCAATAACTTGAGTCATGTAGCCATAAACTCTGTAGTCATCACAGCTTAAAAAGGCTAGATCCAGTTGGTGCAAACCACACCAGACTCTTATAAACCCACTTGCGCCCACGTTTTGAAAACGTGTGGCTAGTCCTCTATATTTGCCAGTCATTTTGCGCTCCCCATCCGTGGTAATACCTAGCACGATGTCCTTCCCGTTCGAACAAATCACGTCCAGCACCTGAGTGACGGCATCAAATATAGCACTAGCGCTATGACTCTCGCCCATCGGAATCGCAAGTAAATGCAAGTTGGTCAATTTCTGATTGTGGTATATTCAAATTCTGGTGTCCAAATACGAAATTGACACGTGCATTGACATGTCAAAAGCTAGCGAAATCGTCCATGCTTGCGATAGTATTTGGGTAATTTTCTGGAGGTTCATCGCACAGACATACCGAGCGTATTTTGACGGAAGCCCAGGGGTACACGATCCAATCGATGCCAATCCAGTATCTTGGTAACAACAGCTAAGGCCATCCGAAATGACATGTCCACGCTTAAGAAGTCAACGGTAAGATAGAATTGAACTGGGTTCTTGATTGACAACATGTAGTGTGGAATCGTCCAGAGGCAAACTAGTCAGCGTTTGCTGCCAGGACATGTCGGAATCGTCATCATCAAGTAGTACCTGGTTTACGATCACATCAATGATGTCTCGATTGATATGAATGACGATAGGGCTTGCTTTTCATTCGCAAAACCCAGAATACTAGCATGTAGTGGTTTGATGTCGTCGAAATACGTACGTTGGCCCTCTTGAGTTAGCTGTTTGTAGTTCGCCCATCAACTTCACACGATGCTGGCGGTAGTGCTCTGGGCGAAGTGGCTTTTTAAAGTACTTAGTATTCGTTGTTTGCTTGCGCTTGGTGCCGACCTTCTCTTCGTGGCCAAACGAAATACAAAAGCGACACGCAGCTGAGATCACAACTCCATCGCTCGGGCTTCGTTCAGATATACGAAGCCCATACTGAAGCTGATGTGCCTCCTGGAACGGAGTTGATCACCGGGACGCAGTGCTTGACGCCGGGTTCTGTATGAGATCATACGGATTCTCGCCTTCATTTGCCTCGTGCACGGCACGACGTCGTGGCCTTAGTCACCCAAAAGAGCTGCTACAACAAGGAAAGCACTAAATAATGATGAGAACTTGCGCATAGCTCTTAAGACGAGGGTGTCCTTACCGATGCAGCGCGAAATCCGTTTTGTCAATGGGTTGGCCCTGTACAGGACATGACCCCGAAATAGAATAGGCGCCATTGCCCAATTGAGTGTCAAATGCCCTATTTGTAAATGCCTGGGCGGTCAGTCATAATGAGCATGGCAAGGTCTCGGAAGCTACTGATGAGCTGGTAGAGCCGGCCCTTACCAAAAGCGACAAAATCTCCTCGTATCCAGTATAAAATCGGGGCGGTAATGCATCGGTTTCCTCAAGACATGAAGCTACCAAGTAGCACTACAGAACCAGTGTGGGTGTACTGGTACTGCGGCGATGGTGCTAATATATCTACCCTCATTTCGGCAGCTTCGGCCACACGACTTGATTAATCGCAACCAACGCAAACGCTTGTGTGAACTGAAGTTCTTGATGACAAAATCGAGCTACGAGCACAAAGGCTTGGCCTATCGGCGGGAGGTTGTTACTGTATTTCTGCAGTGCAAAGACGCAATAGAACTACCGAGTGAGACGGTGAACAAAAGAAAACGGTGTCGATGACAGCTTGTATGGGTCACCGCGGCTGCTATCTTGCGAAAGCAGGCAAATGCAGCTCGAATTCCGCATGTGCAATCCCCCAGTGAAGAACATTGATTGCTCGTACATGTAGTGCTGGAATTCTCCTGTGTCGTTTAAATACATCCTACACTTTGCTGTCCCCTGAAATCGTCGTACGGTTAGATACCAATCGCACTACACAAGCTTTGAGTCACTGAATAAATACATGTAGTAGATTTCAAAACTACCTATCAACTGCTGTCCTTTAAAATCCGACAGCCGTCCGGTAAATTCCGCCAAAGAGTAAATATTTTTATCACGTCCAGTTTCGACGACGAACGGGGGCAAGATCAACTTTATTGCTGGGCAGACTCGAGGGCGTGGCTAGTAGCCCCCGAATCTTCTACTTGGGCGTTCTTGAGGCTAAAACGATGCCGCGTGGGACGTCTGTCGTTGACACAGCCGACTGGCGTGGGTACTCCACGAAGCATCTTGAAGCTCACCGGCCCAGCAGCTTGATAGATAATCTGTCGGAGCAAGGCCGTGGCACCACTTCTCAGTGTGTCCGTAGAATAGGCGACCGTCTACACTCCAGCTCGTCTTCTTCAGTATCTCAGCAACCGTTTCTACTGTGAAATCGTCACATAGATGAACGTAGTTGACTAACCCGAGATCCTGCCGGGTCTTCTTCAGTACCTCAGCAACCGTTTCTACTGTGAAATCACCACAGAGATTAACGTGGTTGGCTAACCCGAGATCCCGCCGGGTCTAGAGTAGGTGCATAAGAACATCTCCAACGCGGGTCTCAAAATAGGGTTGAGACCTCCTTTTGCAATAAATTACGACCTGTCGCCTTCCAACGCAGACCCATTTTGAGCAAACCTAAAATATATTCCCGCTACCGACCTCAAATCGTACGTATTTGATGCCCTGTTTTGATGTTCAGACCGTATCCTTCTGTCAGAGTGTTTGTGCCTCGTACCACTACTTGCCCACTCCGAGAAGGTCACTTTAAACTGGACAACAGATGAAGAATCTACGAAAGTTAGAGTCTGAGGTTGAGGTCTGAGTGCCCTGCATTGGAAAAATGAGAGACCAAATATGGTGTTTTCCATATTTTTTGCGCTATCTCCGCGTTGGAGATGCTCTAAAGGAACGGACTGAGCAGATTGACGATCCCCGGATTGGTGCATTGTTCTCCATAAACCTCGGTCATACTGGTCGCTCTGTGCGCTACTTCGACCGATTGTCGACTGCTGACGCTTCTTCGATGTTGGCAGGGTTCCCACGTGAATCTGCAAATTCGACATATTTTGCCTTCAGGCAGTAGACATGATGGCTCTTCCCGACGACAAGGTCTCCACACCCCCGCATTAGGAAGAAGAACCCGAGAAGAGTGCTGTCCCACACGGGTGGATCTCGAGGGCAGTGCACGCGTATGGAGTGATGGAGGATCCGGAGAAATCCGGGGGTCATGGGTGACTTCTTGCCAAGATATATTGATCTGTCTCGGTCGCCTATGCTAAACCGCATAGGCGACCGAGCCAGATTAAATATATCCAAATCACCGATGAAACCAAAGGACGATGGGCAGCTTGGACTGAATCGTGGCATATTGGTTGTCTATGCCTGCCAAATTCCAGCCGTATTTCCACACGAAGATTGCGAGGTACGCCAATTTCTTGGAGCTTGATCGATCCACAGTTTGTAACCATGGGGTTCAGCCGATTGTAAAGCTTCTTCATTGGCGTCAGTAAGCGTGGTACTTGTGGTTTCGTAGCCCTCGCCAGTGCCTGGTCGAACACAAACACTTGAGAGATCGTTGAAAGAGGCTGTATATCGACTTGAGACCATGATAAAGAAAGGTTAGTCTATGTCTCGCAAAGAAATTGCTTTTTCGTCCATGTGCGTGATTCTTCATTGGTCATGATGTTGAGTATTCCCGGAATGTGCTCCGCTGAAAACACTAACTGGTACTCGAGCTCGGCGAGTGATAGCAGCTTGTTGCAGAGCTGCGCAGTGGGATGTCGGCTCAGACGCTTTGTCGCCCAGGTTATTGGGGTGGTGCTATCAATGTGGGAGCATACAAGCACTGGATTGGCTGGAGCTTGTCTTGACCAGTCTGCATCCCAGTGAAGAGCTACCAGGACTGCGCTCTGGAGCTATCCGATGTTGATGGACTTTTTGTAGAGTCCAGCTGCAAGCTCTTCAAACTCTGACATGGTGTATTGTACTTGTCATGGTGTCCTGTTGGTGCAGGGGTTCTTTTGGATTGAGTACAATGTTCAAGACAGTCGCCCACCTGAAGCACGTACGTAATTGGTTCGGCCTTGATTACCCGCAGGGGTTTCGACAACTTGACTCTGCTCCAGATAAGACGCTCAGCCAGATTCCTTGTGCGTCGACTTCGTAGCGTACTACCACATCATATGCCCATTGCACACTGCACGGTTCACGAGGCAAAAACAAACGCGACAGAGTGGGGGACATAGTTGCTCGACCACAACGAATCAGAGGTCGCAAACGTTGCGCTGCGGTTGACCGTACCCGACCAAGACCTACCTTAGTCTGAGTTTGGGATGACCACGGCCACCCGTAGTTCTCTCACGGACGACCATGGTTGTCCAAGATTTTGGCCTCGGTTAACCGAAAAAGGGTAAGAGGAAATTGTTTCTAGAGTAAGTCTGAATTCGAGCGAGCAACAAGGATATCATCCAACATGGAGGGACTCAGCATCGTCCGCTTTGAACCAAACGCTTTTCCGGCATCCGAAAAGTTGCTCCCAGACATTGCTCTAGAAGCTGGTATCGCCAAAATGGATCGCGCGACAACCCCCAGAGCCGGAAAGCGAGGAGGCTCGCCATTTTCAGGAGCCCAAAATGAGCTCGGTCGTCCATAACCAACAGGTGCGACTGCTCGGTTGCCCGTAACCGTCCGTAGTTACTCTCTGCCAGGTTTCGGTTGACCATGGTTACCCGTGGTCACGGATAAATTCTACCCGTTCGGGTACGGTAACCATTTGCGACCTCTGCAACGAATCCACGGCACGGATATCAACGGTAGAGGCGCTTTAAGGTCGTCATCACCGTGGTTATGACCAACGAATCGTACCGACGCAGCGTCGCCGATGACGCGTTGTAGGCGTACAAGCAGAAGTCGGTCAGCTCGGCGGCATGGGCAGAACCAATAAAGACGAGCATGTTGAACGTAAGACGTGAAACACGGCTTGATAAAATGGGTAGAGTCGGGAATGTGCTTGAGCGGTGGATTGGGTCGTTAAAGTCGCTTGTGTTGAACCTGTTGAACCTCACTGCAGAAAGAAAAGTCAGGTCCGGTCGGTACCGACCCTTGTTTAGTCTAACAGTAGAGTTACCTCTTGATCTTATCTTACCACGTCTCAGAAAACTGATAATCCTTACGGTCTGATTTCCGGCGCAGGGAGCTCACTCGCTTTCACTATGGGTTTCCCAGCTTCAGTTGGGGCAAAGCTTTTGAAAATGATACGATTGAGCTAGAAACGAGGTATATCTCGGCGGCATCGGGTGCAGGTGGCCAACAACTTCGGCAACGTCATGGTCTTTGTCAGCGGCAGCGCCGAGCGCACACGCAATGGTTAAGGGCTGGGTATCATCACCACGCCCTATGGCTATGGCGCTGGCTCGTATCGGCAACTCATCACCTGTACGCTGTGTAAGGCAATCCCGTTCTCGGGGACAACCACAGCATCCATGATTGAAGTTTGTGACGTATAGTAGTGCTATTAGTACATGTACTACCGGTAATAGAAAAAGTAATATTAGTAGTGGTATTAGCAATACTATATCACTCACAAATTTCAATCCCTTCTCGCTACCAGGTTACTTCCTAATTAGCACTACATGTACTAACCGTTTCAAAAAACAGTGATATAGCATAGCACTACTACTATTATTATCATTATTGCTACTTGTGGTGCTATAATTACTTTACAGTGATATTATCGATACTGTGTGTGGTGTCGTTACAACTATCGCTACTATTTTAATAAACTAGCCAAGCGCCGCCGCTATGCGGCGGTGGTTTTCTTTTTAGTTGGAGCCGCTCAGCTAACTACGCTCGCCTCGCTATTAAAGACAGGCTGCCTACCCTCCGCTACGGCAGTGGCGCTACCCGTTCCGCTCGCCTCGTCGGCTCGCTGCACTACTCGCGGTGCTATGTTGGTGAGTTCGATGAAGGGCGGGCCCTGCGGGCCCGCTATATCGACCGATGGGGCCGCCTTCGCTGCGCTCGGCAGCTTTTTAGCCAATGAAGGCCGCCTTCGCTGCGCTCGGCAGCAGTATTTGTACCCAATGAAGGCTTTTTAGCATTAATGCCCAATGAAGGTCATAGATCGCGAATTTCGGCCAATGGTATTCATGTAACGCTCCGTGACGGACAACGTTGCTCTGATTGATGCTTTAGACTAGCCGAGCGCCGCCCGCACCGCGGGCGGGGGTATTAATATTAAAATTAGTGTTAATATTAGGCCAAGCGCCACCGCTGCGCGGCGGAGTAATATAACACCCCCGTTCTGCTCACCTTACGGGCTCGCTGCAGTACTCGCCGGATTATGATAATTAATTAAAGGAGGGCGGGCTCTATCGGTCCCGCTATATCGACAGGGTAGGTCGCCTTCGCTACGCTCGGCAGCTTTTTGGCCAATGGGGGCCGCCGTCGCTTCGCTCGGCGGCGTCCCGGTTTTGCGCCCTACGTCAAGGCTAGTCTGCATTCTTGTCACGCAGCTATTTTTGTAGTATTTGCCTAATAGAAGTCAGTCAGGCGGATGGTGTGATGCAGTAGGGTGGGTGAGTAATGTATGGCTGGGCTCTAACTATGATATGCAATAGGGAAGGTCGATGCTTTAAGGTCGGGAACGGACAGACTGACCGACAGACAAAGCTCGTACTCTGTTAGTTGTTGTGGACTAGCCGAGCGCCGCCCGCTTCGCGGGCGGTGGTTGTGTGATTTATCCCAACCCGTTCCGCTCGCTGTTCCAGCTCGCTTCACTACTGCGTTGGTGTCCCGCCTTCGCTTCGCTACGGCGCTCGGTATGACCAATCTTTAGTCACTTCTGGTTTGGCTAAACGTAATGTGAATTAACGAATGTGAACTATGCATAGTTTGGTACCTAGTACCCCCTTATGTCATGGCGAATATCTGTCTGTACACGATATTATCGGTGTACACTCCGTCGTCCTCTTCCAGCTGCGGGTACTCGATCAACGCCTTGAACTTGGATCTGGACGTAACGCGCGACAGCGCCACATATAGCTGTCCATGGGAGAAGCAAGGTGTTGCCAAATACAACCCCAGATTCTGGACCGTTTGACCTTGAGCTTTGTTGATAGTCATGGCAAACGCAGGTACCACCGGAAACTGCTTACGCCGCAAGCGGAACGGAGAATCTCGCGAATCGCCATCGCTCACGAAGACGATCCTCGGGATAAGAACGTCTTGGCCTTGGCGCTCGCCAGTCATGATGGTCGCATGAATTACGTGGGGCTTGAGCTTGACAACCCGTAGTCGCGTTCCGTTGCAGAGCCCCAAGTCGGGGTTCAGATTCCTCATCATCATAATTGGGGCGCCTTCCTTCAATGTCAACTTGTGTGGAGGGATACCGTTGATGTTGACCGTATGCAGCACCTCAGGCTCGAAGAAGTTTCCGTCGTTGTCGCAATCTACCGAGTCGACGGACAGGTATTCGTGCGAGTCCCCAGAGAGGCGCTGCGACACGGCCTCGTTGATGCGTTGTACCACCGCGTTGGTCGTCATCAAGATGGTCCGGTTAGCAAAATACTCGTCCGTCGCAATCTCCGGGTTGTTGATATCGGCGTACATGACATCAATAATGTTCTTGAGACCTCTTGGCACGGCGCCTGGTAGGATGTCTTCGTCTTCGTCCATGTCTTGATCGGTCTCCGTATTGTCAATTACCATATCCCGCGGAATCTTCACGAAGTCCTTACCAAGCGACCTATTAACGTCGTGTCTCCCCTCTCCAACTTTGAGAAGAAACTCTTAGAAAGCCGCAAGTTCAGCGGCGGTACTCTCACTCCTGGCCGATTGAATGCGCATGTTTTCCGTGAGGTGAAGTTGCTTGAAGTGCGACCACAATGATGAAGACTTCAGACAAGCGTCGATGGTTTCCGCCGGCGTCCCACGCACTACTACTGGTAATATTTGGCGGAAGTCGCCCGATAGTACGAACACTTTTCCTCCAAATGGTTCTTGGTCGTTGTCCATAATGTCGCGAAGAGTCCGATCCACCGCCTCAAAAGCGTGTCGGTGTGTCATGGGAGCTTCATCGCAGATTACCAAACTGGCCCTCTGAATCAGCGTCGTTGGGTTCGATTGCTTGTAAATCGCACACGTCGACTTGTCGTTCAACTTGAGAGGTATTTTGAACGTCGAATGCGCCGTTCGCCCACCCATTAGCAATAGGGATGCTATTCCACTCGAAGCCACAGCAATCGCGATCTTTCCGGACAGGCGCACCTTTGCCAGGATATGACGCAGTAGTGTAGATTTCCCTGTGCCCCCCGGACCGTCGATAAAGAACAATTTCTCTCCCTGAGCCGACCCGTCGACCGCTTGAAGGATGTCGTCGTAAATAGACCGCTGTCCGTCGTTGAGCTGGTTTTCCTGGTCGACAATAGATTGCAGAGTGGACTGGTCGTACCCCTCCAATTCGCGTCGAAGAAGACTGTTTCGCAACAGTGAATCCACTACCAGCGCTGGGTACTGATGCAGCTGGGGAAGATCAAAGTCGGCCACGGCGTACCCGTTAATTTGGAGTAAGTCGTGCAAGCTCTTGAGCGTCTTGAACTGAATCAAATCTTCCTTCTCCTGGCCTTGCAAGGCCCGGTAGGTATGCGCGTAGTCTTGCGAAAGGTCGTCGTAGAACTGATCCCACAGTTCTCGAACCTCCGAAACTTGGGAATATACGATAATAGTCGCGAAAAGCTGTCGGAGCTCGTACGGCTTCTTGAACGCAGCGGCTTCAGTCATCCTCGAGATAACCCAATTTCAGTGCGGCCTGGCGGTACGTCTCGTAAGTAACTCCGTCGACCGTCCGAAGTAGCTCAAAGGATTGTGGACCCTTGCGGTGGCACAGCCATACACGCATGTAGAACTTGTTGATATCCCTTGGAGACACGTGGACCATCCGCCCAATCGCCGCTGGAACTGTTTGCGACGAACCCACTTCTTCGCTTTGGTGTCCCAACGAAATTTCTTGGGAATGTCTTGGTACACCATAGTTTTTGCCTCTTGGTTCTCCGGAGCCTCACTCGCGCACAATTCAAAGAAGCGGATCAGCATCGTGTGGCGACCACGCGTGAGAACTTGGTCAGGGTTGTCACTGGAGCGGAATGTCACCAGTTGCTCGTTCTCCAGGTGAATGGTCAACTGTACGATGGAGTGCGTCTTGCCTTGGACTGAAAATTCGAGAAGTCGCATACACGCTTCTACCGGAGATATGTACCTGGCGTTTAGGTACCGTAAGATCTCGTTGGGTTCAATCATTCCGCGGTGCGACTCCCCGTTAACTGTTTCGATTGTGATGACAGCTTTGTCGGATCCCTTGTACACGTACTTGTACAGGTATTTGACCGCGGTAAGGGCCGTGCAGACTTCCACGTTGATATGGCAGTTGTACTTCTGCGAAAGGTACGGGTTGTACGGAACCACCCACTGGTTGATCGTGGCATTGTTGTACTCCCGTCCTCTGAACTTCAGCACACCCGGTGGTCGTCGTCGGCGTCTGTAGACAGGAAATCCATTCACATTTCCTTGTGTAACCTCCACCAACGGCTTCGGGTATCCCTTGGTGCACTTTCCGTCCTTCATGCATGGGCTGTTGGGGTTTGCCGCACCGCATGGACCATGCATCATGCTCGTGAGGATGGTTTCATACAGCTGGGGATTGAGCTCTGAATCCGGAAGCTCTGCTGACACCAACTTGTCAATGATCTCCCTTCTACGCGGTTTATCCTCTTCGGCCAGGATGATTAAGATGTGTGCGTGTTGGAGACCCCGCTTCTGGAACTCCACCACGTAAATTCGCGCCATAACGCGACCCAATACGCCTTCGTCCAAGTCCTTGAGTAGCTCTGCAAGTTTCTGCTGCCATACGCGCGCGACGATGTCCGGCCGGTCCTGAGCACTTTGGTTTGGCGCTGGTATCTTCTCTTCAATCTCCTCCCATGTCGGATTGCATGTCATGGTAACGAAGACATCCGGTTTTCCGTACTCGCGCACGATAGCCATAGAGTCTTGATACGACTTATACATGGCGCGTGGGCTCCCCGAATGCGTGGAAGGTAGGACGATGCGTTTGCCATTTTGGTTGAGGAAGTGATCCGGGCGTCGCTGATCTCCGTCTGGATGCTGTAATGTACCCGTCTCGCGGTCGTATTCCGTCAGAAGACCTCCCCCTCATTCAGAACTGTCGTGGCTTCATTGAGAAGGGCATCTTGTACCCCCCTGTACTGGTCGGCGCGTAGCTCAGCTTGATGGGAAGCGATCCATCGCAGTTGCTCTTGTTCACACTTGGCTCGCTGGTCCACGCAGTACTGCTGAAATAACCGCCCTCCTTGGTGCAGCGCCGACTCATCACCGACTTTCTGGAACAACCGGTACGCTACGTGCTCGCGGAGGGACATCTCGCGTTTACTCCTTCGTTCGATGTTGTCTGCGTACTCGTCTGTGAATGTCCAGCCCGATTCTCCATGTGGAAGTAGTAGTGGGTACTGCAGTGGGTCGTACATGGGATTCGACTCGAAGAGGCGCAGCAGCCGGTGGTCTTTAGCCCACAGAAGGATATCGCGAGGCTTGTCTAAGTTGCCGTCTTCAATGAGCGTCGCTCCAACTTCCGAGACCGTAGGCAGGTTGTGTGTACGTGGGTTCGACTTCTTTTCGTGAAGTCGGTACACCAAGTCAACCACATCCTTTCCCTCTGCCCGGTCGGCACGAAGCTTCTCAGCATAGTTGAGAAACTGCTTCGCGAACGGATTGTGGTCAGCCATCATTTGCTCGATGTCCAGAAGGGTACCAGACTCAAGGTCTGCAAAGATACCCCTACGTCGCTCCGCACGTTGCTGCATCTCGGGGTCGACGATGTAGATCTGGGCAAACTTGGGCGGCATGGGTTCATTTGTGAACCGATCGATTCGTGGAAGCAGAGAGCCAAGATAGTGGCCCATGGCTCCTTGAATACGGTACGTGTACACACCGTGTTGACCCGCAACAGTCTCGTCTTGATTCACGTCCCTGAACTCGGATCTGTTGCTACAGGAAGCACCGATGGAGGAAAACGCGAAGACCTGATTGTAGGCTCGAATCTGACGACGAAACTCGGCGTCTTCGTATAGCTGCAGCAGTCGAGGCGGCGCAGGTTGTAGCGGAGGTAACCGGACGGCGCCTTTCAAGCAGCAGACGTTCTTTGACTCCGCAGGCCATTTCCACGCGTTGCAATGAGGGCACACTGTAGTGCGTGGCAGTCTGTGGCGTCCGTTGACGATGTTAGGACCGCTAAGCATGGAGACCCGGAAATTAGCCTGGTTTGCAAGGGCGTGACCCCGGCGCACAGTGCTACGACGAATACGTTCCCGTTGCGGCGCGTCAACTTGATCTTCCTCGTCTCGAGCCTCTCGAAGCGACGCTTGATACTCACGACTGGCCGCCCTCTCCGCTTCGGCCTCTTCGCTCGTCTGAGTAGCACGACGTTCTTCGTGGCGGAGACGGTCACGTTCTCGTCTCGTCTCTCTTTCTTCTATGGTCTCCTGTTCGCGGCGTTGTTCTTGTCCGAGACGGTCAATTTCCTGCACTTCCAGTCGTTCTTGCTCAGGTCGGACTGCTCTTGAACCCACTTGCTGAATACGATTTCGATCGCGGTCTGCGTCCCTCCCAAGCTCGGAAAGCAGGGCCCGTCGGGCACGCTGACGTTCCGCTTCCTTTCGTCTCGTACGCTCGCGTTGTGACCCTGTCATGTTTGCGCGTCTAATACGGACTCGCTCTCTTTCTCGCGCGCGAGTGCGCTCTTGCTGAGAAGCCGTCATTGCTGCGCGCCGCCGACGCGCTAACTCTGCGTTGGGCAAGACAGGCGGCTGCTCGGAATTGCTGGGAACCGCGACAGCCCTAGCAGCAGTAACAGACGATGTCAAGTGTGCCGTTGGCTCGGGTGACTGCTCATTCCTGTGCCCGTCAAGACGCTGAGCGATAGTATTCTCAACAGGAACGCAGGCCCCCACAGGCGCAGCGGGAATCTCCCCAGCCACATTGAGCGCTTGGAATTCTTTATTCAAGTTGTAGCGCTTGCTCCGTCGTCTTGCCTGGCGGCGCTTCTTAACTGCGGGTTCCTCTGGAACAGCCGGGGTCGCGTTAAGTCGCTCGTTATCGCGCATGGCCTGCTCGATCTCTGCAGGCGTCCTTTTCCTTTTGGTTCGAGCCATAGTTATCTGCGTACACGCAACAAAGTTACATGACGCGTTAGACATAAAGTCTAAGTACACTGTAGCCGAATCCTGGGTAGTATACGCGCGCCCCCGCCACGGACACAGAGACGCATATAGGTGCGTCCACCTAAAGCGCCGGTCCCATACACGACCCTTGACCCGGAGATGAGGCAGGTCACCCGGCTTCGCCGAGATCTGCCCCATTTACCCCGGATTGGTATGAGATTTCCCACGCCGCTGGTGGACGAACGTGGGCACCTCAAGGTCGCGGCTCCCAGGAGCGGTCGGTGCGGCAAGGGCACGCGTGTTCACATTACGGTGGCGGGTGCCAGCTGAAGTCTTTTTTATCATCGTAAAATGGGCATTTCTACCCACTTTAGAGAAAGTAACGGTCAGTATAGTGGAAAGCTGCAGTACCCAAATACCATTCACCACAGGTAGCCGTAACCTGGGCTGCAAGCAAATGAGCAATGTTGCAGATTCGGGACGGTCTGACTGGCATCTACGCGCCACGGGGTAGTCTCGACTACATGGTCGTGTCGTGGCACCCACTGCAACACCCCCGTGGCCCTACAAAAGTAGGCACCAGGCCGCCCTTAATCTCACACTATAATACCTCGACTGCCCTGAAGGTATCAGTTATCCCAACCGGCGGAACTCCCGAAACCGACACTTGTATTATAGGTAGGAAACTATGTAGCTAAGCGTACCTTCGTTCGTGTGCGGCGCTCGCGTCCTGTGGGGCCTGTTACAGCGCCCGCCGCTCGCGCGCTTCCTCGCTCCGCCGGGGTCGGAATCAAAAAAGAAAATGTGAATGCGAATCTGAAATCAGCCGGTTTGTGTGGGCCACATCAAGGCTAATCATACTTGTCACGCAGCTATATTTGTAATATTGGTATAATAAAAGACACTCCAGATGATGGTGTGATGCAGTAGCGTAGGTACGTAATATGTGGCCAGACAGGTACGCACGATATGCCACAGGGCAGGCTGATGCCGCAGGGGCGGGAACGTACCAACTGACCGACAGACAAAGCTCAGATCGTGTTAGTAGGGGTAGACTAGCCGAGCGCCGCCCGCTCCGCGGGCGGTAGTTTTAATATTTAAGTTAGTGTTAATATTAAGCCGAGCGCCACCGCTGCGCGGCGGGGTAATATACCGCCCCCGTTCCGCTCGCCTTACGGGGTCGCTGCACTACTCGCCGTGTCATGATAATTAATTAAAGGATGGCGGGCCCTACGGTCCCGCTATATCGACACGGTAGGTCGCCTTCGCTACGCTCGGCAGCTTTTTGGCCAATCGGGGCCGCCGTCGCTTCGCTCGGCGGCGTTCCGGTTTTGCGCACTACATCAATGCTAGTATGCATTCTTGTCACGCACTGCTATTTTTGAAATGTTTGTATAATAGAAGCAAGTCTAGAGGATGGTGTGATGAAGTAGGGTGGGTGAGTAATGTATGGTCGGGCTCTAACTATGATATGCGACAGGGAAGGTAGATGCCGCAAGGGCGGGAACGTACCAACTGACCAACAAACAAAGCTCGTACTCTGTTAGTTGGGGTAGACTAGCCGAGCGCCGACCGCTCCGCGGGCGGGGGTATTAATATTAAAATTAGTGTTAATGGACCGATTCCCGTAGGATCTGTCGCGGCCATTTTGTACAGATTTCGTACAGAATTCCATAAAACGGCCACTTCTAGACAACTCGAGTCCGCCGTCGACTCGACAGATTTCACTTCTGTCGGAGGGTACCCCCCCTCCGACAGATTTCTAGATGTGTAGATGGTATGGCTAGAATGGTGAATATTGCTCTCTCACTCCTGCACTGCTCACCGGGGCCGTTGACACTGGCAAGCATAGTGCGGACGACGAAGACGAGTTCATCGACGCGTCTACGAGCGCTGCCACCGCAATGCCGGCGAGGGGCGAGGCCACCCGCAAGCGGTGTCAGCGAGACAGAAGCAGTCTGATGAGGGTGTATTTGCCACGGAACTCGAGATCCCCGTAAATACGCCCTCACCAGACTGCTTCTGTCTCCTGCCAGGAAATGACGCTGCGTTTAAGCTGGCCTCGTCTTCCACAGTCACGTTGTGGTATTTGACTCATTTCAACCGCTAGAACACGGGTGACGGGGCGACGAGTCTTCCCACTCGGTGACGCCGGCATTAGAACGTATAATAGTTACGCAGTCGAAGGCCGTGATAATGTCACGGCCCTCGACTGCCGCAAGACGCTCATTGAACAAATGGCGGGCCCGTTCGAGCCACGTGGTTCATTGATGATAGTTAGCAGCGCCATAGTATCGGAATCGCTGTAGCCTTGCGTCCCTGTGGGCCCGCAGCGCTTGCTTGCAGACACCATGATCGCTGCTGAGTGGTGGGGCTGGCCAGGGAGTGCTATTGACGTGCGTGGGTGAGGGTCACTTCAACTTGAAAGTGGCACCTCAGATCTGTACCGAATCTATGCATTTAGACAGCAAGCGGCCTGCGGGCTGTACGAGATCTGTACACGATTTTTAAGACACGAAATCTATACGAAAATAGCCCACGGGAATCGGTCCAATATTAGGCCAAGCGCCACCGCAACGCGGTGGGGTAATATAACGCCCCCGTTCCGCTCGCCTTACGGCGTCGCTGCACTACTCACCGTGTTATGATATTTAATTGCGGGAGGGCGGGCCCTACGGTCCCGCTATATCGACAGGGTAGGTCGCCTTCGGCGACGGGGCCGCCTTCGCTGCGCTCGGCAGCTTTTTGTCCAATGGGGGCCGCCGTCGCTTCGCTCGGCAGCGTTCCGGTTTTGCACACTACATCAAGGCTAGTCTGCATTCTTGTCACGCAGCTATTTTTGTAATATTTGTATAATAAAATCCAGTCCGGAGGATGGTGTGATGCGGTAGCGTGGGTGCGAAATGGGAGGCCGGGCTCTAACTATGATATGCGGCAGGGCAGGTCGAGGCTGCAAGGTAGAGACACGGACACACAGCAGACCGACAAAACACGTCGTATTCTGTTAGTTGTTGTGGACTAGCCGAGCGATATTTTAATATCGCTAGGTATTCTGGAGTTCTACAGGTATATTAATACTACCAGACCCTGTGCACGAAAGCAATGAAACGGTAAGAAAAAAGTAAAACATTAAAAAAATAAAAAATAAAACATTTTTTTCTTTGTGATCGGATACAGCAACTTCAGCAGCAAAAAACAAAAGTAAACTGCTAAATATTTTTCAGCCGCATGGTACCACCTGTATGGATACCGGATGAAAGCTTCCCAGGTAATGCAGATATGTATTTGGTATGGGCAGCAGCCAAGATTACGTGAAGCGCAGCACTTACCGGCGATAAGTTATCGCACCAAGCCTAGCGTAGCACTTCCGGCGATGCATATGCGCTGCGAAAGTCGCCAACTGTTTGACAATCGTGCCAAACGGCCCGTTTAACGGGTACATGCTTTGATGGTCGCGCTGCACGACGCTGATTAATAACGAGGGACTGATTAATCACTGACACTATCATCAGCCAATGCGACGGCAAGAGGGCACTGAAGGATAAGCGGCGCTCATGTACCGGTAACGGCAACATTCTGGCAAAACTCGCTCCGCTGGAGCGCTGGACCAGCGTACGGCTCGAGAGCTTCCGCCCCCCACGCCCTCTCCCAGCTGTCTTTCACGCGCACGATCCGGGGATCCGGTCTGCTGCAGTAAACTCGACCACCAATAGTACAAGTACGTCGCCCATACATACAACCGATAGTCCAGTCGGTCGGCGATCCGACAACTTCCAGCCCCTACAGATTTCCTGATGGTATCCCCATGCTGTGCGCTTTGTCACAATCCAAGAGCGAAAGCATGGTCGCTGCCTCTTATTAAAAAACGCCACCGCTCTACACTCTGTGCGTAGCTCTCATTCTTCAATTAATCTCCTTCGAAGCAAGTTCGACCTCCACACCGTCTCGCCTCCACAATGGTTTTCTCCATGTTCAAGACCGTCGCCTTGGTGTCGTCTCTGCTGGCCGCTCTTGGCGTTGCCAACGCGGAGCTCGAGACTGTCAAGCTCACGCACCCCTACGGTTCCAGCGCCGAGGTGTACCACTTCGGCGCCCACGTCAAGTCGTTCCACCCTGCCATGGACCCCAAGCTGGACGTTCTCTTCATGTCGAAGGAGTCGTTCCTGGACGGCGTGAACCCCATCGTGGCGGTATCCCGGTCGTGTTCCCGAACTTCGGCAGTGCCAAGGGATTCCCGAGCCACGGCTTCGCCCGTATCACCAACTGGACGCTGGCCAGCCACAAGGATGCTACTGACAAGAAGAGCCCCAGTGTGGCCAAGTTCACCATGGAGTCAAGCAACTCTACGCGCGCGATGTGGCCTGTCGACTTCAAGCTGGAGTACGAGGTGAAGCTGTACGGCAACGAGCTGAAGACTGCTCTGCGCGTGACCAACACGTTCAAGGACCCGATCGAGTTCCACGCTCTGCTGCACAACTACCTTTAGGGTGGACGACGTCACCAACAAGGGCGTGCAGGTGACGGGTCTGAAGGGTGTCGAGTACTACGACAAGGTCGCCAAGGTCAACGCGACGGAGACTCGCGAGTACATCGACTTCGCGAACCAGACGGACAACGTCTACAGCAACGCCCCCAACACGCTGCGCGCTGTGATCAAGGGCGTGAACGCTGTTGACCGCACGGTGACGATCAAGAAGTCTGGTCAAATCGGTTCGGGCGGCAAGGCCATCAAGACCAAGACCGACGCCGTTGTCTGGAACCCGTGGGCCGACCGCGCCAAGGCCATGGAAGACTTCGGTCCCGAGGAGTACAAGAACATGGTCGCCGTTGAGCCCGGCCGCGTGAGCGTGAAGCAGGCGCTTCCTGCTGGCCAGACCTACACGCTGCAGGAGACCATCTCGGTCACCACGCTGTAAGGCCCAACGCTGTTGTAGATGTGTCATGAAAGAAAACTGTACATGGATAAAACCCTTCGTGTAGGCTGTTGCTACATACGAACAAAAGAATGAAAACCAATTGCATCGCTAAGCTGCACTCTGTTCTCTTCCAACGCTAATGCATGCACCTTCGTCGTCAACTCGACACTGAACTCTCCCAAGTGTACACAACTCACACACCAATGTGGTGTACCACCCCACATAGTTTCCCATGCCGCTACTAATATCATCCAATGAGACGCCGTTTGCACTTTTCCTCTTCGACTTTGTATAGCCGCCAAAGGCAACTTCAGTCGCCATTTCCAGCCATTCCACGCAGCGATGGCGGCGCT
Organism: Phytophthora fragariae; assembly: GCA_009729435.1. Classification (NCBI taxonomy): domain Eukaryota; phylum Oomycota; class Peronosporomycetes; order Peronosporales; family Peronosporaceae; genus Phytophthora; species Phytophthora fragariae. The sequence goes on along the minus strand of QQOI01000089.1, from coordinate 20,546 downwards.
GCCCGTGGGGATGCAGCTCGTGAGCGCGCTGGACGACGCCGAGCTTCAGGCGCTGTCTCCCGTGGGCTCTATAAATGCGGAGAACGCGTCGTCTGCAGCCTCCGAGCACGTGCGACGCGCGCTGCTGCTGCCGCTGGAGGGCGCGGACGTTGATGTGGGCGACATGGACATGGACATCGACGTGGACGTCTTCCGGCCTAGTGCCATGCTGTCCGACGCCTTTGGGGGCGAGTCGGCGAATTTTTTCTTTACCTCGAGCTTCCAACCTGGTAAGTAATTTATCATTCTTTACCGTAAGAAAAAGTATAGAAAATTGATGCCCATAAAAAAAGTATTGGAGATGGGGTAATTTTTTATAGGAATTTATTTCTTTATATTGTATAATAACCTTATTTTTGTCTGACTCGTTGATGTGATATTTCCCATTAGCAGAGCTGGGCGAGGCGGACGAGGATATCGAGCAGATGCTGTTGTGCGGCGGCTCGGACGTCACCGGGTTGCAGTCCCACCACCAGCATGAGACGGCACCCGGGCAGGGCTGCCAGTGCCGGAACTTTGCTATCAGAGCGAACCGGGTGCAGGCTCAGCAGGAGCGGGTGGCTGCGGCTGTGGTGGCCAAGGATCAGAAGAGGGTGCTGCGGCATACGTTTGGGGCCGGCAAGAGGTTGCAGGGCTTTGGATTTGGACAGGGGGCAGTGATGGATCAGACTCAGCAACAGGATATCGACATGGTGGATGGAAGGTCTACACCAATTCAAGACTTGGAAGTGAAGCAGGAAGTCTTAGCTGCCGAGCACGCAGCGGCAGTGGCGGCAATGGCGCAGATGGTCCCGGAACCAATTGTACCCGTTAAGCAGGAGGTGCCTTCGACGACCGAGCGCGTGCTGCACAAGTCACGATCTTTGGACGATGATCAGATATTTAGCAGCCCAATGCATCGACACCAGTCGTTGTCAGCAATCTCGAGTCCTTTGAGCTCGACGAGCTTTGTGTCACTGGAGAGTATGATGACCACGCCGCTGTCGACAACATCGCGAGCTACAGCTCACCCCGAGATGCCAGTGATGATGCGATCATTGTCCCCAGCCGATGAGCTGGAGAAAATGGCAGCAAGTGGGTCAAAAACTTCGATTCCGAAGATGAACATGCTTCGAGGCAACTTTCAGGTCTCTCCAGGTCACGATACCGTACCGCTCGTCAAGCCCACTGCGGTGTTGCCACCGCCGTATTTTCGAGGAGCACTTGACTCCCCTGAAAAGCGCCGCGCACATTCCAAGACTTTCAACTCGTTTGCACAGTCGCTGTCGTTTTCATTTTCAAACGAGTCTTCGATTGACAGGTGAAGAAGATATGAGGTTCAACGAAGACAAGGAGATACAGAGAAAATGGCAGTCGAGGGCATTCAAAGAGCTGAAACACAGGCAACCACGGCGCTGTTCACCAGATTCAAGACGAAAAACTTCGATAAAAGGCGCATGAGCGCAGAGCAACACGCGGCATAGGCCGTATTCAGTATTAGTAGGAAAAATCAGCAACACCAGGTACACGAAAAGCATGGGCGATTGAGTTTGTATTACAATAAGCACGTGAGAGAACCACACTCGAGTTTTGCCACGCCCAGAACGTACTAAGTTAGCACGTTTATTCTTGGTGCTGCCGGAGCTTTCTGGAAGGGTGCGTCGACGGGTGCTGTGGTTTAGTGCGAGCAAGTGCTTCAGCCATGAGCTCCGATCACAACGGGTCTGCTCGTGTTGTGGGTAGCGCAGCGATATTCCTACGGCCGCTGCGCTACATGTTCGACGTTAAAACCGACGTGGCGATCGTGAGTGAAGAAGAGGAATCCACCGCGGCTTTACCTTTTGAAGCCGTGCATGTGCACTTGCGTGCAGCAACCCGGCCCCCGCTAATGGAGCGTGATGAATTGTTGAGTGGGTTCCTGCGAGCAGAAACCCCTATGTACAGTGGTGCCGTGCCATCACACTGCCACCTTCCTCGAAGTGGACCAAGCAGTAGATCTGTTGACAAGTATAAGTTTGACTTGCAGGACAGCAAGGCAGAGTCTGGCGAAGATGATTCCGATGATAGTGACCGAACGCTAAGTTCTTTACGAGGTACCTACGTGTGGCTCCTTGTTCGCCTTCAGCCCCTCGGCAGAAGCAAGGCATTCTCCTTCATCTTACCGGAACCAAAACACACTCAGGAGGCAATACGCGTGCAGTACCAAATATCCTCTCCAAGCGAAAGTTTTTGCCTTCCGGTCGATCACACCAATGTACGTCCAGGCTTGCTGCTTTCACTAAATATGATCTTAGAATTGAGTGTAATTCGTGCAATGCGGGCAGGTCGTAAAACTCTTGGTGACGGACGAGCTAATCGATCAAGTGAACGCAAAAATGTTGCAGTTCACATTCCTGTCGGTGCGACTTAGCGCTCCCGAGTCTAAAGAGATTGAGGCGAAGCCTACAGCGCCGATACTTACCAGTACCAACTACAGCGATGCAGCGTTGGCTGGAAGCGAAGCTGCTGCTGCCGAGGAGGCACGACGGAGAAAGCAAGTTGAAGCCGAGCTCGCGGAAGTAAAATCTACAGCTCAAGCAAAAGACCGTGAGCGATTAGAGGCTCAGCTTCAAGCAAAGCAAGATGCTCAACGCGCGCAAGAACTCGAATTGGCTCGAAATGAGCAGGCTCACGCACGATCCTTGTTGGAACACGAACTAGCAACATGTGACCAACAAAACCAGGAGCTCAAGCAAGCCCGCAAACAGTTGGAGGACCAGCTACAAACTACGAATGAGAACGCCCAGCGCTTCCAGATCAACATCACCTCCACGGACCAAGCACTCGAGGCGAGTATAATTGAATCGGCGCTCGTAGTTGAACTGGATGTGTATCTAACGTTGTTTTGTGGCTTGATAGATGTTAAAGCAGCGAGCATTGAGCGATGCCAAAGAGCGCGAGGAACTCCAACGCAGATTACGTGTGCTCGAGGAGGAGAAGCTGGCCTTGCAGAAAAAGAGTCGTGCTTGCACTATTCAATAATGCTTGGGCTTTGTCATTCAGAATTCGTCCGAGAGAAATGGGTGTAAACTTTGCCCTATCTTGCGGTGCTGACAAGTTGGGGGAAAACACTAGCATGCTCGCAGTTCTAAATGACTCCGTAATCGTTCGGAATCCGAGGTAAGGATACGCACTGGTAGTCACTAGCACCTGTCGCAAGCGATCACTTCGACTGTTTTCTAAATGCAAGGTGAGGTGCCCTCAGCAGCCTCAGCAACCTGCAAAAGGCTCTGGGCTCCTCTTTGCTGTTAGCATGTTTAGCGCTCAATAGCTGAATTACCCGTCGAAAGCATTGCTCTGCTGTCCGAGTTCAGGTGAACACCAAGGACGAAGGGACCATCGAGCCAATTTGCAACCGCGACGCATTTGAATTTCACGCTTACGGTCCCGCAAAAAATATATCAGCCAACCCGTGCGAGACGATACTTTTGATTCGCAAGCCGTTGGGATCACTTCCTGTGACTACAGTCGTTTCTCCGCTTGGTGCTGCTCACTTTTCAAGTTCCTTCCTGAGGCACAAGCTCCAAAAGCACTCCGACCACCCACCGACTCGACCATGGCCTCCAAGTTTTTCTCGGAGCTCACCCTCGGCGGCAAGAAAACGCCAATCCAACTGAACCACCGGGTCGTCCTGGCCCCACTCACCCGAGTCCGTTCGGGTGATGCGGGCGTGCCGACGGACGTCGTGAAGGAGTACTACTCGCAGCGTGCTACGGACGGTGGTCTGCTCATTACGGAGGCCACGAACATCAGTGCAACGGCCCGCGGCTACTACGGAGCTCCTGGGCTATTCCACCAAGACCAACTGAAAGGCTGGGAGGAAGTGACCGAGGCCGTGCACGCGAAAGGTGGCAAGATATTCGCGCAGCTTTGGCACACCGGTCGGGTTGGTCATCCGCTGAATCAACCGGACGGTCAATTGCCAGTGTCTTCGAGTGCCACCAGCATGGACGATGTCAAGAGCCACGCCATAACCCGAGAAGGCCGCAAGGACTACGTGACTCCACGTGCGCTCGACATCTCCGAGATCCCAGGCATCGTAGCTGACTACAAGGCGGCTGCGGAGAATGCGATCGCAGCGGGTTTCGACGGCGTCGAGATCCACGCAGCCAATGGGTATCTGCTCGAGGAGTTCCTGTGTGACGGCGTTAACAAACGCACTGATGCATACGGCGGCACCGTTGAGAACCGCGCGCGGATCATCTTCGAGGTGGTGGAGGCCGTTCTGGCCAGTGTTCCATCGAGTCACGTGGGCATTCGGCTCTCTCCATTTGGCGAAACTTTTGGCTGCAAGGACTCGACGCCGCGCGAAACCTTCGGCTATGTGGTGAGCAAACTCAATGACTATGACATGGCCTACCTCCATGTGATTGAGCGTCGTGGTCGCCACGCAGACAGTGTTGATGCACCAGTGGGCGGTGTTGCGCACTATTTCCGCGGGATCTACAACGGCGTGATCATAGCGGCCGCTGGATTCGACCGAGCCGATGCGATCAAGACGGTTGAGGAGGGGTCGGCTGATCTCGTGGCGTTTGGTCGCTACTTCATTTCAAACCCAGACCTTGTGGAGCGTCTACGTGTTGACGCAGAGCTGACTCCGTTTGACTCGGGGACGTTCTACATGCAGCCGAACATGCCTGCTCAGGCGGGATACACGGAATCCGCTCAGCTGGCTACGCCAGAGCTGTGTAAGAAGGATCTACGAGTAGGTGAGCAACCCCTTCTAATTCTCTGGATTTTTAATCTAGAGAATGCAGCTCAGGCATAAAAAATCTGGATTTTTAATCTTGAGAATGCAGCTCAGACATAAAAAATCTTCCTGGTATTGTGCCTTTCTACCATTTTGCCCTCCGATTTAAGGTCCTACGTAGGACCTTAAATCCTCTACTGTAGAGGTCCTACGTAAGACCTCCTAAAAGACAGTCTGCTGGTCATTAAAATTAGCATGTTCCATGTTACCCGAGCGAAAATGGCATATGGCTGAGCAGTAGCTCTTTCGTAGGGAGTAAATGGCCGGCGGAAAATGGCCATTCGGGCCTTAATTGCTTAAATGTACCCTTTAGACCATAGGTGAGCCCTTACGTTGGACCTTGACATCAGTTGGACACGATGGTTATTAATAATCCTAGCCATCTGCATCGCAAATCCTACCAAGATCCCTAACCCTTCCTGCTTAGGACCTACCTTTTGTATAATAGTCCGATGGGTCATTTGTTTGGAAAGCGTCTCCTTCGCTGTATGATGAGACAAAACTAAGATGCGGTATAGTAGGTCTTTGTGATAAGCGATACAATGTCATTTGGCCAAAACGTTGTATTTTGGTTAAGAGGATATGCTATAAAGTAGTCTATCGACTAAATCGAAGGCACGCACGCACCACGAAAAATACGGAGCTTTACGTTGCACAATACACCCTTCACTCAAGGTAATTAGTCTGACCCTGACTAATTATGGTTTTTGATTTTTGTCGGAGAAAACCAAATGTTTGATTAACGGAAATGCCCGAGCACTGTCCGGTATTCTATTTATTAGAAGCGGTCTTGCAGCCTGCAGATTGCAAGCATGCTTATACGCATGCGAATCTCTACCACCCAAAAAGAAACAGCACCTTTTCCTTTACCCAGCATAACTTCCAACGCTCGTATCCACACATGATATCGCAGCGATATCAAGGCCGATGCAGTGGCGATAATATCTGATATTATCGGCCTTGTTAGCGCCGGCGCTGACTGTCGTGAAATTGTCTGAGAGCATTCATGGCAGTCAGCGCCGACCCACAGTGAGGAGACATGCTCAGGGCAGTTCTTAACCACGCCATGCCATGCCATGGCACAAATGCGAGCAATATGATTGGTCCTTCATTTGTAGGGGTAGGGTAGAAGTGCCATGCGTGGCAAAAGAAAAGTGCCATTTGACCTGCATCCGCCACAGTGCCAAACTCCAAAAGTCACGTTGCCCAACGCCAAAAGCTACCAGCATGATGGAATCCCGCCTAACCGCTCTCATTGTACTGCTTCTTCTGGTCGTCATCTTGGTGGACCTCCCCGTCGGTATGCGCCGGAGGTACCGTCTACGCACGCGTATCGACTGGGAATCTCATTATCAGCTCTTGTCGGACGAAGACCAGTTCAAGAAGTATTACAAGATGTCGTATGCATCCTTCATGGCGCTCGCTGCAAAGCGAGAGCCCTACCTCGCTGTCGATGAGAAGCAATCACGTAATCGGACTGGAATCGAGCCGATCACGCACATAAACAAGCTTCAAATGTGCCTGCGTTGGCTCAGTGGTGGATCCTATCATGATATTCGCACAAACAGTGGTGTGAGTGTTGGAGCATTTTACGCTGCTATACACGAGGTCGTGGACGCGATCATTGCTCTTCCGGATCTGCAGCTACGGTTCCCTACTACTGTAGCGGCCCAACGCCATGCTGCCAAGTCTTTTGAGCGCCTAAACAGCTCCCGTGTGGTGAAAGGGTGTATTGGTGCGGTGGAAGGTTGGCTTTGTCCAATTCGAGTTCCTTGGAGGAATGAAGTTGCACGGGTTCGGACATTTTCTCTGGTCACTACCAGAGGTATGGAGTTAACGTGCAGGCTTTCTGTGATCACCTTAGTCGATTTACTGGAGTAACGTGCTCAAGTTCTGGGGGTACCGGGGATGCTGTTGCTTTTTTGAAGTTGAGACTTTCGTCGGTGGTGATCAACCATCCTAATGGTTTGTACGATGTTGGTGATAACGCATACACCAACTCGAACCACCTTTTGACTCCTTTTCCTCGCCCAAAATCTCAACGGCTGCTCACGATAGCAACATCTACCATCTGAGTCAAGTCCGTATTCGAATTGAAATGGTGTTCGGGCTCCTGGTCTGCAAGTGGCGAGTGTTTAAGGCGCTGCTCGAGATCGCGCTTAAACGAGTGCCTCGAACAATCTTGGCCGCATGTATACTGCACAACTGGTGCATAAATCGTCGCATAATTGAGGCCGGCGGCTATTGTGTGGAAGAAGATGACGATCTACTGGATGGAATTGAAGATAGCCGCTTTGAGCAAGATCCTCCTGCAGATTTTACCGTGGAGCCGCAGGACTCGTCGCGATATCGACGTGTGAATGACTCGTCGGATTTAGCTACTGATATGTACAGTCACAACAACTCGGAATGGGTCCGCGATGCTCTCGTCGGACTGATTGAGAACAACTCGATCATGCGCCCATCGCGTAATCCAGCTAGACGAGCGAGGGATCAGGCGGAAAACCAGTAACTGTCAATGCCATTTTCATTCATTCTGCTTAACTCTGCTTAACTATGAAGCGTACGAAGTTCATCAAGAAGAAAAAGAAAAGCGGGAGGTACCACAGCAACGGTGGTGCGAAAATAGTAGTCGAAGTGTATCGTAGGGTCTCACGTCAGCAACGTAACCAAGTGATTCCAATAGAGCATCCAGTTGATCTTCATAGCGCTGCAAACGCTGCTGGTACTTGCGAAGACTCACAGCTATCGTCGGATCCGTAGTTCCAGATACTGCATACTTGCGTTGACGCTCCTGCACCTGCTCAATTGGCAGATGCATCTTGCCAATGCGACCAATCAGCTGGTCCTCGTCTCGGCTCTCTCCTTCCGTTGACCTTGGTGGCGCTGAAGCGACAGCAACCGGGGTCCCAACAAAAATTTCTGCTATACGATTTACCGTCCATATCACTTGGTCTTGCCACTTCGCCGACTTGCTAGCTGGAAAATCGGAATGAGAGCCAGGAATATTCATCGAGTCAATTTCATCTTCTGGATGTATACCACCTTTGACGAAAGCCGCCAGTTCTGGTTTGACTCGAGTGTATATTTCCAAATACGCAGCGTCCAAGTTTCCGTCACAAAACTGGTTGAATGCCTCCGAATTTTGGCCGGCCACGTAGAACTTAGCATCCACCTTCACAAAGCTGCTGTTGCTTTTTTTTCACATGCCGAACAGTCTGCCGTCGTCATGCTGAACAATGCAGGAGGGATTGATGCCGCTAAAGCGGGGATCAGAAGCAGCGGCCTCGAAGAGATTGTTGTAGTCCATCTTGTTCGTACGGTGCTCGACACCAACTTCCTTCCAGAGCACGGTCTTGGCATTCACAGCACCGACCTCAATCTGGTCACGGGTTAATGTGTCGTCTGAATGAGCCAACCGCCCAGCGAACTGATCTGAGAAGAGAACATTCGATAGTCCAATGAAGCAGTGCTTGGTGTTGCGCATGCTGGGGTCCAATAGGTTTTCGCTGTCAATACTGGCCTGAACAGCGCGTTTCGTCGCATCATAGGATCGTAAATGACGAATTTGATCCTGCTTGCTCGTCGCTCGGGCCAAGCGGAGCTTGCGCTCGGTGCATCCCTTCCGCAAATGCGCAACGGTCCATGAACCATAGTCATTACAAGTCGGTGGTGCAACTTTGCCAAGATTCTTGACTGTCCAATGAATACGCGCTCGACCGAAGCTGCGTTCTCGGTCATACCATTAGTACTCGATGGTTCAACCAATATGGGAGGCGCTGATTCGCTGTCCGATGTTGAGCTGAGCACATCGTTTATTCGTTCGAGTAGCTCAGCATTAGAACAAGCAGCACGCGACTCAATGCTAGCTGAAAGCGGCTGATTTTCGGTCGTACTGGTCCATCCTGGGGTCTGCATGGGTATCGTTGGTAGGGGTGCTCTCAACTCCGTCACGAACGAATCAGGAAACTGCACGACGTCTTCAACAACTGTTGGCGGCTATAGAGGTCTTGTAGGAGCTATCTCGCGCGGGTTACGCCGTCCTGGGGGCGCCTGCGAGGCGCTTAGCCGAGCGAGGCCAAACGCTGGGTGCTCTGCTGCAGCATTGTCAAACGTGTCAGTTGAAGTCGTCACTGCTCTCGGGTACCCCCAATTTTTTCCCAGCCTTTCATTTTGAAATCACCTTGATCATCACGAGTATGGCTAGTGTTGCGTCGTCGGGTTCCGGAACGAAGGCTGCGAACGATCCAACGGATGCGGACGTTCCTGAAGCTCATACCCCTGCTGCTATTTCTGTATGTGTACCTCGTATGGAGGAGCGCTAGTATGTAGCTTGGGAGGAGCTCTTCGCAGCATTGTTCAAGTATCAAGACGCTACCTGTCAAGTCCTTCGGAAACGAATGTCTACTAGTGTCGCTGCGCGGAATGCTCAACTGGAAAGGCAGCATACGATGAGTGTTACAATGGAGATCCTGCTTGCATTTGAAATGTACTAACGTAGGCCCTACTGCACGAATCATCGGAGCTGATCCTGCCTGAAGTCTCTTCACGATGACTTATAGGTATGGTAGATATCTGAATTATTTGGTATTCGCTTTATCTAGGGACGAAGAGCACGCGCGACGTGCACAACAATGCGCATCGAGGATCACCACTGTTGAGACTAGGTTGGAATTCATTCGTAACGAATTGCGCGTTCGTCGAAAACACAGCGAGTATCCACGTGGGCGACGACAAACTCGCATTATATCACACCTGACAAATCAATGACGCGCTAAAAGCTCTCCAGCTATAATATCCACGACGACGTGTTCGAACACGTACATGCTTCAGTTGGGATTACCGCTCCTGTGTGTATTGTGGTATAACGCTATGTTGCCTTTGGTGTTCATTATTGTGGCTGTGTGACTTTGTTGGGATGTGGTGTTATATAGGCGCAGAACTGACATTCTGCTCTTACGTCGTTCCACCTATTCAACACCACGTGTAATCAATATGTATGTTTGTTTTCAATGAGGTTACATTTCGTTCATTAAGAGGTACTAACGACTGATAAAATGCCCTCCCTCTGACGCTTACAGTTCGTAGGAGGGGTTGTTAACTATGGGGAGCCCGATGCTAACATATGCGCGTGTGTTAATTGGCACCGTAGTGAGCAGGAGGCCGGCGGGTCCCCTCCATATCCGTATTGTTGTCTAACCAGTGGCCCACATGGCTTGGGTCACCGGAGTCCAACGGAGCCCTCGTGCATAGTGGGTGGAATAACCTATTTGTTCTATCATTGTCATGCAAGAACCAGTTTGGGGTAAATCAGTTCATTCTTAGTTATCAAAGGCAAGCCTCAGTGAGTCTGACGTAGTGAGTCGAGCTGAGGCAGCCCAGGAATATGGTGTGGAGGTTTTAATCTGCTACGCTAGCGGAATCGAGCCATGCGAGTGCCGAGCGCTTGGGTCTCCTGGCTGTGGCTGGGCTGCTTGAGTCCAGCGATGCGAGATCGCGAATGGCCAGGAGACCCCTCCAAGAACGACTTCTTATTTCTCCACTACAATCGCTGGGTCTGAACCGGAGGTCACTTGTGGGTCGAACCCATCCGGTTACCAGCTGGCCCGCACGGTCCTGGATTCTTGACAAACGTGGTTCTCTCCTTCCATCCGGAAAACTCAATTTGCGTCTTCGCGAGAAATACCACTTGTTGTGTCACAGCGAAATTATCAGAAGGAATGCGCTAGCTTGGAGGAGGGCGTGCGGAACTAAGAGTGCCACCCCCGCAGTTCAGACGGATGGAAGCTTCGCGAAGCTTCCACAGCTGCCCTACGTGTGTATGCTTATTTTAACTTGGTTTCACTGTACATTCGATAAAGGTGAGTCAAACCTACCTCCTATTGGTTTACCTTTTTATCACTCACATACACTCACCCCATCTCTGGCTTGCACGTCCATTCAGACCCGTCATTCCCGAAAAAAGAGCGAGAACAGCGACGCGTCCAGCTGGCATTTGGGGAATTAGTCCGACCTTTCTTCTCCTTCGCTTTGGCCTGGTAGCTCGAGGCTTGGATTGGTTCCACGTATCGATGACTGCGTCGCCCGCAGTTTCTCTTACTGCCGGAATGCGTTCTCCTGCTTCCGTGTACTCGGTCTCGCTGTCGGCGACGGCTGCTCGTGTTGTTGCGGCTTCGCCGCCTGCCTCACCTCCGGGACGGCTTCTCTGTCCACGCCACCGCCTGTCGCTGCCTCGCCGGCAGCGCAAGGTAATTAGGAACGCACCCCTTATCCTGCTGGTGAAGCCAGTGACGGTGACTCCAGTCTCAATGAAGAAATGGTGCGTTTGTGGGACGAAGTGGAGCATTGTGGTCGTTTTCCAAACCTTGATCAGCTTGGCTCGGGTTCTTCGTCCCCGGCGTCGCCGTCTGTGTCGCCTGCACCGCCTCGTCGCCAACCCCGCGCGAGGATGTTGATGTTGTTTCGGCTGGTGGTTCTTCCCCACCCCCGCGCCTCCAGGAGTTGATCTACATGGTTGAGGTTGAAGGTCTGTGCACTGAAAAAGTGGTGGCTGGCGAGGTTGATACCGTTACTACGGCTGCGACTGTAGCTTTAACGGTTGCTCCCCAGATTATAGGTCTGGGCTTTTCGCCGATAGTGGAGATGAAGAAGACCTACTTTGGGCTCAGCGTTGGCGCTTGCATCGCGGCGACGAGACATCGACGTGGTATCCGATGCCGCTCCCGCAGGTGCCCGAGAAGCACCCGTCGAACAATAGGAATAACCATTACGACCTTGGGACTACGACACTCTAGTTGACATCGTTCGACTCTTGAATGTTGTGGACAAGGCTCCACACCGTTGCTACTTGGTGGAGTGGGATGTCACCCCGCTGTAGCTAAGCTGGGTCTGGATGGAGCAGCGCGACAAACCGTCGACGCGTTACATGATGAAGCTTGTGGATGATTGGAAAGCTTCGGGGGGGGGGCACGAACCTTCTGTGGATGGTTTGCGGGGCGTGATTCAGCGTCAGAAGCTGGGGCATTTTTCATGAATGGTTCCGCCTGACCTTGTACTACCTCGGTCAGCCGGATCTAGTCACGATGGACGCGTATGAAGACACGCGACCTGAAGCCCTTCAGTGCGGCGTGTCTCACGACGACGTGACGGATTTTTAAAGCTTCTCCAGCGCAATAGTGTGCCGCTGAACTACGACGTCCTTCTCCGGAATGCTCTTCCAACTTCAAGTGCTCATGACGCTCAAATCTGTTTGCCGCAAAGATGCACCTGGTGTTTACATCGTCAGCGCTAGTCGCAATGATGACGAGCACTGCTTCGTCGTGGTTAATCGTGGTCCGGAGAAGCTACTTCTTACTCTTGACAACTTCAACGATTGCAAGGATCCGCCGGTGGACGTTATTCCTCTGAGTAACCAAATGTGGATTCAGCACGTGAAATTCATGGCGCAAGTGGAGCTACAGCTTGGGTACAAATGTCGTCACGGCAAGCGCAAGCGGGAGAAGCGCGGGAAGCGTCAGGCTCTCCAACCAAAGGGGATGTAATACGGGGATATATGTAGGCCTGTGCCCCCCTGGCTGTCCTTGCTTCACCGTTTTCGGCGCTTTTTTCGCCTGGTTGATTCAAACTCCGCGATGAGATCCGGGACTTGCGATAAGTTTTCAACTCCACAAGATATTGGGTGCGCCGTTTTCGAGTGCGCTTTCCGCGTAAAGCCTTCACGATCTGGCCAATACTGACGATAGTTAAGATCACGTCGCTTGGTCGCGACAAGCAAGTCGGCTCCTTGAACGGCATCAACGACGCCGTATTGAAGACGGGATACAGCTTTCTGCCAGCCTGGATGTTAGGCTCATACGCATAGTATGAATCTTCCGCACCACTGTGTACGGTCCCATCCACGTTGGCCCGAAATTCGGCAAGTCAGAATGCTTCAAGTCCAGATTCTGCGTGCTCAAGTAGGCTTTGTCGCCAACTTCAAAGATTTGTTCAACACGTCTTTCGTCGTAAACGTTGCGCCTCCGTTCTTGGGCATGAGCAAACGCTTCGCGACAGCGTAAGAGGATCGCCGATTGTCGCTCATGAACATCTGCCCCACGTCGACTCTTTGGAACACTCTCGAGTTTCTGGGATGCAAGTTGAAGTCGCTTCAACGGAATGCAGCCCAGATCTGCTTCAACGACTCAAGCTTCGTGCTGGAGTTGGCGGTCGAGTTGACCGCGAAATCAGCGTTAGCAAGATGGACGTCCCAGTCGTTTTGAAGTGGACCGGCAAAGCACCGGAGTCACTCTTCCAAGGTTCGGTTCATGCGCTCTGTCTGTCCATCGCCTTGAGTTCGATGTGCTACGGGCATTCTAGGCTTCGACCCGATGGACTGGACAACATGCTGCCAAAAGGCAGACACGAACTTTCTGTCGTGGTCAGAGACGATATTCGCCAGCATGTCGACGAATAGTCGGAGCAACACCTCCAGCTTTCACCTTTTTAGTTGCTGGCACGAAATGGCACTGCTTGGTCAACCGATCGATGACGACCCAGATGGATTCAATGTCCCGCTTCGTTCGCGGAAGATCGGTGATGAAGTCCATGGAGATGGATCTCCAACGCTCGTCCGGGACGCTCAGTTGTTCTAGTTATCCAGAAGGTTTTGGTTTTGTCAACCGCGGCTTGTTCCTCTGACAAGGCTCGCAGTCAGCGATGAACTTCTGGATGGACTTCGTCCAGTGCCAGTAGCGCGCAAGCGTCAAGTACGTGAGCTCAGCGGTGGGGTGGCCTCGGTAGTTGGTGTCGTGACACTCGCTAATAATTGTCTGCCACAACTTGACATCGATGGGCTCGACAATACGTGGAGCTTCATCTAGATGTTTGATACCAGAGTAAACCGTTCGCTTTGGTGTAGTATCGGTACTGCATGTGCTGATGGTGTTCACGATTCGGTTTTGAGTTGGATTTGTGCTTCTCGATCTCCGCCAAAATGGCTTTAGCATCGCGGTCCTTCTTGTACAACTTCTTGATGCGGCTAATCAACTCGGAGTCCCCGGAGACTTCGCTGATCGTCAGACTAAACGATGCGTCGTTAAAGCTGGTCATGCCCAAGTCATGGAAGAACTTAGTCTCCTGCTGCAAGTCTGGCCTTCGGCTTAGTGCGCCGGCAATGCCGTTTTTGTCCCAGGTAGATGTGAAAGCTTTGGTTGGTACTCCGCTAGGATATCATACCAACGTACCAGTCGGCGGTTGGCCATCTTTTGTGTAGACAGTCCTCCGAGGCTCTTGTGGTCGGTCTCGACAATGGGTACCTTGCCCAGACAGTAGATCCGAAACGCCGCCAACGCGTGGACAATCGCTAGTAACTCCTGCTGCTGGGTTGGGTAGTTGAGCTCCGCTGATTTCATCTTGCGACTTGTGTACGCGATCGGTCGCTCAACTCCGTCAGCACCCTGGAACAAGACTCCACCGACAGCAAACTTGCTTGCGTCGGTGCGCAGATGTATGGGCTGGCTGACGTCCGGTGAGACAATACTGGTGGGTTGCGCAGTCGGCGCTTCAGCTCCTTGAATTTCTTCAGCTGTTCGTCGCTGAAATGGATCTTGACGTTTATCTTGTTCTTCTTCTTTAAAAGCGTAAACATGGAAGCTGTCAGAGATGCGTACTCTGGACAGAGTCGCTGACCGTAACTAGTTAAGCCAAGGAAGCTGTGAAGCTGCTCTTGTGTCGGGCCAATCCTTGATGGTCTGCACCTTGTCTGGATCCATCCGAACTCCTTTGCGCCCTACGAAATCTCCGAGACACGGGATCTCGTTGGTGCAGAAGCTACACTTGGACAACTTGACGCACAACTTGTTCTCACGCAACATGTCAAGTGTTACACGTAGTGCGTCAAGGTAGTCTTCAATCTTCGGCGACTAGGCGAAAATGTAGATGTCATCGTAGAACGACTTCGTGCTCTTCGAGTCCTGAAATAGCTCAGATGTCAACCTGGGCATCGTAGCTGGCGTTGCAGACTGCCATGGGAAGAACAAGGTGCTCCCAGAGTCCATTCGGTGCTTGGAACGCAGTAAACTTGACGCCTTCGTCTTGCATGCGCTCCTGGAAGTATGCAGACATCAGGTTCATCGTGGAGAACCAGTTCGCACCGGACATAGCGTCCAAGATGTCTTCCCTCCTCGTCATCGGGATACTTTTACGCACGGTGTTCGAGCTCAAGTACCGGTAGTCATGAATAATTCTCCAGCCAAATGATTTCTGAACACAGAATGTTGGAGCTGCGTGGAGACTGATGCTTGGGCGGATAAGCTCCTCTTTATCATGTCTTTGACCCAACGCACGATTTCACGCTGCTGCTCCGGCGCCTGTCGCCACTGCTGCCGATACATCGCGATATTGAGATCCTTCGCGTCGATTCGGAGTTAAGTTTCACGCTTCTCTGCTAACCATTCGGGTAGTTCGGGGCGCAACACATTGTCCTTACACTCCGCGAGAAGGTGAAAGCTGGATTCTCTCGAAAGGTGTCCCAGTCTGTTTCCAGATAGCGCTGTGATTTCGTATTCTCAACGTTGTCGGGTTGATCTCGGCGTTGCAGTGAACGTGCAACTTGCTTAATCGTCTCGTTCGACAGCACCAACATGAAATCGGGTTCGTTGGCCGTCTTGGTCGTCATTCTCAGGAACTTCCCCAACCTTTTTGCGGGTGATGTATTTGGTCTGTATC
Organism: Phytophthora fragariae; assembly: GCA_009729435.1. Taxonomy (NCBI): domain Eukaryota; phylum Oomycota; class Peronosporomycetes; order Peronosporales; family Peronosporaceae; genus Phytophthora; species Phytophthora fragariae. The sequence continues at coordinate 5,035 of QQOI01000089.1, read as the reverse complement.
CCACTCTCGTCGACAACACCCATCGTGAGCATCTACTCCACGGCGTTGCGTTTACCCTTGCTATGACTTCTTCCATTAGCTTCGCCGACAGCACTCTCGCGCTGTGACGTCGCAACGTCGTCTTCTCCAGTTGAACCATGGCCGGCTTGCGCGTCATCATGTCGTCCGTGGACAATACTTGGGGGCTTCTTCTGCACTGTGTCGCCAATAGCTTCAACCGTGAGCTTCACATCAGTTTCCAGCGCGGCATCTCTACAGGAATCGGTGCTTTCGCCGACAGGTCTTTCGCCTCGACAGATCTCCGAAGCCCGGAGGCAATCACCGGTCTGCCTTCCTCTATCGGCTCACAGGTCGCTTCTGCTCGCTTCCATTGCAGAGTCTTCGTTGTTGTTCCTTCGATTCGTCGACTCCTCCAGTCAACCTGCAGCTACATGAACTCGCAGAACGGTATTCCATAGATGCAGTCGAATTCACCTGGGATCGCGTAGACAACTGCCACATATTTGAAGACGTCGTTCAGCCCAGACATCAGAATCTCCATCGGCAGATCTTCTAGCGCTGGCTCGACAATTTGGATGTCTCCTAGCTTGACACGAATGTTCTTGTCGCAGAACTTGGTTATCTGAAGTCGATGCTACTCGACCCAACGCTTGCATACGTAGATCGTGGTGACTCCACAGTCCAACAACATCCTTTGTGTGGCGGGACACTTGTCACCAACGCTGACTCCACCCGTTAAGGAGAACAGTGGGCGTGACTTGTAGACCAGAGGGTTTTCACACAGAAGGTTCAGGCTGATATAATCATTCTTTAGTGTTCCGGTTACGCTCTCGGCCACGCCAGGACCCTCATTCACTGACGGGGATTGCCCGTTTCCTGCTTCTCTTGCTCCTTCTTCCAGAGGAAGCAGTTGGCCTTGATGTGTTGCAGTGATAGCAGGTACGACCTTCAGTACGTTTGGAGTCGGACCTCAACTTGAACCATCCCTTGTCACGGAAGGGCTTCCCTTTGAATGGCTTGTCGTGCTTGCTTGGACAGCGATCTTCCTCTTGTTTTGATGAGACCGGCGGTCGTGCACGTGTCCACGAAGTGAGTAACCTCGTCCTTGATAGCCAGGTCCATAGCTGCGCCCTAACGTCTCTGGATTCTCAGCTAGGTACACGCGGCATGAGAGCGTTGGCGTAGTTAAGCGCCTGGTCAAGTACGCTCATGCCCTTAACTCGGAAGATGAGAGCCGATTATTCGCCGTCGTAGATATCAACATCCGCCGTTTGCTTGAGTCGCTGAAACTTCTCTAGCAAAACGGCCTGGTAGTTCGACGTCTCGAAGTATTGGATCACATGCTCGCGGAAATTCCCCACGTGTGCTCCTCACTTCTCGTCGTCGACGACCAGTGAAGGAACCAACCCGATGCCGGATTCTCCATCACCGACCCGGCGATTCTTGGTAGACGGACGCTCGCGTTCTCAATTGGGATTCCGTTGATGTGGCAGGCGTTCTAGATCTAAAGCAGCCATTCGCGTACGTCCTCTCACCGCTTCCCGGTGCACTTGGGCGTCCGAGTTCGAGCATGGCCAGCTGCGGCTGACCAGCAGCAAGGTTCGTGGTCGTTTGGTGGTGTTCATGGCGTGGTGGCGTCGCTAACGATTGAATCTGCATTGATTCTGCATGCTACAGCGGCGTCCGGCAGCGTGGTGGCGGCGTCCGAGCTCGAGCATGGCAAGCTGCGGCTGGCCAGCAGCAAGGTTCGTGGTCGTTTGGTGGCGTGCATGGCGTGGTGGCGTCGCTAACGATTGATCTGCATTGATTCTGCATGCTACAGCGGCGTCCGGCAGCGTGGTGGCGGCGTCCGAGCTCGAGCATGGCAAGCTGCGGCTGGCCAGCAGCAAGGTTCGTGGTCGTTTGGTGGCGTGCATGGCGTGGTGGCGTCGCTAACGATTGATCTGCATTGATTCTGCATGCTACAGCGGCGTCCGGCAGCGTGGTGGCGGCGTCCGAGCTCGAGCATGGCAAGCTGCGGCTGGCCAGCAGCAAGGTTCGTGGTCGTTTGGTGGCGTGCATGGCGTGGTGGCGTCGCTAACGATTGATCTGCATTGATTCTGCATGCTACAGCGGCGTCCGGCAGCGTGGTGGCGGCGTCCGAGCTCGAGCATGGCAAGCTGCGGCTGGCCAGCAGCAAGGTTCGTGGTCGTTTGGTGGCGTGCATGGCGTGGTGGCGTCGCTAACGATTGATCTGCATTGATTCTGCATGCTACAGCGGCGTCCGGCGGCGTGGTGGCGGCGTCCGAGCTCGAGCATGGCTAGCTGCGGCTGGCCAGCAGCAAGGTTCGTGGTCGTTTGGTGGCGTGCATGGCGTGGTGGCGTCGCTAACGATTGATCTGCATTACTTTTGCATGCTACAGCGGCGTCCGGCGGCGTGGTGGCGGCGTCCGAGCTCGAGCATGGCAAGCTGCGGCTGGCCAGCAGCAAGGTTCGTGGTCGTTTGGTGGCGTGCGTGGCGTGGTGGCGTCGCTACTGATTGATCTGCATTGATTCTGCATGCTACAGCGGCGTCCGGCGGCGTGGTGGCGGCGTCCGAGCTCGGGCATGGCAAGCTGCGGCTGGCCAGCAGCAAGGTTCGTGGTCGTTTGGTGGCGTGCATGGCGTGGTGGCGTCGCTAACGATTGATCTGCATTACTTTTATATGCTACAGCGGCGTCCGGCGGCGTGGTGGCGGCGTCCGAGCTCGAGCATGGCAAGCTGCGGCTGGCCAGCAGCAATGTTCGTGGTCGTTTGGTGGCGTGCATGGCGTGGTGGCGTCGCTAACGATTGATCTGCATTGATTCTGCATGCTACAGCGGCGTCCGGCGGCGTGGTGGCGGCGTCCGAGCTCGAGCATGGCAAGCTGCGGCTGGCCAGCAGCAATGTTCGTGGTCGTTTGGTGGCGTGCATGGCGTGGTGGCGTCGATAACGATTGATCTGCATTGATTCTGCATGCTACAGCGGCGTCCGGCGGCGTGGTGGCGGCGTCCGAGCTCGGGCATGGCAAGCTGCGGCTGGCCAGCAGCAAGGTTCGTGGTCGTTTGGTGGCGTGCATGGCGTGGTGGCGTCGCTAACGATTGATCTGCATTGATTCTGCATGCCTACAGCGGCGTCCGGCGGCGGCGTGGTGGCGGCGTCCGAGCTCGGGCATGGCAAGCTGCGGCTAGCCAGCAGCAAGGTTCGTGGTCGTTTGGTGGCGTGCATGGCGTGGTGGCGTCGCTAACGATTGATCTGCATTACTTTTGCATGCTACAGCGGCGTCCGGCGGCGTGGTGGCGGCGTCCGAGCTCGAGCATGGCAAGCTGCGGCTGGCCAGCAGCAAGGTTCGTGGTCGTTTGGTGGCGTGCGTGGCGTGGTGGCGTCGATAACGATTGATCTGCATTGATTCTGCATGCTACAGCGGCGTCCGGCGGCGTGGTGGCGGCGTCCGAGCTCGGGCATGGCAAGCTGCGGCTGGCCAGCAGCAAGGTTCGTGGTCGTTTGGTGGCGTGCATGGCGTGGTGGCGTCGCTAACGATTGATCTGCATTGATTCTGCATGCTACAGCGGCGTCCGGCGGCGTGGTGGCGGCGTCCGAGCTCGGGCATGGCAAGCTGCGGCTAGCCAGCAGCAAGGTTCGTGGTCGTTTGGTGGCGTGCATGGCGTGGTGGCGTCGCTAACGATTGATCTGCATTACTTTTGCATGCTACAGCGGCGTCCGGCGGCGTGGTGGCGGCGTCCGAGCTCGAGCATGGCAAGCTGCGGCTGGCCAGCAGCAAGGTTCGTGGTCGTTTGGTGGCGTGCGTGGCGTGGTGGCGTCGCTACTGATTGATCTGCATTGATTCTGCATGCTACAGCGGCGTCCGGCAGCGTGGTGGCGGCGTCCGAGCTCGAGCATGGCAAGCTGCGGCTGGCCAGCAGCAAGGTTCGTGGTCGTTTGGTGGCGTGCATGGCGTGGTGGCGTCGATAACGATTGATCTGCATTGATTCTGCATGCTACAGCGGCGTCCGGCGGCGTGGTGGCGGCGTCCGAGCTCGGGCATGGCAAGCTGCGGCTGGCCAGCAGCAAGGTTCGTGGTCGTTTGGTGGCGTGCATGGCGTGGTGGCGTCGCTAACGATTGATCTGCATTACTTTTATATGCTACAGCGGCGTCCGGCGGCGTGGTGGCGGCGTCCGAGCTCGAGCATGGCAAGCTGCGGCTGGCCAGCAGCAAGGTTCGTGGTCGTTTGGTGGCGTGCATGGCGTGGTGGCGTCGCTAACGATTGATCTGCATTGATTCTGCATGCTACAGCGGCGTCCGGCAGCGTGGTGGCGGCGTCCGAGCTCGAGCATGGCAAGCTGCGGCTGGCCAGCAGCAAGGTTCGTGGTCGTTTGGTGGCGTGCATGGCGTGGTGGCGTCGCTAACGATTGATCTGCATTGATTCTGCATGCTACAGCGGCGTCCGGCAGCGTGGTGGCGGCGTCCGAGCTCGAGCATGGCAAGCTGCGGCTGGCCAGCAGCAAGGTTCGTGGTCGTTTGGTGGCGTGCATGGCGTGGTGGCGTCGATAACGATTGATCTGCATTGATTCTGCATGCTACAGCGGCGTCCGGCGGCGTGGTGGCGGCGTCCGAGCTCGAGCATGGCAAGCTGCGGCTGGCCAGCAGCAAGGTTCGTGGTCGTTTGGTGGCGTGCATGGCGTGGTGGCGTCGCTAACGATTGATCTGCATTACTTTTGCATGCTACAGCGGCGTCCGGCGGCGTGGTGGCGGCGTCCGAGCTCGAGCATGGCAAGCTGCGGCTGGCCAGCAGCAAGGTTCGTGGTCGTTTGGTGGCGTGCATGGCGTGGTGGCGTCGCTAACGATTGATCTGTATTACTTTTGCATGCTACAGCGGCGTCCGGCGGCGTGGTGGCGGCGTCCGAGCTCGAGCATGGCTAGCTGCGGCTGGCCAGCAGCAAGGTTCGTGGTCGTTTGGTGGCGTGCATGGCGTGGTGGCGTCGCTAACGATTGATCTGCATTGATTCTGCATGCTACAGCGGCGTCCGGCGGCGTGGT
>QQOI01000088.1:0-233625 GCA_009729435.1 Phytophthora fragariae | reverse complement strand
CCACGTTCGCTGGGTCCCCATCGAGTACTGGAAAGCTGATCCAGACTTGCCCGTGGGATGACATGTGGCAGCAGCAGATCTCGACCTTGGTATTCTTCAAGTACAGCGAAATGTCTCCTGAAATGACTGAGATGATCACGCTCATCTTGGATTTCATGAGTCGATGGCGTCGCGAATATTGGGAACGCTACCACTGGGTGACCATGGATCCTGACTTTGATTATTATCGTACTCAAGAACTTCTGGTCATCCCTGAACTTGCGGACATGTATCGCGACCGAAAGGACCGACACTCCGATTTCGGCAACCACCGCAAGAAGATGATGGCTGAGGTGGAGAAGTCGCCCGGGTATAGCGACCGGATTTGGTTCGAGCCGGGTCCGTGGGTGGTCCCTCAGAACCCATGCTATTGGATCACTCGGGACCCTGAGCTCCAGATCTCTACAGGATCAACTTGTTTCGGTCGACGACTTGGAGCCGGCTCGGACTCAGTGGGTCACCCGCCAATCTGAAGACGTGTTTCTGAAGATGGCTCCTGCTCTACTTCGCAACCAGTTGTTGAGCGAGACCGAGCAGCTCGACAACTTGCTTCTTCCCAGTTCCAAGTACGACGAGGACACTTTGGCGGCGGTGCTGGCTGCCGTCAGCAAGAAGAAGAGGAAGTAGGTCCCAGTCGTCTCTCCAAGTCGTTCTTGTAACTGCACTTGCTGCATAGTAATACATTTGCTTCTTTTACTTCAGGTTTGGTCTTGGTTCTCGTCTCATTAAAGTTGTCAATCTCCTTTCTTTCTCTCTGGTGCGCAACTTCACTTTCGGACCGTCCACTTAAACTTTCTGATGACACAGACTTTTACAAATAACTTCTCATATAAAAACACCACACACGCGCACATCTCTCTTTCATCTCAACCTGGGTTCGCTACTAAGTTTCAGGCTCAGGTAGCTCATCCCCAGCTTGCATAGCGCGGAAACGTGCTTGTGCTTTGGCACTTTGGTTGAAGTCATAAAGTAGTGCTCCGCAGTTCAGTTGGGACATAGGCAACCAATCTGTTCAGTATAGCCCTTCCACTTCACCAAGTATTCTCAGACTCGTTTCGAAGTTCGGGTCCTCTTTACCCAGCGGACATCTTGGATGCTCTCAACTTCATATTCACTCTGAGCTTCATCCGGGCTGTCCACGTCCTCGGCTAGAAGTGCAGCGTCGAAATCGTCTTCTTCGGTCACCTCTACTTCTTCAGTCGGGCGATCTGGGAATAGAGCCCTTGGCTTCAGCCTACTCACATGAACCCAGGGATATAACTTATACCCTGAGCCCTCGATCTTCAGCTTACATCTGAAATCGTCCGACGTCTCTAAGATGCGAAACGGACCGTGCCACAAGTGAGCGAATTTCTTAGTCAGCCCGGGCTGGACTCGAGCTAGATACAACCAGACTACATCACCTACTGCGAAACCCTTTTTGAGCCTCTCGGATAATTCTTGCCAGATCTTAGTCTGAGCTTCGGAGCGTTTAGCCTTAGCCTGAGCCTGCAGATCTTTTGCCCAGGCTTGAGCGTACTCGTATTGACGCTGGACTCCTCGACGCCACTCGTAAGCAGTTTTCTGATCCAGACCAGTCGGACGAGGGCCAAGCATAGCCGATACCGTACTCTGAGGGTCCCAACCATGAACTAAGTAGAATGGGGTGTCGAGACGAGTGGCGTCGAAAGACGTGTTCAATGCCCACATCTATTTCTCCACCTGATCGTCCCAGTCACTCTGATCGGGTTCAGCTACATAAGCTCGAACAGCTCAGATTACCGTCTGGACCGATCTCTCTTGTTGCCCATTGGCCTGAGGTCTGTATGCCAGGGTGGCCCGCTGTCGGCTTCCCAACATCTCTCTGAATTTCGCGAACACCTCGCTCATGAATCTAGGATCGCGATCGTGATGAATCATCTCACTAGCACCAAAACGCTGAAATACCCGTTCCATGTAACCTTCTGCTACTTCCTGAGCTGTAGTCGAGCTCATTGGTTTACAGATTACGAAACCCGAGAACATACACTGGAATAGCAAAAGAAAAACGTTCCCACGATCCGATTTGGGCAGATGAGTCACGAAATCCATAGAGACTGCTTCAAACGGCCGAGTCGCTAGAATGTCTCCAGGCGACGGGCCGGGATTGGGCGGAGCTCCTTTAGCAGTCACACAGTCTACGCATTCTTTGACGAAACGCTCCACATCAGCGTACATTCCAGGCCAATAATATTCTCGGCGCAGCCTTTCAAACGTCCGGGTAATACCTTGATGGGCGCCTTGAAAATCTTCATGATTCAGATGTAGAAGATCGGCTTGGAGCGACCGAGGGACTACCAACCTCAAGGTGTCAGCCTGATCTCGCGGGCGGTTCGGGGTGGCTCGGCTCAAGTAATACAGAGCACCACGAGAATCCAAAACGAATTGATTCGCGATCTTAGCTACGTCTTCAGCTTCAGCAGAGGACAACTCAGTCAGATCACCTCTGAAATAATTGCGCAGCCTTCTGATCCAGAGCTCGGACTCTTGCTGAGCCAAAATACGACGCCATCTCTCAGCAATAACCATGGCCGGGGTCGCAGTTTCAGGGGGAAATCTAGTGATTTCTTCCCCAGACGCTACTTCCTCACTCTGAGACACGCCCCTGTCTCCTCCTGCAACTCTTTCCTCAGCTCGTGCCTGGTTTCGGGTGACTACAAATATTTTAGCGTCTGGCAAAAATGGGTCAGCTGCTTGGGCAAGTGATTCCGGCTCAGGTAGAACCCCTGATTTCGCTTCGGCTGAACTACTGAGCTCACCTTCAACTACGAGAGGTTGTTCTCGGACCAATTTCTCTGTGATGCGATTCAGCTGCTTCAGCTGGGCTAACTCCACAGGATTATCCAAGGTAATTGCACTCCTAGCCACTAAAGTCTTCGACGTCAAATAATCGGCGGCGACATTGAACTCTCGTTTGACGTGAACTAATTTCACCGATTTAAACTTCTGGCGCAGTTCCTCGAACTCATTGAGTAGGAGTTGAAGTCTCGGATTCAAACATTGGATGAGCCCTTGAGCTTGTTGAATAGCGATCCGGGAATCTCCGACCATCACCACTTCCGAGATTCCTTTGGCCAGAGCCATCTTCGTCCCTTCAATCAACCCATGATACTCAGCCTCGTTCACAGTGGCGTCGTCAAAATGAAATCCTCGGGCTTCAACCACATCCCAGGAAGGTAGTTTCCACAAAATACAACCAGCTGAGCCCCGTCGATCCGACATCTTGGCCGCACCATCGAAACTGAGCAACCAGCCTTCATAGTCAGCTTCTAGCATCTCCAGACTGATAGGCGGAGCTCGAACCACTTGTCCCTTGGCTGGGATGAGATTCTCGGCCACCTGATCGAGCTTATCTCGGGGAGTAATACCGGCTCCCATAATCGCCGCCAGACCATCTTCATCTCGCTGAATCTTGTGGATCTATCTCCAGAGGCCAGGGAGCCAGACGCACCGCCCACTGTTCGCAACGCCCTTCGAGAGACCTTGACTTGAATATCCATTTCAGAACTGAATGTCGAGTGTAGACTTTGATCAACTTGGTCCCGACTAGCATCGTATAGAACACTCAGAGAGCTCGAGTCAACGCCACCACTTCCTTTTCGGCCGGGTGATATCGGAGCTCTTGATCGTGCAACACTCTCCCTGTGAAACGAACTGGGAAAATGACTCCATCATATTCTTGGCCCAGAACTGCACATGCAGCCCACGGGTTAGCGTGAATGATGATGACGAACGGCTTCTCTGAGTCAGGGTGTCTGAGCAGAGGAGTTGATACTATTTTTCGATTCAGAACTTCGAACGCTTCCTTAGCTTGGCTGAGATCTCGGCCCGCTCGAATCTGTTCGTCCGTCAACTTGTAAAGAACCGCTGCAACAACTGGGAGATATTCGATGAACTTATTATAGTAGTTCAGACTTCCCAAGAATGACTGCACTCCTTTCAGCGTTGACGGGAACGGCAAGCCCTTCACACCTTTGGCAATCTTTGGCTTGGCTCGGATTCCCCCAGCTCCAATTTCATGAGACAGGTACGAAATCGTTTTCTTGCCAAATTCGCTCTTAGGTAGACTCACCGAAATTCCCCAATACCTCAAACGATACAGAAGCCGATCCAGATCGATGCATAGTTGATCCCACGTCTCTGCTCCGTATGTGATATCGTCGATATATGAGCTTCGTCCAAGAACTGGGTTCAGCTGAGGCGGGGCTGGGATATTCCTCTGAAATACAGTCATGCTATCAGTTAGAGTAGATAAATCCTCTTCAACTGAATCTCCAACCTGAATTCCCAGGAATTCCAACACGTCCGCATCAACTTGAGCCTCTTCAGAAGCCGGGAGGCGTACGAAACCCCACAGACAATTGTCTAGCATTTGCTGATAAATCAGTGGGGCATTCTTCAATCCGAAAGGCATCCTAGTCCATTGGAAGTGTCCCAGCGGGCAGATAAAACCTGAGATATGCTTCGCCCTCAGTGTCATCGGCACCGCCCAGAATCCGCTGGCCATATCCAAGCTCAAGAACCACATTGTACTCTCAAACCCAATCAACAAATCGTCAATCAAAGGTAAGGGATAATGCATAGGTTTGATCAGCTGATTCACCAAGCGATAATCGATACAGAGTCGAATGTCCACTCCGTTCTTCTTCATCACGATGATGATCGGTGAAGCCCAATCGGAATCAGAGTACTCGACTAACTTGGTCTGAACTAGCTTTTCAAGTAATTCGTAGACTTTCCGGAGGTGCTGAGGTCTAATGGGTCTAGCTAGACCTCTGAGCTACCGGTTTGGCGTCTCCCACATCCAAGTCACAGACTACGCCTCTGGCTGGAGCCGGAACTGCATTCCCATCTCCCAAGAAACTAGCATGATGTTTCTCTAAAATCGCTCGGACTTGAGCTTCCATTTCGACGGTCGTCACTCCAGATTCGCCGATATCAGCCGTGGCTAGATCCGCTTTCGGACTGAGATCTTTCAGCTCAGGGAGTGCAGCCAACTGATTTCTCAGATCGTTCAACAACTCTGTCCCCTCATGGAGGTACACCGTCGCTTCTTCTTCATCAGAGAAATCAATTTCTAGCCGCATGCATCGTGCGAGGGACTCTTTCAGTCGAGAGATCGGCTCAGCTACGAAATCAATTGGCTCAGCCTTGAAAACGTTGGCCAATTCCTTTTGAGCATCCTGAGTTGCAACACCTCCTCCGACCATTCTTCTCGACCCAATTTCTGACCCGGATCCGTCACTGGTTGTGTTATCTTCGTCCTCATCTCTCAGCCCACTGACTCCCGCTCTGGGTTCGACTAGACTGGGAGCTTCAGGAAACTCACTTGATGCGCACGAGTCCGCCGGAGAGGTAGGATGCTCGTCATATGTTGACTCGCTTCGACTAGTCCGATTTGTTTCCTCCATCGAATTGTCACGAGGGAGTGTGTCCACCAAGTATGCTGAAGCTTGAGGCTCAGCTGTACCGAGTTCAGCGCCTTTTTTTCGGGCGTTCGTTTGGTCAGCAACAACTTCTTGGGTCAAGTGTACGTCGGTTTCTCAACTGCAGGTGGGCCTCTGAGTTCAACTTGCCGTGCAATTAATTCTTCTAGCTTTCGATAACCAGCGGAAGGTTCAGCTTCGTAAGCTAAAGCAGCCCATTCAGTATACTTCTGAGACTTGGGTCTGGCGAAATGTTCCCCTTGGGGCAGATATCCTTTCTCGACCAGGCAGGCTACCACTGTATTTTGATTCAGGCTAGCCACTCGGTCGGAAACATTCACCACTTTGACTGCTCTGGGTTTCTTTCCTGGCCCGTAGATAAATTGTGTCACCCACTGATCGCCTCGTCTAGCCCATTCCTGAACTTTATCTGGTTTGGCCTGATAATATTTGACTGGGAGGGTCACTGATCTTCCTGGCTGGAGCCATACTGACTCAAAGAGATATCTACTTCCAGTCCGACATGGTCAATCTCGGGACCTCCCACCAACAGCAGCGATTCTTCATCCGGGAGTCGAACTACACCTTCGCGGGCACAGATTCGCACTCCAGCGGCCACCATCAAATCCATTCCCAGCAAACAGTCCAAACCAGCTCCAATGTTGCCTACCCAGACATTCATCACGTAAACTACTCGGATACCGAGCGTCAACTTGATTTTCGCTTGAGCGGTGGCGTATGTCGGGACATCCCCGAATCCTACGACTCGGAGTCGGTGGCCACGACTGAGCTTGAGCTTCAACCTACGTGCAACGTCTAAGCTTATGATACTCGTCGTAGCTCCCGTGTCCAACAAGATCTGAGTTCGGTGATTGAAAATTGCTCCATGCACCATTGCCATATCACGTTTTTCTCCAACCAAAGTATGCGTACTCCACCAACCATAGCGTTCACCATAGGTCAGAGCGAATTCAAGATGGTTCTCAAACTCTAGCTCTGAGTCCAGGTCACCAACTTCGGCCATACCAGAAAAAACGCAAGCTTCATCAGATGAATTCATACATTTGGGGTTATCGTTGTGCCAACACGGAAGGGCTGGGCCCACATATGCAAATGCACACAACGCTTGGGACTTCGGCTCGTCACGTACTGGTTCCCTAACCAGCGAGCCTAGTGGTTTAACGGCGTCTCGGGCTCCGAGCTATCCAACAATTGCCGAATAATCTCAGGATCAATGCCCTCGAGAGAACCCCCAGCACGGATAGTCTCGCGTACTGCTTTGAGTGCCGCCCACATGTCACACAACCCCCGACGATGATATTCACCGCACTTCGAACACGGCTGACGTCTGCAATACTGAGTGGGATGGCCTTCGTCATGGCAACGTCCACAAATGAGCTTACTCCAGCAATTATCAGCGTTATGGCGTTTGCTCCCGCATTCGCCACACTTGAATTCTTCGCGCTGGAACGTCCCTCTCCCGTACGGTGGTGTGTCCGCCTTTGGTTTCCATGCCAGTCGTTCAGCAACTCGGAATATGTCTTCTTCAGTCACCGCGGCTGAGAGCTTGAGCTCAGTCCCAGATGATGTCGTCGTTGGGCTTGGCTGAGGCTCAGAAGTCTCTGCTCTCAGAGCATGATGACTCTGCTCGACCTCAAACTCCTCCTCGTATCGAGATGGAGTCTCATCTGTGAAGTGGGCGTGTCGTTCAGCATCGCTATCGGCATTTCCCCCTTCAGCTAAGAAAGCTCGACCTTCAGTACGGCGTGGCTGGGGTTTGAACCTGCCAAACTGTAAATTTTGCGCCGGACGTTTTTCTGTTGGTAGTCTCGATCTTCGTGACGCTCATCCTGTCGCAGGGCTTCAATTCGTTTCAGGGTCTCTTCCAATTCGCTCAGTGTGTCAAACCGCTGACCTTTTAAAGTCGTTTTCAGACGAGTGTCACTCAACGCTTTGATAAAACGGCGGATGTGAGCCTCTCGTTCCGTAGTTGGTCTCTCGAAAGCTATATCAGCTTTCTTGGCGGCTCGGCTGAGCCGATACAAGAACACCCGAGGGGTCTCCGAGTCACGAATCTCCATAGCATAATACCGCTCAGCCTTCGACCCGATACTCCTATACCACTCCTTCTTGAACACATGAGACAGCTTCTTCCAATCTGAGCGGGTGGAGTTGGGGAGTTGGGCACACCAATCCTTCAACGAACCGGAGAGTCTCATTCTCAGCTGGACTATTCGGGTCTTCTCATCCCACGGGGCCATGGTAGCGTAATACATGAAACGTTCCCACCAATTGACACGATCAACGAGCGGTCCTCGTTCGTCGAACTTCTCAAGGGCATCGTGGGGGATCATAGCTTGGACCACTACTCGAGTTCCTGATCCGGTATCCGAGTTCTTAGTCTGGGCTGCAATGCCAAACTGGCTTTCAAGCTCATCCTGGGAGGAATCGCTCGAGCTCGAGCTGTCTTATCCCCAGTCATCATCATCGGGTCTCTTAGATCTCGTCGCACGGTTTTTGCTGTTTCGTTTCGACGTGGAAGTTGAAACTCGAGTCGTTGACTTGGTTCGACTGCTCCGGGGTGAGTTTTGAGCTCTAGTGGTCTTATCATGCGAGTCAGCGGGCTCGGCCGAACGTTGACTTGTTTGCACCATCTGATGCATGACATCCGTCAATTTGCCAAGCTTGGCCAAAACTGGGTTGATCACGGTCGAAATCACAGATATCTCAGCTGAGGTTCGGGAGGGAACCGGTGAACTGGTCGAGTGACTCATTTAAGTCCGCGAGCTTGCTTGAGTACGAAACTGCTCTTGATCAGCTTGGAGCTGACGAAGCTTTTCTTCGCGTTCAGCCACAGCTCGCTCGTGCGTTGCTTGTGCTTGGGCATGTTCTTCTTTTAACCTCAGCAGCTCCGCATCATGCTCAGCTCGCGCTTTAGCTGCGCTCTCGTCATGAGTCCTCTGTAGCTCTTCCTGTTTGGCTCTGAACTCAGCTTCCTGAAGTTTCCTTTGAACTCCCAGAAGATATTGGGCTCGAGCTTCGTCTTCTTTGCGTTTCTCGGATTCAGCAACCACCCGTCGTTCGGCTAATTTCTCCAAAGCTTCGAGCTGCTTACGCTGTTCAGTCTGAGCTGTTCGTTGAGCTTCATACATCTGAGTGTTCGCAGCTTGCAACCTCTGATATTCTTCACGGAGCTTGGTCTGCTCTCTCCGGTTGTCATCCAGTGTGGCTTGTAGACGAGCCTCTGTAGCTTCTCGCTGGTTTTGTTCAGCGTTGAAACGGGCCCAGGCAGCTTCTTTCACTCGTGCTGCTCGTTCAATTGCCAGCTACGCTTTTTCTTGAGCCGCGGCATAGGCAAAGCGGAGACTCACCATGTTGGAACGAATCTCCGACGGGCTTGGTTCTGGGTCAGGTCTCGTATCGGGATTTTCTGCTCGCCATTCGGATGTCCGCTTAGATTCTGGGCTACCAGGCAACGGGATCTGAGCCGGATGATCAGCTATAGAGGTCCTTGATTCCATTCTCGCTTGAGTGGCACTAGGCCGGGGTGGATCTGGCGTAATAGAGATCGTCATACCGGGGAATGAACTCCGCGTGACTCCTGTCGTTGATCCACGCATCACAGTTGACAGGGGAAGGTGCGTCCCCGTTCCGAGCATATAATCCGTGACCGACATCAGAGAGGAACCTGAGGAACTGTATGACATGTTTCCACTTTCATCCGTCGCCATCAGGGAGAGATCGGAGTTGGGACCAGCGCCCACCATGCTGGGTACTGAATCACTCATGGCCTCAGGTCGGTTCTCGGACGTAGCATCGCTGGAATCACGCCAGCTCGGAATAGAGCCTCCCGCCGAGGACCTTATCAGCAAGGGACGTTTGCGGGCTGGTTCTTCCTCAAGACTCGAAGCAGGGCTTCTAGGTCTGAGACCGGTCAGCTAAAGTCGCATGACTACCTCGGGACCCAGAAACAGCTGAGTATCTTCATCCATGATAGCGTCTCCATCTTTATCCAATACAAAACCAGCTCGGGACTCATTCGTCTGGGCTGAACTGGTCAGCTGTGGATCTGAGGGCGAACGAACGTAGTATGGTGTCGATCCCACTGCGTACTTCCAAGCAGTCAATTCAGCTCGGATGAAATGTCTGATGCGCTCAACCTCCAACCTGATCTGGGATTCAGATACTCCTGACACTTCAGATAGTGTATGCCAGGCTGGGACTTGGTTTCGGAACTCATACCCGGCTTCATGTAACATAGTCTGCAGCAGGGCGACACATGCGAGCGGCGGTATCAGTCCTAATGAGACCCGGACTGCTTTGAGTTCAGACACCACTGGGATCCGACGGCGTTCGGCATTGAAAATGTTCAGCCACCGAGCTGCGGGAGACCGCGTCACCGACATGAGGTGTCTAGCGGTGGCTCCGGCTGCCCGTATGAAACCCCAGAGGTCATATCCTTCATGACGCGGCGCATACGCTACATCCACTGGATGTACCGTTCCAGGAGGGAGAGACATCCATAACTCGAGCTGAGATCTGCCATAGGCGACCATCTCAACCTCGGTCATCTCGGGAGGGTGAGCTAAGCTCACATTCTGAGCTTCTGCACCTTCAGGAACACCCCTCAGCCGTTGGAATGGCCGCTGGTCTGGCCAAAGTGAGCTTGACCAGGCTCCGCCGCTTGTCGAACCGAAATAACCAGCTCCCGGAGCGTAGTTGAGTCGAACAGGGTCCGTCCCAGACCAAGTATGACTTGGCTCTCTCGCATGCAACTCTCGATTCCCCAGTAAACTCAGTGCACCACCCTCGACTTGGCTACCGCGAGAATTCACAGCAGTTGGCTCCGGGTTAGCACTTGAGGGTCTGGAAATCGCTGTCGAAGCCTTCAATTTATCTTGACGCGCAATATTCTGGTGCTCGATGGGCACAGCTTGGCTCCGACTCTCATCACTTCGGGTATTCGGTTGAGCACCCGCTTCGTCACCTTGGCCGACTCCAGACGGTTTCATCTCGGGCGAATTCAGTGACGGCACAACATCTTCCGGCATTGGGGGGGCTTCAGGTTCAGCGCTTGGTTCAGCTTCACTTGGACGTGATGCTTCCACTTCAGCGCTGGGTACTGAGACTCTCGAAGTCGAACGACTTGGTTCGGGCTTCTCAGTTTCCTTCGGCTCCACCTCAGCCGGCAATCCAGCGACGCGCAGGCTCCGCCGAAGCGAAGACTCGGTCTTCTCACCTTTTCTCTTCGACACACGTGGACTTGGCTTAGTCGACATAGTTGACTCTTGTCCGTCCAAAGTCGTATCCTGATCCGGGCACGCGCACCAGTTGTGGTGAGGTGCGGGCAACTTCCCAGCGTCCAGAATATACCTTGAGCTAAACTTGAATCAGCAAACCTTGGGCACAAGCTCAGGGGGTCTCAGAGTCTCAGAGTCTCAGAGTCTCAGCTGAATGACCTCAGCTGGACCCGACGAAGACTCAGTCGACACCTCTGAACTCGGACTCTTGGCTTGACGCGGCGTGTGTGCCTCCCTTGCGATCCCCTTGACGGTTCTTGCTGGGGCTACGCTTTGGGCCCAGACGTCAGCCAACCACGTCCACTTGTTCCTTGTCCAGTCGTCTTTGGATATCCTCCAAACCAAGCCAGCTCCCCGCTCAACAGGCCTTCGCTTGCACGTGTCTTGACCCGATTTGCCCCGGGGTTTTCTTTATGTAGACACGACTCCACACGCACTTGTCTGCTTCTTCCGAGACTGCAGACCCAGTCTCCCTTGCTTCTCCTCTTCCTCCAGGCGGCTCCAGCAGAGAGCCGCGTACACAGGTCTTCACTCGCCCCCCCCCCGACCTAGGGTGGTCCGAGAGTTGGCTCGAGCTGAGCCGGTCTTGATCCAGGGTTCTCGCCTCTGTGCCCTGGGACTTCCGCGCGGCACTCAGACTGAGCGCCGCGTACACAGGTCTTCACTCGCCCCCCCGACCTAGGGTGGCTCCGAGAATTGGCTCGGGATGAGCCTGTCTTGATCCAGGGTTCTCGCCTCTGCGCCCTGGGACTTCCGCGCACCACGTCTTGACGTAGACGACACGGCCGAGCGGGGAACCACTATCCCAGGCTCAACGCCACACGAAATCCTTCCAACAGCACTGAGAACCACTATCCCAGATGCTGCTCTGCCGAAACCTCAGAGTAGATCACCTTCTACCCGAAAATATGAAATACACGCTGAGTGCAGTCGCCTAGTTCGACCTGTCGACGTGTAATGAAATGAAATAGCCAAATGAGTACCCCTGCACACCGAGGTACACCCACAAGGTCTATATGGGGCTTGAGTTTTGGTTGAGTCTCTCTTTAGACACCTGTTTCCGCAGCAGCACACTTAACGCTGTGGCCTTCGGGGCAAATTCGATTCTGATTAATACTTTACACATGCAAACAAAGACCTATCAAGGGGGGGCACTCGGCTTCCTTCGGAGCGCACCCAAGCAAAGACAGAAAGATATTATGGCGAGCGGTCTGTAGTCCCTTCGGCGTGCGGCTCTTCAGCGTTGTCCTAGCTCTCAGGAACCTGCGGTGCTCAGAGTCTCCACCCGGATCTGAGCTCAGCGATTGGCTGGGCTTCGTTAAAGTCACCCGTGGCGTCAGCAATCTCGCGATCACATGTCAGCAAGCTTCTGATCACATGTCGGCAGACTCGTGATTACATGCCGGCAGACCCGTGATTATCCCTCACTCCACACTTCTGATTGGCCGAAGAGTGCGCGTCACGGGGATGAGACGGTGCGTCATATGGGTTCGGACATGGGTTGAGTCTGATTTGTGGTCAGTCATCATTTGATGACCGCCTCTTCGCAGCGACTGTTCCCAGCGCCCCCTCGCTCACACCACTTCTGAGTCTCTGAGCTTCTGCCGAGTCACCAACTGAAGTGCCTCCAAACGTCCACCATCACTATGCTGATCCCTCATGAACTGAGCAAGACTCTGCTGAGCCTCGAAATAACTCAGAGTGTCCTTCAACATCCTCCTCTGAGAGTCAACGGGGTTCTGCTGAGAGTCTGATGACTCAGCGAAAGGTTTTCCGCTGAGCTGCCAGTCATGGTGGGGACGAGTCGGCGGAGTTGAGTTGTCGCATAACCAGCTGGCCACATTTCCGCCAATCACCATCCATTTTGATGGGTGTGGAGGGGGTACGGCGGCCGAGCGAAAGGTCTGCTGGGCCTGAGATTCGAGCGTACCTCGTCACAAGCCGCTGCTCCACAATGTGGCGGTGCTGGGGGAAATTCTCCAGCAGCCAGTTCGTGACGTTCCGGTAGTAGCTCATCACGGTGTTCCGTTTGTGTAGATCCCCGCTTCGGCCTCGAGCAAACGCGAGGTGCATTGCGAAGCGGTCCAGCAACTTCACGAGCACTGAACCACTGGCATCTGCCAGGAGGGTAGTGCGGATAAATTCGTGAGTGACATTCTCGGAGGCGAGAAAAGCCGTGAAGACGTTGACTGCTGTTGCTTGCGCACGCTTCGTGTTCTCTGGAGCGAGGTCTTGCAGGCTCATTGTTTTCGAGTCTAGTGTCGGTTGGCTTCTTGATATCCAGCAAATATGTGAATGACTTGCTGTTTGAATCGGTGCTCAAATGTCTGGCTGTCGCTGCCGACATTATGCGTCGGCCACGTGTCGGTAGTCGTTACCCTACCCCTATTATGTTGTAATTGGCTAAAATTTTGCTGGAACACTGTATGATTCGTTAAAAGGCTTCAGCTGTGTTTCTATTGGCTCACAGGACCATAAAAAATCAAGTTTTTAGTGTATGCTGTCGGCAGTTTGATGATATTTATCCATACCGGAAACTACCAGACGTAGGTAGGTTCGCACTCGCTCGAGCTCAATCGGCGCGAAGTTCGTGAGCTTAGAGATGTTTGACGCGTCGTCCCGTTAAAAGGAGTGGTAAATCGGCGATGGCGAGTCGCCTTCCTGATCAGAGTCGTCAATATGCACTCCAGAGACGCTTTCCCGACGTGCTTGGCGGTCATCATCAAGTTGGGCCAAAGCAGAGGTTCCTTTGGCGACTTCCGCCGGTGACAGGTGGTGGTTGATGGCTTTGGCTTCTTTGGGAGGTCTTTGGGAGGGTGGTCCACCCTCCCAAAGAAGCCGACGGTGGTGAATTGATTGTTGATATTGTGCCTTTCACCGCTTTTGGCGGGTGGGCAGTTAATTCATGCGGAATTAGATCCGTAAAAGGGCGACCTACCTTTATTTAGGGCATGTGATGCTGTCCCCGACTAGGTGTCGCAGTAGCATCTCTACTGTAACCGATTAGCACTTTCTATATACCACTCTATACACGTCCGGATAAATGGCGATTTTTAATACACCCCTGACTAGACCCCAAAAAACCTGGCATGGGACTCCTAAACCCTACCGCGCTCCGCGCGGACCCTACCGCGCTTCGCGCGGGGCTCGGCTCGCTGCGCTCGCTTTGCGCACCGTTTATGCCCTCCGGACAGAAGTATACAAGGTGTATGCTTCAGTCGGGGACAGCAGTCACTCTCTTTATTTAATGCTAATTATGCCTATGATTGTGAGCACTCCCCCTAACACCCGCGATCGGCTTTGCATGCTAATCGATGGAGATACGGCGGGATAAACACAGAATGGCGCGCAGCGAACCCGCCAATCGTCCTGTTTCCCTCCAACTGGGGCTGGATTAGCTTATTCCGCCTCAATTCATGCTCATTTCCACAATCTTACGGGGGCAAACTAAATTACATTATATGCGGCTTATGCAATGACCATCAGCTCAATCCGAAAAGGGACGAGGAGAGGCGGGTTTTTCTTGGTCGGCTTGGTGCTTGTTCTTCTTGAAGCGAAGTGAGGGGGAGCTTGCCACGAGTGGTCAAGGAGGCCCGAGGTGCAACCGGCACATGTACCAGTAAATCGGTACAGGTATATTCATGTGGAAAACATAATTCCCTTGGCTTTGCCCCGGGAATACACCTTTCCACAATCTTACGGGGGCAAACTAAATTACATTATATGCGGCTTATGCAATGACCATCAGCTCAATCCGAAAAGGGACGAGGATAGCGGTGCCCCCAATGGTCATGCAGATGTGCCTCACTAATGCAAAGTCGAATCCCCCGTAGTACCTCTCACCATGTCCGCTGCCAGCGTGGTGATGGACTCTTGGCAGAGCCTGGTGTAGGACTTGAACGCATCGGATACCCAACGTCCGTGGAACTGGATTGTCAAAGCGTCTGTGCCACAACGATACATGTGCGTCGCGCCGCCGGAGCGAAGAGAGTGACAGCTGAATTGCCGTGGGTCCATCCCAGTAACCAGAGCTGCGCGTTTGATCGCGTCGGCGACGTCCGTGGCCGAAACACACGCCGGGTTTCCCCAGCGAGACAGGTACACCGCAGCAGGGATACCGGCGGGGAGGCCCTTTCGTGCTTGAAGAAGGATGACCGCACCGAACACTGGACAGAGAAATGGATGACCGGACCGGGAGAGCATTCCAGTCGTGGGTGCGCCATCTTGGTTTGTCTTCGATCCGACAAGACGCAGGCATACGGAGTAGGCCAGCTGCGGCGAGAGCGTCGGTTTGCCCGTCGAGTCGAGAACGGCAATGTCTTGGGCACGAAGTGCGAACCACTTGAAGGCGTGACCGGTGATCGCCACGATTTCCGAGCGCCTCAGAAGAAAGAAGAACGCCAAGCACAGCACCCCCCAGAGTGCTTGATCAAAGGGGGCGTCGAATGCAAGGTTGTGGAAGCAGGATTCTAGCAGTTCAAGCGACACCGGCGCCTT
Source organism: Phytophthora fragariae (assembly GCA_009729435.1). Classification (NCBI taxonomy): domain Eukaryota; phylum Oomycota; class Peronosporomycetes; order Peronosporales; family Peronosporaceae; genus Phytophthora; species Phytophthora fragariae. The sequence goes on along the minus strand of QQOI01000088.1, from coordinate 218,345 downwards.
GCGCTGGCGTGCTGAGTCCAATCGACGGATCCTTTTGAGCAACATGCGGATGTGCGGGTGTGTAAGCGGAAACTCGAACCCGGACGCAGCGAAGAAATGACGAACACCTTGAAGGACAGCCATGATGGACTCACTGCGAATAGGTCCGCCCGAACCGAAGCCATATTGGAAACCGTGGAGCACGAAGTCGGAGATGTGTTGGACTTGCGCCTGGAGCGGTACGCCGGAGAACCAGGTGGGAATTCCCCGGCGAGAAGACCATGTCATCCACTTATCTAGAGAACGCCGGTATTGGTCAAACGTGGAGTCGGCAACGGAGTGTGCTCGGAGATACGCTGCCAGAGCTTGGTCAGGCCTTGTATGTCCACGGTCGGAGTGACCTGCGACCAACCCGGGGTTAGAGAGGCAAACAACTGCGCGTAAGACGAGTTAGCTGGTATACGGGAGCCGGCATCTGCGCGAGAATGTTCGGACCCGGAGACGTGAGATGCGGAGAACCGGAGACAAAATGACGTCTCCCACCAGCTGAGAAGTCGAATGATCACCTGAGCGCGAGGGTTTCGTGACGCCATTTTGTTCTGCCACGCGACAGCCGACGTGTTGTCAATCCGGAAGTGGACGTGGTGAGGACGACCACCTTGCACGGCGAGAGTAGACCATCGATGACCCCAAGCGTGAACCGCGAATGCACACGACAACAACTCGCGGAAGTTGATGTCGAATCCGTTAGCGACGCCCGACTTGAACTCGTTGATAAGGTCCAGCTCATCTTGAGAAAACGCGTAAGTCAGCGCCAGGCTAGAGAATACGTCCAGTGCGCACAGACCAACGTCCGAGGCGTCCATTTCGACCACCGTGTCAGGCGGAGGAAGAGTGTTGAAATACGCCATCGAAACACCATTGAGATGGGGAGTGTGAAGAACCAGCCACCACCACAGTAGATCTTGCTTCATATCGACCGTGATGGATACGCGTTGGTAGCGGTGGAGATGGCCTTCCCGTATCCGGAGTCGCTGGAGGAAGGGACGTGCAGCCCGAACGCAGGTAGCAACATGGCGAAGGCTCCCCATCAGTGACCTGTATGCCTTACGGCTGAGGTGTGATGCGAGGTAGGCTGCGGCGACGAGTCGACGGGCTTTCTCCACTTTATCAGGCGGCATAGAGACGCTCTCTGCGGTAGAGTCGAACTCCAGGCCGAGTACGCGTTGGCGGGTACCCCATGCCGTAAACTTCTTGTCGTTGATAGCATCAGCGCCCAGGACGGCGACAATAGCAAATCGAAGCGACCGATCAATTTCAACGCATGAGGACCCAACGTCCACGGCGACATTAATGTGGTCGTCCACCCAGTGGTAGTTGAAGAAGCCGTCTGGGTACGTGGCGTTGGTGTGGTTGCCATGAATATAGGATATGGCACCGCCGACGATCTCATAGATGCCCGGTGAGCCTGTCCAGCCGAACGGCGCAGATAGCTCGATCACCAGCGCGTTCTCTTCTTCGATCAGGCCAGCAAAAAGATAGACACTCTTGCTATGGATGCTGATGTTGCGGAAAGCCGACGCCACGTCTCCGGCCATCAGCTTGACTTCGGCACCGGGACGAAGACGCTTTGCTCGAATTGTCTCGGTAGCGACCGCATCGCAGAGAGCGTAGTCGGGTCTTGTAATGCTCTCTTGGTGGATGTGCCTTCTGGGTACGAGAGATCGTGAATAGTACGCCCGGACACGCTCGAATCTTCTCCGCCTTTGTCGACTACCCCGAAGGGGCTGATGACTATCTCGGGCCACAGCTCCAGCAGATCCATGTCGAGGACTAAGCAGCGCCAGGAATCCTGCTCTTTGCGGATGTTCTTGCGCAGAACATTGATGCGGTCGCGCGCTGAGCCATGGTTTGGTGGTCGCTGTAGTTGTCGTGGCGGTGGGTCCTGGAGTCGCACTTGCACACCTTCGCGAACAATCTCGTGTAGTTGGTCGAGGTGCCGATAGCCCTTGCAGAGGTCGTCCAGCACTGCGGGTACTAGATTCTTGTTTGGGCGATAGTCTTCCGCTGTTTGGTCTCGGAACAGCTCTACAAATACTGGTAGCGAAGCACCCGTTCGGCGGATATATTCAGAAAGCGCGTGCTTTAGAGGCACATCGAGCAAGAACTCTTCTGCAGCGCCAGATCCGCGAGACTTGGGGTAGGTATCCGGCGGTAGCGTCACGCCAGCTGTTGCCATTGTCCTGGCCAATGTGGCCCTACGCGCCCGATGAATTAGACCGCGCCGCACGCCGGCATTTGAATGCATCATCGTGGCGACTGCACCGCTAACAACGGGTCGCAGATGTCGCCTAGGTCTGGCACTTGGGGGTTCACGCGTCGCAGCAGCGGACGGCGCCTCGGCTGGTGAAACCGTAGGCGTTAGCCAGCTTTCCGAGGATGTAGCCATCGGGTTGGTAGTCCATGTGTATGCGAGTGGGTTATTACTACACTCATACGCGGGACGCAATGAAGTTCGCGTCAGCTGACCCAGGTGTTTGGGTTGCGTTAATGTCGGTGCTGGCTGTATAGCGAGCACGGGCTGTATAGCCGTAGGTGACTGTATAGTCGACCCGGACCGTAAGGTCTGAAGTGGCTGTATAGCCGTAGCCTGCGAGGGCGTTCGTGCGTCTCCTTCAAGGCCGGCGCTGAATTCGACCGGCTGATGAGCAGCGCTGACTGGGGTTTCGGTGTCCGGAGACGCCGGACGAGGGGCAAAACGGCTGCTATCACGGAAAATTTTCCGCTTGGTCGACTGCTTCTTACCCTTGCGGGCTTCGGTCGGCGCCATGTCCGGGGCGCTCCGCGCAGATGCTCGCTTGCTCGATCGCAGCGGGGGAGGGTCAGAGGTGCGCCTCGCGGAGGTCGCCGTCCAGGGCTCTTCCCCGCCGGTCACGTCGACGACGACAGCGGTGTCAGCCGGTGGCTCGCTATCCGAGGGAGCCGCGGGGGCACGGGATGAAGGCGAGGCAGGCGCACTGGCGAACTCAGGAGCTCCACGGGTGATCATGATGCAGCTAGGTGGAGTAGTATAAACCCCCTTTTTCTTGGTCGACTTGGTGCTTGTTCTTCTAGAAGCGAAGTGAGGGGGAGCTTGCCACGAGTGGTCAAGGAGGCCCGAGGTGCAACCGGCACATGTACCAGTAAATCGGTACAGGTATATTCATGTGGAAAACATAATTCCCTTGGCTTTGCCCCGGGAATACACCTCATCGCCACCTTAATTCGGCCACGATCGGATAGCCTCGAATTAACAATGGAATTAGCTAACCCAAGGCATAATTAGGATCGAGATGGGATTAGAATTATGCCAAAATTATCACGGCAGAATTGGTGAAACTTTCACCGTGAAAGGCACAATACATGTACCGGTAAATGAGGTGGTAATACCACTGGTATACATACCTACGTCACTCGGTGCTCAGCGATTCGAGAATCTTTCGTTAAAGATCGAGTACTTGACCATTCTAGGATCACTTGCTGGTGAGGTGCCCTGTTTCGTAGCGTGCTCTGATTTGCCTAGAGGGAATCGCCTACCGGTAATAGGATGCCCAAAGTTACGTACTAAATATGCCCCGTATAAATCCACTGGTACCGCAACTCAAACACCAATCCTTCTCGCTAATAACAGTCCAAGCGGACCCGACCCGAGGCAGGTGGAGGTGAACGACAATTTCCAGAATCCCCGTGTGAGGCACCTCGTTAGTTTGGCTCAGCTGTGTTTTGAGTGCAGGAAAATGTATATCCTTGGTCAGGAATGCTGGACCTGTCGCAACTCACAATTCTTTTTTAAGTGAAAAATAGCACTTCTTAATTTGGCGTGTTATCTTTTTATTTTATTTCTATTTGCCCAGAAGCAGATACCTCCTTACGTTTTGACAATTCGGGGTTATCTGCTTATAAATTAATTCCTCGCGGGGCCGTTGTCGTTTCACAGCACATGGCTACATTAGCAAAGATAGCTCGACGCGGGGAGGAAGAGCTCCAAATAGTTTCCGAGCAGCGGGCCATGACAATGGCGGAGACAAGACCTGGCGAGTCCGACACGAAGCAGCAGGGGCGATCTCGATTTTTCACGCCGCGCGAAGTCGCCACGCACAATTTGGCCACGGTGAGGATGCGAAGTTTCTTAACTTTGGTGCGATGGAGGCGTCTGATACGTTCGCTCTCGTTTAGGACTGTTGGGTTTCCATCAACCACCGCGTCCTGGACCTTTCACGTCTGATCGAGGAGAATCCAGGTATGAAGTACGTGCATTTCATGTTCTAGGACGCAGAAACATATACACACTTGTATACTGCTAGGTGTGCTCGTTCAGCCGCTTGTGCTTCACGCTGGTGAGGACATTTCCCACTGGTTTGATGCAGACACAGAGGATGTAAGCAGATCAACGTCAGTGACCCCCTCCTAGCAAACTTGTCTAACAAAATCTATTCTCCAGGTAAAATACCACATCGATCCGGACCGTAACCTGTCCGTGCCGTTCACACCCTACGGACGCTTTCTCCACGTGCCGCCGCCAGACCCCACAGCTCAGTGGAGAACGGCTGATCTGCTGCCGTGGTGGCGTGACCCTCAATACGTCGTCGGACGCCTCACGAAAAAGGCTCGTTGGCTCGAGATCGTCAACGTGCTCACACAGCAGAGCCACTCGCTGGAAGTTTGCTGCGAGGAGACGCTGGCCGAGATCCAGAGCCGCTACCTGCGCCTTAACGCTCACGCCGGCAGCTACACGTGGAAGCACCTGGAAGACGACGAGTTTGTGCCTTTGCACATGCAGCGCACGTTGGACGAGAACGGCATCCCGGACGAGTCTCCGATCTTCGAGCGCTTCGACATGGACGAGCAGCAGTTCAAACCCACGCTGCACATTTACTTCGACGACGATCTGACCATCATGTGAATGGACAGCAATTTAATATTTTTCCAACCGCTCTCGAGAAATACACACACTGCATCATAATTCATGATTCATACCAAGAGTCGCTAGTTATCTTTTAGCAACGCGGCTCTTACTAAGACTCTCAGAGCCTCTTAGTTGTCAATTTCAATGATCACCCGAGCGGTGTCTGCAGTAGCTGGCTCTGGTGATCCAGCTGCCTTTGATTCGGCAGGCGGCCAAGGTCGATTGAGGCCACCCGAAGACATTCTACGTCAAGCTCGTGCCACGAGGTAGACTCGTGTTCACTTTAGTGCTTGTGAATCTGTTGTGACCATTGTGTGTGTGTCTTCGTACTTGCTGCATTTCAAGTATTACAGGAGTTCTGGGCCAGATTGGTTTGTCCTCGTTTGAGTACTTCGCTTTAGCCTGAGTTGAATGATGGGTCATTTGACGATGTTTGCTTTCTGCAGCTAGTGTGGCTTCCTACGCTTTGGAAATCCTCCAAGAGCTCAAGGATGACACGATCGAGACGCAGGGACGGATGGCCAAGCTGCACCAGCGTGTAGATGTCCTAGCACAAGTTGTGGGCTGTCAGATTCGTCAAAACACTGGACGAAAACCTGAAGCGGACCTGCTGCACTTGCTGCCGTCCCAGGAAGAGAGCGACCGTGTGCTCTGCATACAGACCATCAGCTCTTCATCCTCCGCCTCGGATCGTCCTGCTGCTGTAGTCGAAGTTTACGAACGGTGCCAAGGTGTCCCGCCACTGGAGCTGGTACGTCTCAGATGCCTACAAAATGTCCAGCAGTGCAGTTGGATAACTAACACCTTTGTCATTAGCTGGACAGCTTTTACGACCTGGAACAGCAAGAGGCATCTGGGAACCAAGTCGATAATACTAGATCGATCTCGCGGAAGAAGTACAGCAACCCTGGGTTCTTCATGGAGGAATGGCTGAAGAACGAAGAAGGACGGCAGCAACGAGCGCTGGAAATCAAGGAAGAGCGTCGTCGCGAGCGGCGCAATGCGCAAGATCTTTGCAACGCACGCGAGCGAGACGAGCAGCAGAGCACCAGCACCGAAGACGCGAAAACTTCCTCAAGCAGCGCTGACGACGCCGAGCAGAAGCTCAAGTTCCTCAAGATTCGGTCGTGGCGAGAGATTTACGGCACCGGAGAGGGCAAGGAGTTGATGAAGCAGCAGCAGCAACCCACTGGTCGCAGTCCCAGTCTGCGGGATCTACGAAGGAGGGCGCACCAAAGTCTCGCGTCGATTGCGCAGAGCCCGACGCGGGCCGAGGAGCGGCGGCCAGTGAGTCCCCCTCCTCCTCCTCCGCCACCCCCTCCACTGCCAAGCGAACTCCAATCGCTCACGACTGATCAGTTTGCCCCTCCTGACCCCCCGTCGATCCCGACACGTTTGGGTGGCGCCTTCATGCAGGAAATGGACGACGACGAGATCGCGATGGAGATGCAGCTAGAAGACGAATTCACGAACGGGATCCCGCCGCCTCCGCCGCCATTGTCGAGCCCCGAGGAGTTCACTGACCACGGCCTGTCGTACTACTACGACCCCGCAGCAAGGCACAACCTGACGCCGCCACCTCCTCCGCCACCCCCAGAGCTCGACGAGCAGAGCAAATCCGACGCCTTCTACGACGCGTACGAAGACGAAGAAGCGCCACCGCCTCCGCCTCCACTGGAAGAGTTCGAGGCGTTCGAGCAGCCTCCTCCTCCCCCTCCTCTGTCCCCTCGTCCTTCGACTCTACTGGAGGAAATTCAACTCGGCGCCGCACTACGCAGCGCCGATAGTCGCCGTCCTCAACGAGAAGCTCCCGCGCGGTCTCCAACCCCCCAGGCGGCTCTGCTCCAGCAGATCCTGCAGAAGCAGAGCCGCCACTTGCGTCCGGTTGAGCCACGCGCTCGCCCGCCGCTGCAAACCCGCCACTCGACCGGCGCGCCGTTCGCCGACTCCATCGCGCGCATCCTCGAGCGCCGCGCCATGATCGCCTACGACTCGGACAGCGAGTCCCACAAGTCCAACAACGACGACGACGAGTGGTAGAACTCTGCAACTTCAACATCCACCTTCGCACAACATCCACGTATCCACCAATCAAAACGCGTGTTTAATTTACGTCCACCACACCATATTCCACCTTCCTGCCACCTCGCGCGATCCTTCCGTCCTCCCCCGTCAGCACAATAATAGACCCCCCCCAGCGATGCAGCAGCCTCCGCTACCTCCCGCGCCGGCACCGGCACCGGCACCGACACCGGCCGACAAGCCGCGTGACGGCATCCCGTACCTGGGCTCGCGCATCTCGCTCGTGTCCAAGACCGACATCCGCTACGAGGGCTTCCTCTTCAACATCGACACGCGCCAGAGCACCGTGGCCCTGCAGAGCGTGCGCTCCTTCGGCACCGAGGGCCGCCGCCCCGAGCACGAGCACGTGCTGCCCTCGCCCCACGTGCTGCAGTACGCCACCTTCAAGGCGGCCGAGATCAAGGACCTCCACGTCTGCGAGGCCGCCCCGGCGCCGCCCCAGGAGCCTCCTCAGGCGCCTCCGCAGCCGCCGCTGCCCGCGGGGCCGCCCCCTCCCCCCACGCCACCGGCGGCGCCCAGGCCGACGCTGTTGACGCCCGGCTCGGTGTCCAGCGCCCAAAAGCAGCAGGTACAGGTTAAGGAACAGGTTACGCGGCGGCAAGTACAGGGTAACACTTCCACCGCCGCTGGGAGGACCATCCCCGGCATGGGTGGCCACTTGCTCAAGCGCAAGGAGCGGCGCGCGCCCGGCGGCGCAGACGCGGCTGGCGTGGGTCCGGACGACGCGTCCACGGAGTTCAACTTCGCCAACGGCCTCAACGACTTCGACAAGCAGCAGGAGTTCTCGAAGCTCGAGGAGAACGCCAAGCAGGAGTCCAAGGGCAGCTACCAGAAGTCGTCCTTCTTCGACACCATCTCGTGCGACGCGCTGGACCGCCTCGAAGGGCAGCGGTCCAGGATGAGCGGCGCCGACGAGCGCAAGCTCAACACGGAGACCTTTGGCGCCGTGGGGCTCAACAACCGCCGCAACTTCCGGGGTCGCGGCCGCGGACGACGTGGAGGATACCGGAGCGGCAACTGGAACGGAGGCCGCGGAGGCGGTCGTGGACGCAACAACACTAGCAACAACAACAACAACAACGGCTTCCCCAGACCGCAGCAGGCAGGACCCTAGAAGGTGTTTAGGAAGATTCTCCCCATGGTCGACATGAGCGCCAAGTACTGGATAAGATACAGCCGACTAATGAATGGGCCATTGACACAGCGAAGTTGGATACGGTGTTAAGTGGTGTAGGTTTCGATGTGGACAGCAATGTGTTGACAGGACAGGACTATTCAACTACACGTACGTCTCTGATTCAAATGAAGTTTCAAAGGGGCTAAAGTTTACTGCTCAACTGTTTGTCTTGATGATAAATGTAGAACGCAATGAGAAGCTGTACATGTAGCCGTCACCTGCTCTGTGGCTTCTTGTTGAGCAGCTTTTCTTTTCATCGATCGACTCACGCGCACTGGGTGATTTCCGTGAGCGCCTCGTAGAACTGGTGCGAGTTCATCTCCGTGTCGCCCTGGCCAGAAAACGAATGCAGACAACAACAAGTCAGTAAGTACCCCACAGCGACCACGACGAACGCAAAGTGTCCGTCCGTACCGAAGGCTCGAGCTTCTGGTTCGCGCAAGCGACTAGCTGCTCGAGGTGCAGCTCGGCCCTCTCGTCCAGGTTGAACACGCGCACGTCGGCCAGATCGTGGCGCGCGATGTTGACTTGCTCGGTGAACCAGAGCTGCACCTCGTGCGCCGTCGCAGTCGTCGCCGAGTTCGAGACCAACTCGAACGGAGGCGGCCCGGCGAACAGCGAGTAGCGGAACTTGATGTAGCAGCGGTGCTGGATCTCCGCCGCGATCTCCGTGAAGTTGGTGCTCTCCAGCGTCAGCAGCTCATCTCGGATGCAGGCCTCGAGGTTGTCGTAGTGGAACTTGGCGATGTCGACCAAGTAGTGCTTGGCGATGGGGTCCGTGGCGGGGTCGATGATGCTCAGAGCTTTCGTCTCGAGCTTGTGGACGTAGTCCTTCCACTCGCTCAGGCTCAGCGACTTGTCGCCGTCCTCGTCCAGCACACTGAAGGGCGACAGCGTACGCGACCGCGGGTGGATGTCGTCGTCGTCGTCTTCCGCTTGGGCGAGTGCGCGCCACGAGAAGCCCTGGACCTGGTCGCTCTCGGTGTCGCGACGTCCGAACTGCTGCGGTAACTGGTTCAGTGCCAATGGCGCGGCTCGAACGCCGTGCGCAGCTCCGATGTCGCCCCACCACGGGACCGACTGCACCGCCGTCATGGACAGCAACGACCCAAACACAACCAACTTGACTCCGCCCATGTCTCGCTCGCTCCGCAAGAACAAAGATAAAGACGATCTGGGGATAGCTGGCTGGCTGGCATATCCTCCGTCCCCAGCAGATCGACTCTAGACGGTCGCCAAGTCTCCGCCGCTCGTTCACAGATATGAGCGGCGCGCAGCCACCGCGTGCCTCTTCACTCCGGATCGCGACAGCGCGAAATGGACGGTGCGCAGTGGTCAATGTAGTTCATACATACTATTGTGAGTTCTAGTCGAAGTTTCCGAACGCGATTGGTTGAATCGACCGAGCCCAATCGCCGGCCAATCGCCCGAGCGTATACAAATCGTATAGTTGACAGATTAAGTACGAATGTAGCCATGGCATGGGGCTCCTCGGCTTTCTCTGGCGATTCCAAATCTGACTTGGGAATTGTATTGGGGCGATTCTGGTGGGGCCTTGAAACCGATCCGATTCGGCAAATTTGGACGGAATTCACAATAACGGAGTTCATACATGGTAACGGAGCTCGACTCGCGGCTCCACTTGACACTCAGCACTCCATGACTCAACAGTGTCGTGGAGTCAACAGTCCGCTGAGGCGGGGAAACGCTGCAAGCTGAAGCTGCATCTTGGGATTGGCATGAAGCCATGTGCACGTTGAAGACGTTGAAGCGGGGAGAGGCGACCTGCAGCAAAGCGTGAGCGTGAGCACGAATCCACAACTTCAGCCTTGGCCCACGGGACCAGCTCGTTGCACATCGAACGCTGAATGTTTCTTCCACCCGCCTCCCAGTCTTCCACGCTGGCGTCGCCGCGAGTCTAAAACCCATGGGAGCAGCGTTCGCCGAAGCAGGCGTCAGCATGCACAGGCAGCTAGATCTCCCCTCGACCAAAGCGGTCCCTGCGTTCATTTCCACTTGGAGCAGCTTCCTGGACTCATATCCGCGAGCACAATGGGCGTCCTGTTGTCCTTGTCGGCGCCGAAGCCGCTAGCCCCGACGCGACAACTGCAGCTGCAGGCACGACTGTCGCCGGAAGTCCGGCTCGTGGCGGTACCGATCCGACCGCTAACGCTGTTCAACCGCACAACTGGGACAGTCGAGCCGCGCGTTCGCATCGACAGCAACGACGTCAACAATGACGAGCTGCAGGAGCTGGCTCAGCTTTTCAGGGCGATCGTGAGCGGCGACCGACGACCCGAGCGCAAGATCCAGCTGCAGTAGAAGACGTATTGATGATGGTACAGTCGATACACTGTTGAGCTATACATGTAATGGACTATGTTATCTGGCTTCGGTACGGTCTCAGGACGACGAATAGGGACGGGTTGGCTGCTTAGGCGCCGATGGGCGTCACGCTCGAGCACTGGCAGGGCGAAACCTTGCGGCCGTTGAGCTTCTGCGTGTCGCGGGCGTTGGGGGTCGGCAGGAAGTTGCGGAAGAGCTCGAGCTGCTCAGGAGACGCCTCCAGCATGTCGCTCACGACGACCCACTGGACGCCCTCCGAGTAGGGCGGCGTCGTGAGCGAGCCCGTGTAGCGGAAGATTTTGCCCTCCAGCAGCGCGTTGAGCTCCTCACCGCCGGCGATCTTGCCCAGCGCGACGTGGTCGTGCTTGTCCGGCTGCAGCGTCGCCATCTCGTGCCAGAACTGAGCCAGGAAGGCGCTCTCCTGACCCTCCCGGAAGAAAACGCCCACCACAGCCAACGCGCCGTCCTCCGCCTGGTGCACCACGTGCAGCTCCAGCCCTTGCGTTGCCGTTCACCGTGTGCTCACCTGTCAGTAATTAGGTTAGTGAGTGACGTCACTTCAACTTGGTATCTTATCTACAGTATCTAATCTATTAATAGGGTGTGGAAGTGGAACTGCACCGTGTAGAACTTCTTGCCGTCGAGCACGAGGAAGTTTTGGTCGCGGTCGCTCCAGTTCACTTGGAAGTTCTCGCCGCCGTGCACGAGTTGCATCTCGGCCGAGGCCGCGCCCAGTTGCAGCGTCGTCTCGGTCGCGCTCAGCGTCTGCAGCTCGTCCGTGGGGTTCTCGACGATGTCGATCGGGGACTGCGACAGCATGGGCGGCTGCTCCCCCTTCTTGCTGCCAGAGGCCGCGAAGCCCGCGGCGTTGTGGTGCAGCACCTTGGAGATGGAGACTTTGGAGACGGAGGCGCCCATTTCGACGGAGAGGAGCTGCTAGGTACTGTACAGTGCGGAGCAAAAGGCGGAATGGAGACCATGATTCACGGGGTCTAAAACAAGCCCATGAGCCCAAAGACTGGCTTTTGGCTTGACACGGGGCTCGGAGCTGGAGCCGTGCCAGCCCCAGACTGCGGAACTCATAGCGACGTCAAGTGTAACGCGTGTTTCTTTGTTGCCGCCCCGCCCCAAGCACTCGACTCTCGGCCTTGAAGCTGAAGCAGGGGGATGCGTTTTATCACCGGCTCGCAAGTTGCAACTTGCAGTCGTTGCTGTTGTCCGGACGGATCCCGCAGCCAGCTTCATTTTCTTCCCTCACAGGCCCTGCCTACGTTCAGGTGTCGCAGCGGCGGCATGAAGCAGACGCGGTGGCCGCTTCGGGCCATGAGCAGCGAGGCTTTCGCGGCGCAACGGCCCCAGGGGGTGGATGTAGGTGAAAGGGCGCGCTATTGCGAGGCGGCATGAGCAAATTGGTTGCATGCATGTTGGGCCGAGGTGTTAAACAGCGAGAGAACCAACAGCATTCCAAGAGAACCAACAGTGTGCACGTGAATCTGTTGGTTCTCTGGCTGGTGGCGTAGGCAAAGGCCATAGAACCAACAGTATGGGGGCGAGAACCAACAGCTCTGCTGGTTCTCTTGGACATTTTAGTCGTGGAGGCGCGGACAGCTTTCGCTACTGTAGTGTGCAGTGTAGCGTGGCAGTTCAGCTCATGCGGTGGCGGCGCGGCGGGATGGAGTTCACTGTCGGGGCCCCGATTCGGACGCATCTCAGCTGGCCTTTGGCTTGCACTTTGGCCCTTCCGTGCATCACCCACCGCAGGTGCAGAGTATCCGACGCGCTTCTGCATCGCTGACGCGCTCGCGCTCGGCACCCGCGCGCTACAAGCCTGCGATTTCGAGGGCGATGTGCTGAGCGTAAACTTCCTGCTGCAGCGCGCAGGGATTTCGCTCGCAGTAGCGGACAGTCCTCGCAGAGGCGAGTCGCCTCCATGCAGTCTTTTAAAGACTCGTTGGGGCTGCTGTACATGTACAACCCGCCATGTTGCAGCAGTGGTGGCTTTGTTGGCGCCACCACGACTAGCGATAAATAATCCGAGGCGCCCGGCGCATTGCATCAGCCGCGGGCATCGGCGAGCTTCGGCGGCGTTCGGCGGCATGACTTCTTGTACACAGAATCAGGGCAAGGTGGTTCGACTAATTGTACGTCTACACTGCAGTACATGTAGCTGAGACTCTCAGACTGAGAGCTGAACCTGTGACGAGGCCTTCCTGGAAGGGCGATGATGCGCGGCGATGGAGGTGGTGGTGCGTGCTGATGAATTTGCGGTGCCGGAGACGTTCAGAATGTGAACACCGCTGTCTTCGAGCAGGCAACGATTCCGGTGGTTGTGTACTGAGGGGGATATAAAATTAGGTGTATCGTTTGGATTCGTGGCATGCAGCCACGGGACTGCATGTATACCCCACTGGGGCCATTTATCAAAGCTGGTTACCAATGTGAGGATTGTAGTGGTCCTGCTCAAACGCCGAGGGCGAAGCATCCGGAATACATGAAGTATTGCACTACTTGGTACTTCGAAGTATGCGCTAGTCGTGTAGTATGGATATGGTTTGACCGAGGTGGGAACATGTTTCCACATAGCAACCTATGGACTGCTGCTGGAAAGTGGCTACCCAACCAAATCGAGGAGGGAGGTGGCGCGTTGGTTCATAGTCGCAGTTTCAACAACATTTTGCAAAGGAAAGTCATTAGTTTCCCCGCGATCGTTCACTAGCAAAATGTATCCACTCGTGCATCTCAAACGCTTCACTATCGAGATAGTTCGATAAGACGTCGCACTTGCGCTTGATGAACCTGGAAGGATAGTTATTATTTAAACATGCAAACTTAAATGTTAAAAGGTGCGCCTGGCTCAATTACTCTTCAGCGGAAATACCTCCGATAATGTCTTTGTCTGCTGTGGCAGAAATAAAACTTATTAGTGTTGAAATCGCATTAGGGTTAATTCTTGCCCGTTTCATTGAGTACTTGGGATCACTTTGGTGATGAATCTCAACTCATGTTTGTGTCAATCGCGAAAATGGTCTCAAAGAGGGTGTTGCAGCGCCATTTCTTCGGTCGCACCCACGAACTTGTGTTCATCATCAGCAAGAAAGCGTTCGTAACAAAAGTCAGTAAAATATCGAGTGGGCAAAAGCGAAAACGGCAGGGGTATCGAAAAAGGTCGCTGGAGTATCAGAAGCTCGTGAGTACCTTGAAGATGTGGATCATTTCAAATTTGTGGATGCATTTTTCTCCGGCAAACGTTTTGGGCATTACACAGCCGAAATTGACGAGTCGGCGAGCGCAGTTATTCTGCCAGAACGCACCAGCCATGGCTTTTCACAGTCTGCTATGAGGGGCTGCACAAATTTTCATCTCACGCAAGACGGAAGCAAGTCATGATACGGAAAATCCCCCCAAAGTTTCAACGAGCAGCTCCAGTTCAACTCAACCACCGAAATTTAGCGGTTGAATTCGAGACCAAAGCTTTCATTGTCGACTTGAGCAAGAATGACCTGCACATGGCGGCATTTTCTAGACGACATGTGCCCGTGCTCGCACGCCATCCTAATAGTCCAAATAATGGCTGTGGATGATTACTCAAGTACATCGATCCGTGCTTTTGGACAGATTTCCGGCAGAAATCTTACCAGAATGGTGCAATACGACCTAGAGCTCACTTTAGAATACGAGCTGTGGAGCTACTCTGAAACTGGACGGGGAACCAGTGCAGGACAATTTTTCCGACAGCATCAAGACCCGCAGCGCAGAGAAATGTTCCTTTAAGGGGCAGGCTCCGTGCCAGCACCGCGCAACGTGATCAGAGGACAGAGGAATGTAAATGCACTTGTCGCTTTTAAGCGAGGGAGCAACGAACACACGACCGAACGACCCTCCTGGCGCCTTGACCCGGGATTCTTGTGCTGAAAGACTTTAGCATTCGAGCTAGACTTGCCTCTTCATTCAGCACCTTCAATACGTCCTCCTTTGTATTAAAGCCACACCATGTACTGTACGAGCACTCCGCTCCATGTTCCTCAAGCAGATCTGCCTGCATCTGCTTGGGTTCATGACGCTGGGTCATCGCACAGCTTTTCTCGACACAATTGTGCGCACGCTACAAACACCATACCGAGCTTCCTCGGCTTCACGTTCTTTCTGTACGAAATGAACCTAAAAAATGTCAAGTTTACTCATAGAAAGCGTAAACACACTCCGTTTCCAACTGACGACTTGCTTTCACCGCAAAATGCAATAGCCGAGTAAAGTAGCGTCGTGGATTCTTGTCTCGGCATGTGCTGTAGCCCTTTCAACGAGCAGAGTCGCTACATCGCATTGTTCCTTCAGCACAGCACACCCACACCTTCGGCCTAGCGAATGATCTCGCGGCTGTTAGTCGCGTATACCGTACCTCGCCCTGATTCACGAAGTCATGCCGCCGAACGACGCCGAAACTTGCCTGCGGTTCTCGGTAATCGCCGGAACAGCAGCTCACACAGCCGCAAATTGGCAGGCTGCAGTATTGTTGCTACAACATTGCTCTTCGCGCAACTCAAGCACTTCAACTTGCACCTGACCCGCGGGTTCAAACCCGCAGCCCGCATCACCATGAGCTCATCCGGCCATGCCGATGCGTGTCAAAGCCCCCAGCGCTGCAAGTTGCAGTGCAACGTGCACAGGTTCGGAATCGAAGACCAACGTCCTAGATGGTGCGCACAGCTGCCATCATCCACTGCCAGCTCCAACGCGCGCTTGGACCTTCGCTGCATTTTATGACCAGCGGACTTGAAGGCGGGCGGGACTGCAGGCATCACGATCATGACGCGCTGGTCACTGGCGCCTAATGACAGCGTTTGTAGGCCGGCACGAAGCGGCTTGTTCGGGGCAAGTCAGCGGAATGCGAGCGGAAGTCCTTCGCGGTCGCGGCGTCGAGAAGCGTGGGCCTGCGGAGAAATCAGGTCGGCGAGCTGCCACGCGGAAGCGTTGTGCACTGCTGGCATCGCATAGCGGACGGACGTGCGATGGCTGTCGCTCTCGATGTCCAAGTCGACGCTTCTGCAGGGACGGAGTCGTCGAAGAGGATTTGCTGGCGGCGACGTCCATGAAGTGCCGAGGTAGATGGCGAATCTTTACATGTTAATGGGTCTAAGAAGACGGCGCCCTCCCTCCCTCTCTGCTGTCACTTGGTCTTTGTCTTGCCTTGACTTGATCATGCGCTTGCCTGGAGAGGGAAGACGCCGCGCGCGCACAAAACACTATCATACTATCATCCGGTGGCTCTCACAGCTCATGAGAACAGACGCCGACTCTGGTTCTCGCCCGGGGGAAACTCCATGGGCACAGCCGCCGCCGCGCTGCCCTTCGTGACGCAGAAGACCTTGGCCAGCGTCGTGCCGTCGCCGAGGCCCGCAGCGTCCGCCGCCGCGCGCACGAACGCGTCGTTCTCGATGTAGGCGAACATGCCGCAGAGCTGGCCGAACTGCACGACGCTGTTCGGCGCCAGCAGCACGCGGCCGAAGCGCCCGCCGGCTTTGGTGGCCAGGAACGCCATCACGTCGTCCACGACCGAGTCCGGCGTGATGCTGCCGCGCGGCTGCGAGAGCCACTCGGGCATGGCCACGCCCGCGTCCACGGCGTTGGCGGCGTCTGCGAACTGCGAGAGCGCGTTCTGGTCCCAGTGCAGCGCCAGCGCCGGCTCGTCGTCGCTCACGGACGCGGAGCTCAGGTACTCGTCCACCTGACAGGCGGCATACAGTCGTAGCCACGTTAGTCAGGGGACTCTCTCTCTCTCTGTTTGACTATGGAGCAGATTCACCTCGGAGATGCAGTCCTGGTAGGAGAAGGCGGTGGACATTGGTGCTGGTGTTGGAGTGGAAGTCGGGGGTCTGGACTGGAGGGCGTGGGGCCAGAGAGGAGAATGAGAGGAGGGAGCGCTGGCGCTGACGTGGTGATGTGACTGGCTCGGCTGCCTGGGAATAAGATTGGGTCTGGTTGAAGCGCTTTGGCTCGAATTCGCGTGACGAGCGGACGACGGAGGCGGGCCAATCACAGCGCGCAGTCGTGACACACCACGTGCACACAGCCAATCACCGGCGCTGGAGATGAAGGGCTCATCGACTCGAGGCAGTGCTGGTCGGCGATGGTGAGTCAGAGGCGCGCGAGCCGAACGTGTGGCTGCCACGCGGTTGGCGACCAATTGACCCCGTGATCGCTGGCCGGGGCCTGGAGGATCAGCTTGCTGTACTGTACTGTACATTTACCTGTACCGTACAGACCGACAGCTCCGTCGACTCAGGAGGACAAGAGCGGGCGTCGAGAACCGAAACGCGATGACCAAGTGTAACGTATCCGATACAGGATATGCGTACAGCACAGTACCAAATTGTGCACAAATTGTGCCTGTACTTGCTCACTGCAGGCTGCTAGATCTACAATGAAACGGTTACATATTTTACTTACGGTGGGCTTCATTCTGCCTGCACCGCCATGGCCTTTGCTTACGCTGCGGCGGTAGGCGTTGTTCGCCTGGTTCAACTACAGTATGCCTCGCCACTGGTCCGAATTATTTAGCGTCGAGCGACGTGCAGCCATTTGCGCCGAACAGAGCGCCACGTCAGTCAAGTTGAAGTTGCCCCTCTCGCCACACCACGTGCACACATGTTTGCGTGTGCCACATATATACCCGGTCTTCGCATTCAAAAAGTCGCATAATCGCAACGACAGCGCAACCTCAAAGAAGAAAAATCCACAAGTCCCAAGACGCTCGCCGAGCTCTTATCCTTTTCTCCATCGATCGCCATGGACGCCAAGCACGAAGCCTCCGCCTCGCAGCCCACGCCCAAGCCAAAGCCCACACCGCTGTCGCCGTCTCTCCACGACGCGGCGGTGCCCAAGTCGCCCGTGCGCTCGCCCGGCAGCCTGGTCAAGAGTCCCAGCGCCTTCGAGCAAAAGCCGCTGCGCATGCCCAAGCCAATGTCTATTTAACCCATTCACACGTCAACTCTCAGGCGCCGATCAACCATTTTGTGATCAATGAAATAAATCTGGGCACGGCTTTTGAACCGCTAAACATAATTTTGATTAAAACTATTTTAAATTGTACTGTTATGGGTAGTTGGACCCCATTGGGATCAGGAATGGGGTCGCCAAGTTTGTTGGTCGGGTTGGGTCCACTGCCAGTGGACACTCGAGCAGAAGAGCTCCGTTTTGAGACGCGAGCAGCGGCACTCGAGTCACTTGAGCTGGTTGTCGAATTTCCCCGCCGCGTGACAGAGAGCAGATGAGCTCCACGCGCTGGTGCAGTGCCGAGTTACCACTGAGTTGGTCGAGAGCTTGCGACTCTGCATTCCACGAGGCTCCGAGCAGCACGAGGCCGTCCAAGATGGCGAAGGTGTCGACTGGCAGTGGTGCAGCTGGGGACTCGGAGTCTTCGTCTTCTTGACCGTCAGAGTTGGGGGTACGCGACAAGAGCCGCAAAGTGAACTGCATCGACGACTGGGAGTGACTTGACTCAGACTCAGCAGAGCAGAACTGCAGCCGAGCCACATCGAGGACGTGCGGGACGGGAAGACCGGCAGCGAGGATTCCAGGCAGCCAGAACCGAGGAGAAACGGAGCTGTCCTGAGGTTGACTTTCGGTGAGGAAATGGTGCCAGTCCTGGTAGTGCTGGAGCGTATCGTGTAGCGACCATGATGGAGGGATCGGCGCGTCTACGGACGTTCCACCAAATAAACTAGACGGGACTTCATTGCGCAGTATTGCGACTACCTGGGCCCGTACCCCGTCGTCCTCGACGTCACCGAGTAAGAATATTTCCCCGTCTTTGTTGAGATGTCGGGGATACTGAAGTTCGTCATCGTCGACGTTATCGTCTTCGTCACCACCTTCGAGCAGCGCATCCCCGACCACGTGATCAGTATGATCTGGATCCTCGAGGTCCAATAGCTTGGCGAGCACTCTCTCCATCGCGAGTGAGCACGTGTCCACATGCTGATTGTAGACAGTCGCCAGAGTCTTCATGGTTTGGTTCAGCCCTAAAGTGTCAACTTCGAGGCTGGTGGGACGTTCTGCTTCAACGGCATCGGTCACTTTACTCCAGCGCTCCATGTCAAAGTGCCGTGGGAGCGCTTGAGCGATAATCGCTTGAAGGAGGTTGATCGCGTCTCGCACCGGAATCGACGCAGTCAGTTCAGCCGAATCGCCCAACAGCACGACATGGTTCCTGTTCGTCCACCCGAACGCCGACATCCAACTCGGAGGCGGGCGGTTCACCATTTCGATCCCGCCGGACGCAGCCACGAGGTCTCTGGAAGTGTCTTCAAGAGAGCCGCGGCGATTGATAGACTGCTGGTAGCCAAGCAACAGCGTCTGGAGCTTCGTGTCCATCAAATGGTCAATGCTGGTGGAATAATTCCACACCAGTTCCAACCATTGCGCCATCGACAAGTTTTCCTCCCGCAAGTTTTCGCTCGGGAATGCTAAGAACCCCAAAGTTAGCGAAGATTTCACGACAGACACAGAACTTGGGCCTTTGATCAAGGATTTGGACGAGGCTTGCATGGAGTCACCTCGTTGCTGGTCGCGGAAACTCGTCATCGGCCGACTTCGACCCCGGAAGGTTGGGAGGGCCCCCGACTTGACTCCACTCTCGACCGAAGACTCGTTCCAGCTTACGAGTTGGAGACACTCGCTCCACAGTCTTCGAAGGAATTCAACTTCTTGATGCCCCGCAGCTAAACGCGTGTAGGCGCTCAGCACCACCTGCTGATAAATTCTTCGCTCCAGCACCGAGTTGTACTCGCAGTTCCTTCCAGCCCGACGGCTTTGCTGAGCGTGGTGCTGCTTCTTGTCTAGAATCGTAGTCAGGTACTGGTTCACCGCAGTGAGAAAGTTGTCGTCGCTGTACTGGAATACGCCCCCTACACCGCCTGGATGGTGTGGTGGGGGCAATGCTCCAGGGTACACCGCTCTCAGTACGTGGGCGCGGAAGCCCAACGTCGCGTGGAATAGCACGAGTCCACTCAACACCTGCCAGAAGTAGCTCAGCGGCGCTCTTGTTGCCGTGATATCGTCCTCGGCTGGCTGGACAAGTGCACGCAATGTTTGAACGCTCGGATACATGGTCAAACGCAGAACCGTGGACTGCAGACACTTGGTTAAAGACGCCCGGGACAGCCCCCCACTTGATGCACCCGCTTCTTGCTCGTACTCATCTCGGAAGCACACGATGTTGGAGCGGAGGTGAACGGGGAGAGCCCGGATGTCGTCCACTGCGGCTACGAGTCGCGGATATGTTGGTGCCATCGTGTCGATGGCTGAGAGACGACTCACCATGGACTGGGTCGACGACCGACGTGCAGTTCCGCTTCGAACGAGAGGAGGAGGCTTTGGTGCTGCTCCACCCGTAGGTATCACACTGACGATCGAGTCCTTCACTGAGCTTTCACTCGACTCGATGCTCACGCGCTTGACAAGGGCTTCTCCAGCAATCGTCAGCCCCAAATTCATACTATTGTGACGCTGAAGAGCTGTGCAGCTTGTCCGTCGACTTGAACGGTGCAGAATCTGGAACAGCGCTTCCCAGTCTTCAGGAGCTCCAGCACTTCCCTTCATGTTGACAACAGCGAGCGGCACTTCTTCCAACGCTTCGAGCTGGGTCTTCTCCATTTGAGCGATTTGCTTGAAGTCTTTGGCCATGAGCAGGAGTTGCTGAGCTTCAACTTGATGCCCCGCCGGGTGCACACTTTGCGGAAGAACGTAAAGCTGCTCCAGCGGAGTAATTGGCTCGACCACATCACTGCTTCGCGCTGTCTCCTCGGCACGGAAGTTCCTCTCGACAAGCATCTTAAGCACCCGAACTTGCAGCGCTGCTGACCCCTCCAAACCTTGAAAGAATACTCGCCGGGCAAAGCCAAAGCTGTGAAATGCGTGACGTGCAAGAACCACCGCCGCTGTCTTCTCGGGTAGCGCTCGGGTCGCACGCAGCCAGAGTCCTTCAAGCAACGCTGTCGCATCCACCTCAACGGGAGTGTTGGTGGTGACACCCGAGCCACGTCGGTGGAAATTGAGGGGGACGCCGTAGCCTGCCAAGACCCGGTCGCAGATGTGCTGAACGAGTTCAGGGAACAACACGAGACTTACCGCAAGGCGCTCGGACCTCGACGACGTACCTGGCAAAGCTACGCGCAGCATCTCGTCAACGTCTTCAACGCCCGAAGGCGCGTCCTCCAGCTTACATCCGTTGAAGATCGTGGTCACTACGCGACGCTGCAGATCTGGTCGCGTTGACGAGACCGAGACGGCTTTACACACCTCAGCGGTCAGTGACGACGAGATTTCGTTGCCCCTCGACACACTCCTTAGCTTGGACCGAAGCAGAATTGTGCCAACCGATAGCGAGCCGGCTTGTGGTGCTTCCTGGACGGCTGTAGGTGTTGAATTCTGGGCTGGTGACTGCATTTCTTCCATTGTAATGATCACTTGCAGCAGGAATCGGTACCAGTCTCCGCGTGGAGACGCAGGAGAGACCAACGGTACGATCCGAGTCACAAGCTTGGTCAGGACGTCTGCTGGGACACCGAAAGAGTTCAATTGTCGCCGTGAAGACCCCGACAAGGAGAAGCTGGAAGCACCGCGTGCGAGGATGCTCAGTCGGTTGCTTGAGGACGGTCGCTTGGTGTCTTTCAGCAGTGGTGTGCTCGGCGCTGGTGTTGTACCCGGTGTCCCTGACATCGTTATAGGAGACGATGGGGTCAAGGCGTCCATCAAGAGCGGCAAAAAGACCTGCAGCATCAACGGTGGCGACTCGTTCGGTCCAAAGCCACTGACTGTCGCGTTAAACGCGTTGAAAACTGCAGCCCCCATCCGAGCTAACGGCGTGCACTGCCGCTTTACCAGTCGAAGTTGTTCCTGGATTTCGCGTCGTTTGTCCCTCAGCACTTGGCGAGCCTCGTGGATGGATGAGAGACGATCGCGGAGTGCCTTGGTCTGCGCAAGCGGGAAGTGACTCGCCACTGCTGCGGCTTCGAGCAGCTTCGTGAGCTGGGCGTGCGAGACTTGGTACTTCTGAACCAGGCGACCGTGTTCTTTGAGCGCAGACTTGAGCGTGAAAGGACCGATGGACGCCGGGACATTCGAGTCGTTCGTTGGCTTTGGGGTGGCGTTGCTCCAGATCTTGTCGAGCAGCACGTCTGCCACATCGCGAGGGTGCAGGTGAGCATCCATAGTCGGCATCATATCGAGGACTTCACCAAATGCCGATCGATCGGCATTCGACGTGAGGATCAGCCGGAAACCCGCGTGCAGCGCGATGGTATCGATACTGGTGGAGTTGTCAGTGCTGATCTTGTATTCGTCCTCGCTCGAGTCTGCGTTTGAGGACTTTTGAGCGATCACGAGGTTTTCAACGCCGTTGATGCACGTGGTTTGCCAAGCCAAAGCTGCGTGTAGAAACCTCCCGTGCTTTTCATCGTGCCGAGGCTCTGCGTCTACCGGTTCGACGTCCAGTACTAGCAATTGATGGCCCATGCTGGCAGCCACGCGGAAGACCTCGTCGAAGTCAGGGGCTCGAGCGTACACCATGTGAAGCTGCTGCCAGTGCCACACGCGACGCGCACAATCGACTAGAAGCTCCTCAACCTCAGGCGAGAAGCGGGTGATCATCACCACAGGCAAAGTCGACGTGGCGGCTATCAAGGACAAGAACGCCGCATCCCAAAGCCTCCGCCGAGAGAAGCCCAGTCCTCCAGCGCCGGTCACGAGTTTCAAGGCGTCCTCCGTCTCCACACATCCGTTCTCAGGATAGTCGCCCGAGAGCAAAGCAGTCAGAGGCGTGTCGGGGTCGCGAACACCCGCAGGAGGTTCTTCATCCAACGCCGCAGTCGCCTTCAGGACCACAGCGATTGTAGGCGTGAAGGTGCAGCAAGTCGAAGTCGGAGGACAACCAGGCGTCAAACCTCCGTAACTAGCGTACGCTGCCTCCCACGCTTGAAACGCGCACTCTCGATGTGGAGAGAAGCTCAGCTCGCACGCGTACGCCAAAGCTCCAGCCGATAGCAGCGCGTTCCAAGTTGCGAGCGAGAACCCGCGACGCATTGAGCTGGCACTGGCAGCTTGGTGCTGCAGCTTCCGGTCTTCTGTCAACGCCTCCATCGCCTGCCCACCGCTATCACATCGAACATCCAAGGACGAGATTTCACCCGACAGCGCTTCTTTCCGACTGATAGCCGCGTCAATCGCAGCTTGAGTCGATTGCCAGGCTTCGTCGGCTTCCAGTACGCGCTGCTTGCTCACTTGGAACTCGTTCATGATGAGTTGCAGTCGACTTTGGGCCTTCTCAAGCTTGTCGAGCGTCGGCTGAACCTGGTGTCGAGCTGTGGCGTACTGGTGAATCGCCACTACCCAGCCGACCATCGACGCAGCAGCTACACTTTGACGCTCGACTTCTTCATGGCAGAAGCGTTCATCGCTCAGATACTCCGCTTCGAGCTTCGTCAAGGTACCAGCAGACACGGCGTCCTTGTTGAACTGTAGCAATGTCTGCACAACATTCGCGTCTCCGAGAAGGAGGCGGCGCGCGCTCTCCCAGAACGGCTCGAGCTGGAACAGGACGCACACAGCTCCTAGCACCATGTGAACCATCGGCGGCGGGCTCACGAACGACTTGATCTCGACGATATGCCGCCTGTCGACGAGTAGCAAGGCCCGGTTGGCCTCCTCCAGACACGCCATGGGCTCTCGCAGTCCTCGCTGCGCCACCTCCTGCGCCTCGTTCGTGACTTGAATCTGCTCGTCGGCTGCTGTTTGGAAGCGCTGCATGATGTGGCGGATGCGCTCGGCGTCTTCCTTCTGCTCGACGAGTCGAGCTTCGTGGTGAACGAGTTGTTGGTCGATAGTCGTGAGCTGCTCGCTGAGGAGGACGTCACTCGACCGCAACGCGCCCAGGTCTCGGTCCAAGCGGTTAGATAGATCCAGGAACCACGACGCCCTCGCTCGTGCGGCTTCTTCGCGCTTGTAGTTCTCAACTACAAGCTTCGCGAAGAAAGTCGCCATCGCGAATGGTCTTGAGCTTGGAGGGGGTTCACCGCCTTCGGTCGAGCACACGTTGACCACAGCGAGGTGCATGTCGGTCGCCATACACACCAAACTCCAGAGACTGCGCTGCATCTGATGCAGGAGATCGACCAGCTCCGGTTTGCGCTGCGTCTCGAGAAGCTGCTGCACTTGAGCGTGGAAATGCCCGTACACCAGCGTACGCAGCGACTCGCGGTCAAGTGAAGGCACCGACACGACGTCGCAGATCGCGAAGACATTGGCACCGGCAGCGCGTACGCGACGTTGGTGCTGCTTGTCCACGATGAGAACAACGCGAAGCTTCGAGCACATTCGAGCCACGGCACTCGCCCATTTGCCGCTTGTCACGCCTAGCGGACGGGTGAGCGCCATGACCGTCGCCGCCACACTCTCGCTCTCCACCTCGCGTTGTCGCCTCAAGTCGTCCGTGTCCTGCTGCCAGCGCAGATCAACGCGAGAAAGTTTCGACCGCAATTCGCGTTGGTAGCGCGTCTCCACGAGCTGGAACGCGTCCAACAACGGGATGGTCGGAGACTCGCGCTGCTTCTGGTGGAGAATCGCGAGCGCTTGGTCTCTGGTCGACTCGACTTGAGCTCGGATCTGCGCTACTTGGGCGGCGTGCTTGGTCTTGAGCGCCAACAAGCGCTCGTCGATCACGCGCGTGGCGAGGTGAACCTGTTCCTCCAGCGTCAAGGCGCCGGGCACTTCTCCCGTGGTCATGAGAGTTTGAATCTGGTTGATCATCGCAGGCGACAGCAAGTCGAGGCGTTTGACCACGAGCGTGGCTTCATGGCCAGCGACACCCACGCGCTCGTAGAGTTCGAGCAGAAGCCGCTTCCATCGCATCGCCAAGCAGACGTGGACACTCGTGCCGACGTTCGGGTCGTCTGCGAGACCTGATAGCGTGAATATCGCGTTGTCTGCTTGGTTTGGGTCACGGAGCTCAGACATTCTCGATACGGTGGCGAAGCGCAGCAAAGTATCAGCAGCGCTACCGTCGCTGTCGATCAAGAGAAGTCGAGCTGCTGGACGAGCGAGAACACGGTCAATTCGTACGACAGTTTGGGCCTGAAGGAGAGATGTCGAGGTGTCAAAGAACAACAAGAAGAAGAAGACACAACGGATAGAGAGCTACGTACCAGCTTGAAGGGGACAGGAGGGACATCTCTCGGCAGCGACGATGTCGCCGTTGTCGGTCTCAAAGTCATCGTCGTTGCGCTGAAGGTGCGAAGGTCTCGGAAGTATGGCTGCACGCTGGCGGTGGACACGGCCTCCGTGTCGTCTTCAAAGCTGATCTCGGCGTACACCCGTGTCGCTCTACCAGTCGAACTAGACTCGAGACTCTTGTGCAGCATGAAGCTGGCGCTGCTGCGTCGGAAAACACGTTCGGACGGATCTGAAGCAGCGGTGCTCTCCTCGCCTGCAACGTGGCCATCGTAGTACACGCTGGCAGGCACAAAGGCCCAGAGCCCTCCCATCATCGCCGCTCGGTGCTGCTGCTCCTGCAGCGAATTGTACTGCTGACTGGGTCGAGAGGTTCTCGAGGGCGAAGCGGAACTTCGAGCAGCGAACAACGCTAACAACGTCGTCGGACTCGCACTGTCGTCGCTGCTGGACTGCGTGGCCTGCAGTGACTGTCGCTTGGCTCCGACTGCGAAGCTGAGACTCGCCCCAGCTCCCACGGACAAGCGACTCGCTCGAGCACTGGCACGACGCTGAGTTACTTGGGAAATCTGCGTCCGCATGCGAGAGATCTCCCCCACTACATCGCCATCCTGTCGTGACGAACAGAGCCCCATTGAAGGCTCTCGTAGGGTCCGGGAGCACTCGTGCGTCCACAGTCTCAACAGCGTCTCCACATCTGCCAACATCGAGGGACTCACCCCAGCGAGACCCTCATACACTCGCGCCAGGTCCTGCAGGTGATACTTGTACGTCGCCCGGAGTCGGTCCCAGATCACTGTCGTCGCAGCGATCACTAACGGAAGAGCGTACCGGACTGCAGTGGGCAGCGTAGCAGTAGAAGAATTCGCTGAGCTGCCCAGTCCCCAGTGAGCGTGCAGTATGAGTCCGAAGACGTGATGAAGTTCCTCGAGCTCACAAGACGGAGCTAGAACCGGGAAGAACTGCGACGTGAGCTTCCGCAGCGATTTTTCTCGGTCCAGCTTGGTACATCCTGCTGGTTGGAAGAAGTCGACATGCATCGAGCCAAACATCGTGAGGTTTTCGACCGAAATTGGCTGACAACTCGCCCCGCGATAGACTTTGCCGTGCTCCTGGACAGACCTCAGGTACGCGTAGACGGAAGGGTATAGCGGTGTTTGTGACGTGGAATTCTCGGCTGGGGTGGCCAGGTGCAAGTCGTCCAGGATGAGCAGCGCGGTCTTGCCTGGAGGCGGCTCGAAGATGCCAGTGCGTTCACGCTGAAGCATCCGCTCCAGGCAATTCGCCAGTTCAACGGCAGCTTCACCATTGCTAGAGCTCGCATTGCTGCGAGGCATGGAGAAGAAGAAGGGGATGACGTCGCCACGGTCGAGCTGCCGCACCAACGCTGTCTTGGAGAGGTCTGTCGATGGCGTGATGGCCAGCGGGACCCCCTCTTCAGCCTCGACAACGGATGCTATGGATTTGTTGTCGCTCGTAGTGCTGATGCTGGCGTCAGACGTGCTTCGAGAGGCTTGGAGACTGCCATCGTCGTCCTTCTGAAGACGCAGAGCCATCCACGTGACCAGCGAAATATGGCGCAGTCGAAGCCGCTTCACGGACGCGAGCGTCGCGGCTTCCATTGTCTTGGAGAGGACGGGCTTTCGAGCCTTGGTATCGTCTTCATCGACTGCTTGATGGGATCGAATGAGCTCCGTGACTCCACCCGCAGCTATGATCGACTTGATGACGTCGAGTTGACCCAGGAAGTTGCGCGCCAACGTCGTTCGCCGCGCATTGTCGCCGCTTAACAGCAACACGCCTCTGCCTGAGCGAAGTCCTTCGTTGATAGCCGCGTGCACCACGAGACTGCTAGTTGTAGGTACAAACAACGCACTGATGCTGCTGTTGTTGCTCACTTGAGGCGGCAGTGCAGTGCGACCTGACACACTCACGACAGACACGAAGCGCTGACCCTGCAGGTCGAGCAAAGTCTCGAATAAATTCACGTCCGGACCGCAGCCAAGCCACGCGGGTGTCAGGTGCTCGAACTCGCGTCTGAGGACGTCGCTCACTTGACGCTGGACGACTGGGAACCCACCAGTGCAAGCTGCGAACCCCCACATGAAGCTGTAGATCAGAGCCATCTCCACGCGAATCTGTCCACTCGAAAGCTCCTCTGCGAACTGCATGAACGTCTCAATGTCAGTTCGCCTTGTTGGTCCTGGCAGCGTAGACGCAGAACTGATGAGGGACTGGAGCAGATACGTCAGGTTCGTCACGCGTTGCAGCGGGGTGAGGTGGACGGTGACTGCATCCAGAATTGAGGCGAGTTCCGCTAGTATCGACGACTTGATGAGCCATTTCTCAAGCGTGTTGAACGTATCGGTTGCACTCCGCGACTGCGACTTTGACACTTCCGACTGCTTCGAGACTCGCTCGCGTTGGACGATCAAGTAGCGGTGCAGATACGCCGTCGCGATGTCCATCTTCGCTGCAGAGTCGACGGGTTTGGTGCGGCGGTAGGTCGTTTTCGCGTCTTCTTTCGCGTCTGCGTTCAAGTGGAGAACAGCGTTGACGTGGAGGAATCTCGGCGTAGCATCGCCAAGCTGCAGGACTTCGAACACGAAGCGAAGATTGGGCGGCAACGTCATGAACTCGCCGTCTTCGAATGCGAGTAGCGGAGACGTGATGCTTCTCGGAGCTGACAGCACAGCTAAGAGCCCTTCAAGCCACCGCAAGTCGAGCGCGTCGTCAAAAACCACCCACACCTGGTTAGCCAAGTCAAGAAGAGACTGCGTCTTGCTGGGACTTTCGGCGGCTCCAGCCGTGACCGTCTTTGGCACGTAAAGCTCTTGCGCCTTGCGGATTAGTTGGCCCAAGATGCTCGGCACGCGGCCGTGACCATCAAGCGAGACGCCTCCGTAAAGTTGCGATACTGTCAGCGCCATTGGAAGAACAACTTGGACAGCCACAATCGCGGCAGGAATCTTGTCCGCTTTAGTCGTCAAGTACGAGTTGGAGCGCTTGGCCAGAGCCGATGGAGCAGTAGGAGGCGGTTTGCTGGCTGCTTGCGAGTCGCTTTCGCGTGATGGAGCATTTCCACTTTGGTCACGACGTTGGAAGCAGAGCTCGAACGCTTTCGCGAGAACTTGGTACGTTGTCGTCTTCCCAACCCCCGGCGGACCTACCAAGACAGCGCTTACACTGAACGTCAGCGCCGTCGCGAGGGACGAAATCGAGTCCAACATGACGCGGCGAGGCACAAAGTGCAGCTCGTGGGTAGCGAGCGTTATGCACTCGAGTAGTTCAGGCGGCACCCCAGTCTGTGCGGCCATATTCCCGTCAGCAATTCCCAACTTGTCGTCTGGAGTCGCCAACTCGTTGTCGAGAATGTTTTGAAGTGCTTTGAGCTGCTCCGAGTCCATCCGAACGCTGAAATACTTGAGCATAGCGTCGCGGAGTAGCGTTTGCTGGTATAGTTTGATGCTTTCAGCTGTCGGTAGTGAACGTTCATCAAGATGAGATGCCGCAGCGCTGATAACCGACTTCAGAGCCGCAAACGTGAACGGATTTCCATGAGATTTCGACGCTGCGTCACTCACGAGGCTGAAAGTACAACGAGCTTGCTCCCACACCAACAGTAGCTGCTTCGCGACTCCGCGTGGCTCCACGAAGCTTCTGCTGAGCAGTAGAGCCTCCACGATGTACTTTTGGTCCCCTTGCACGACCGCAAATCGACTCAAAGGCTCCGTCCAGATGCGAAATTCCTCCGAGTCTGCCACGAACCGACCAGGAACCACCACCAACATCGCTGTGCCTGGTACGAACGTAATCGTTGAGCGATGCAGCCCCACGATCGGATTCTTCGTCAGCACCGCGTGCTCAATCGATGCCAGCGTAGTCGCCAATGCCTTGATCAATGGTGCATTGGACCTTATACTGCCCGCGAGCTGTAAGCTCGCGCAGAAGGTTCCTCCAGCATACAGCGCCCCGATCAGCAGACGCGTCGCGTGGGTGTACGAGGTCAGCGTTGCGCTGAAGTTGCGTCGTCCCAATATCGAGCTCACCTGCAGACTCAGCGTCCGCTTCCCGCTTTCGGACGGACCGGTTAAGGTACAGCCTTGAGCGTGTCGGATGCGGGCAAACAGCGAGAAAAGCGAACGTAAACTGCTCGGCGTCACCACAACGTCGTCGTGCGGACTCAAGTAGTTGAAGCCGTACGGGATGTTCAGCGTGTTCATCTCCACGTGACACTCGTGGCCGACGGTCGTGGCATCATCCATCCGGTACTTGAGTTGATATTCCCAGTCGACAGCCACACCTCCAGGCGTCCAGGCCGACGCAGGGTTTGTCTGCTTGGAAGCCACGTGACTAGCAAACGCATCT
The DNA here is from genome assembly GCA_009729435.1 of Phytophthora fragariae. Taxonomy (NCBI): domain Eukaryota; phylum Oomycota; class Peronosporomycetes; order Peronosporales; family Peronosporaceae; genus Phytophthora; species Phytophthora fragariae. The sequence continues at coordinate 189,228 of QQOI01000088.1, read as the reverse complement.
CGGAATTGGATCATTTGAAGCTGCAGACCTGATCGCAGCATCATCTCGCGTGGGGATAATAGAGCTGGCCCTAGTTTTAAGGAACCGGAGGCTGGAAGTAGCTGGTTCATCACTCGCGAGCTGTGAGCAGAGAGATCACTCGCAATTCGATCAAAGCGGCCGGGTCCGCTGCTACTCAAAAAGTCTTGTAATCCAAGCCCCACTATCCCACAACGCACGATACGATCCGCCAGCAGAATACTCTTCAAAAAGTGTTAGTTTTTACAGATATTGTTGTTTTCTTCAAATTTACTGGTCACGGACGTACCTGGAGTGAGAAGTGGGTGAGATCGAGCGTTGGAGCAGGTTCCGATCTCTCGTAACGAGCCAACATCTCGACCATTTGTTTGGTGGATCGACGCAGTTGCTCCGCGAGTCGCTTCTCCACCGCCGCCAGCCACTGCTCCACCGGTCCGCGAGCTTTCAGATTCTTGCCCATGGGGATTGTTTCAGCTTCTCCGTGGACTCGTGACGTTACCTAGCACCAACTCAAGTAAGTAGAAGTACTTTACTACTTCGTAGTAGACGTTAGCAACGGTGCGTGACGAACCTGAAGAATATCTTGGAAACCATCTCGTACGCCGAAAACTATGCGTCCGACATTGTCGAAACATTGGTAGAGAAACGAGGGGATCGCACCCACATCTCGACACCTGGTCAACAACGTCGCCAACTCCAAGTCGGAGAGCTGGAAGAAGGCTGGGAACACCTGACGCTTGATCTGGCAGAGCAAGTTAGTTCGTTGCGTTAGTTTTTTCAACAACAAAAAATAGTTTGAAGGACAAAATGCACCTCGAGATGATCTGCCAAAGTCTTCGCTGCGCCTTCAAAACCTTCCAGTATCACTTGCAGTGTTTGTCGATGATCCGCATTCACGCCGAAGGGCAGACACAGCGAGCGGTTAAACAGCGCGTGAGTCAACGAGCGCCACGCCGTGTCGTGCTTTTGAAGCTGCTTGGCTTGCTCCGGGAACGTCCGCGCGAAGTCGATGGACACTAGGCGCTGGGTGAAGTCCCATTTGCGCTGACAGACTTGCAGTAGCTCCAGTGACTCCTTTGTGTGGCTCAGGTCGTTCAACATCTTAGGAAGTCGCTCCTGAACCACGAGCGCGTACGTCGAGAGATCCATGACCCGAAGCAGCACTTGACTCTCCTCGATCAGCGAAACCAACTCGACACAGTCACCAACGCAGTAAACGTCCCGCCCGTCCCGGTCTTTTCGAGCTTCTACTGGGATTTCTTGTGCTTCCCAAGTACGCACAACGCTCATGAAACTTCCTGCGATCGCGGCCTCGGCCGAAGCTTCTTCCGATACGTGTCGGATTGCTGTACTGTGGGCAACGGCGTTCACTTCTAGCAACTGCTGCACGTGGATATCAAGTCGAGTGCTGGAAGTTGCATCCACCGCAGCGGATTCCTCCTCTTTCTCAACATTTTCTGTGTTTTCAGTGAGAATTGGCATCAAAGAGCACTGCATTTTGTGCTCTAGTTTGGTCCAGTGCCGCTCCGCCAGGTGCGGGTTGCGTAGGTCGCGGATCACAGGCGCTAGGCCATGCAGCGTGGCTTGCAACTTTTCCAGTCGCTCAAGCTCGAAGCCTCCAGCAACTTGTGTGGCACATTGACGGATCTTCTCGACGACCACGTCAACGTGGCCAGCTACTTCGCCCATTTTGTCCAGATCGACGGCGCGGATAGTGTCCGTGCTGCAGTTGTTCAAGTGCTCGTCGGCCTCGCAGACAGCTTCCCATAGTTCCTACAAGAAGAGAACGTAGTCAACACTCTGGTCTAGCGCAAAAGTAGCTACACGTACGTACGCTCTTGAGTTTCAGTTCTGCGGCCAAAGTGCTCAAGTCTTCGAAGCTTTTGCTTTGAGGACGGAGCCCACCGGAGGCCTCTTCGAACACCAGTTGGATGCGTACAAGTCTTGCGGCTTCTTCTTGCATTTCCTGAGCTTCTCCGTACAATTTAACGGCGCTGTCACGAGCTTGTTGGCACGTGTTACTCTGAGCTGCGATGGTTTGGTCACTCGCCGCCGACTGCAAACTACTCACCCTTCGAGCAAGCTAAGAATGAAAAAAATGATGAGAATTGTGTACCTTTTCGTAGTAAATAGCATGACGCATACCTTGGCAAGATTTTCTACAAGCAACGGCATGTAGCTCAGCAGATCTGCGTCGCGATTCGCATACGCTTCTTGGACATGCGACTTCAACGCCTGAAACTCCGGCTCGCACAACTCGAAAGCTTTAATCGTGTCCATGGGGGCAGCGAACTTGAGTTTGTCCAGAAGACCAAAAAAATCCTGCAGGAAACTCAAATCCAGCTCTTTGTCAAGAATTTCATCGTACACTTCCTGGAATTTAAAACAAAACAAATGAATTAGCTATGATAGCTTGAATTCCGGAGTACTTAGACAAAAACGCACCCGGAGATTCAAGAGGTACGTGGTGAAGGAGTCCAAGTTTTGCGTTATGGGCTTCTCAATTTTGCTGCTGGAGAAGTTGATGTAGCGCAGAAACTCGTCGCATTTCTCGCGTGCCAGTCGTGGAAGAAGCTCCCGCATTGCGTCAAGACATCGCGCAGGCGACGGCAGCAGCACCGCCTGCAACTGGTGCATGTCGAAGTGGAGAAACTCCACGTTCACCGACATCCTGAGCGTCTCCAAAGCATTTAACTAACAAAACAATTAGGTCAGCTCAGACATTCCAAAGCGATTGAACTAACTACCCACTACCCACCTGCTTGATGAAGCGGTTCGCGTCGCTCTCCATCGCCTCGAGCGTGTACTCGTTCCGACGAAAAAGTCGCGCCTTGAGGTCGAAGTTGACGCTCTCGTTCTGCTGTCGGAGCTCGAGAACTTTGCAATACGAAGCTGCGAGGTCCGCAGCGCCATTCAACGCACTGCGTACAAGGTCCTGAATATCATCACGAGCTGAACAAAAGTGCGCTTCTTCCTCCATCCGCTCGAGCAGGCGGTTTGCTGGACATCGAGAGCGTTCTCCTCCATCGCTGCCTTCACTTTCGCTTCGAGCTTCTTCTAACTGGTGCGCAGGACAGAGGGCACTTCTTCGAGACGACTCCACTGTTGCTGGCCGAGACGAATCGAACGTTGCGTGCAAGTTGAGCGCTCGGATGTCGTCAGCGAAGTCGAGGACGGAGCGGAGCTCGGGACTTGACAGCATCGGCGGCACCTCACGGAACGCCTCGGTGAATCCGATGATGATCCTTTGCAAAACTCGCATGAGCTTGTCCGGCTTAAAGCAGATTTCGTACCGCTGTCGTGCTCGTTTTTCTATTGTCGCAGTGGTGGCCACATCCAGAGCGAAAAGTGGTTGAGGACCGAGACACGGAATCGATAGCACGTCTTGCTCGACCATTGAAGGCTCGGTTAGCACTCGAGATGCATCAATTTCCGTGTCTGTTGTGGTAAAAATTGGCGTGTTGATTGTGGTGAAAGGCGGTAGTACCAGTAGCTGTAGCAACGCGTTCTCCGCGACGAAGAAGAGATCGTCCACGCTAAACGTCTCAGAATTGGCGCCCGCGTAGTTGCTCAAACCATGAAAAAACAGCGCTTCGAGCTTGTTTTCCATCGAGGCGACGGACATTGAAGATGTCGTGGCCTCGGTATCAACTGAAGACGAAGTTACAGCACGTAGTTTTCCTTCCCATGCAGCGTGGAGGAACGCTTTGATCTGCTGCTTAGTCAGAGGAGAATGGTTGAGTGAGCTGTGTCTTGGTTGGCTTGTGCTTGAAGGACCAACGCTGCCTTCACCTGCAGTCTGAGAGCTGCTAAGTATCTGGTGCATTGCTGTCACAAAGTCCTCGTGATCTGTGAGACGCTTGATAGTCGCTGCGTTTGCACCGCGTAGCACGAAGTCGTGGAATAGATCGAGACTTTGCTTGACCACGCGCGCGTACGTGTCCAGCAGTAGGAAATCGACCAGTGTCATGAATTTGGTCAGTTGTTTGCACTTTCGCCGCTTGATGGACGCCATCGTCCATCGAATGTCCTCCAGCTCGTCCGGTTGGGCGCTAGAAGGACGAGTACTTTTCTCTTTACGATGCGAGTGGCCAGGTTGCGACAGAGTCGCCAGCACCAGCGAATTTCTCGCCTCCATAGCCTCCGCAGTTGGCAGCCGCATGGATTGAAAGTGCTTGTGGCGGATGAACTGCTGGTGCGCGGATGCCAGGCCTTGTTCGCATTGCACGTAGCTCTCTAAGAGGTGGAAGTTGCTGCTCTTTCGAGCAGACAAAGCGAACTCGTGACCTGGGAACCCGGCGTGCAACGGCGCCATGTCCTCCAAAAACACGCGGCACACTCCCGTCAAAATGGTCTGAATCCGAGTTGTGATCCGTCGGAGCTCGCTCGTTCGCGTCTTCAAAAACTGCGTCTGTAAGGGTAAAATATCTCGTTAGATACTATCAAGTTGAGCACCGATTATTCCTTAAACAGCGTACATTTGCTGCAGTGAAGCGCTCCAAAGTGTACGTCTCGCCGTCGAAATCCCACATCAACAGCAGTTTTTGCAGCCTGCTCAGCTCCCAGCGAACTTCCTGCATGCCGCTTAGCAGTATCGGGTATGAGAAGTAACAATCTGCGATCAGACTTTCTCGTGCTGCTTCGCGCTTGCCTCCTCGCACCCACTGCCTCCACGACATGAAAACTTTGCGGTATCGAAACCTGCACAAGGGGACAGTTAGAGGTTTTGCTAATTAGCGCCACGGATAGACACTAACTACATCACCTTGAAAAGGTCGAAAGGCTTCGGAGCTTGGTGAATTGGGTCTTCTGGGTCTCCCAGTCGCTTAACGAAAGGAACGTCGACTGGAAGTCGTCGCTCTTCAGATGGAACGTGTAGCCCCCTCGACTGATCGTGTAGTAGTCCCAATGCGCATCTTGCAGCTGGTTGATACTTCCACCCCCAAAGAGCGTCTCCTGATGCCAATAGAAAACAATCTCCGTAAAAAAAAGAATCCAGACACTCGAAATCCATGCGCTCTTACATGCGTGACTGGAACGATATCGTACGGGTCGTAAGGCAGTCCACGCTCCAAGTAATGCCGAGGTACAGCGTATACAAACGTGTCGTCAATATTTTCTCTTGTCGATGCTAGCAAGCGATCATCTGCAGGGTACAGATCCTAAGTTTTAGCTTGCCACACCACACACACATCGCCAATATTTGTTTGTACCTCTTGATTGCCCACTTACGGCCGAGAAACTTCGAGTCGCCTTGGTCGAGCGGGATACCAGTGAAACACAACTAGTAAGTGACGCACTGCTCTTCTCAAGAGCTCGAAACGGTTGGTAGCGCGTGCTGGCAGCGGCCGAGTGGGGTCTTTTCAGCCCACTCGCTGCTCTCTTGGCTGCAAAATTACGTTGAACGCCACCAGGTTGATGTGAAGTCTCCAAAAGACTCGAACGAGCAGTTGAAAGTGCGGCAGCAGCTGAAAACGGTCGTTTGCCGAGACCCACGACAGCCGACGTTCCTGGCCTCACCACATGCTCTTTCCCTGCTGTCAAGAAAGCCTCCAATTCTTCATCTAGATCTTCCTGCTGATTGCTGGTGGATGGCGCCTGAACTAACTGCATCCGATGCCGACTCACTTGTCGACTAGCTGTCGCAAAAAAAGAATAAAAAAAATGGTTACAGTCAAAATCTCACTCGGTACTTCCTTATCCTGTACCTACCGGCATTAGCCGATTTTGGTCGCATAGGCGGCTTCATGAAGACCCCCTTTCGGTCACTCGACCCTGTTGCTCCTGGGGCCCGTGGCGTCTGCTGAGGAGCTGCGGAGCCTGGTCGAGGGCTCTGAAGTCGCTGTCGAAGCTGCCAAAACGAAAAATTCAAACACATATCTATTTAGCACCTTCAATGCCATGTGAATTGATCCAATGCAGCTCGAACCATCAGTGAGGACGACTCTTTCAGTGCGTTGACGGACGTTGCCAGTCGTTCGGGTGCCGATGTGAAGGAGCCAGAAGTTGAAGTTGAAGTTGCACTGTAGTCCAGAGAATGAGTCGCCAACGAGCTGCGTGAAGCCCCCGCGGTACGAGGCCGCAGCTTGGGAGGAGCCCCGAAGTGCAGATGGTCCTGCATATCCACGCACGCAGCTACACGTCGGATACGCGAGTGACTGGCTGCTCTCGGAACGACGGTTCACTTGACGCAATTTCAGATATGGAGCTACCAGTTACGAAGATCCATATTTTGCTGCTCCACCATTTTGCACTGCACAGGAAGTGCGACCTATTGAGGTGAAATTAGCCAAATGAGTGAGAATGACACAACTCAGTACCAGGTTGAGGTTATCCTCCCGTCAGAATGATCCAGGGAAAGATGGGAAGTGCCAATTCTACCACAACGTACTGGATTGGAGATCATCTTGGGCATGCCTTTTAGATACATGTACTTGTGGTTCAGACCGTATGAATCATACGATGGAAAGCCCCCATCCGAGCTCAAGCTCAGTTTCAATTTCGCCCCCAAACCATGAACTTGCGTTTTCTACTCTTCACTGTTATCGCCTCCGCCACACTCAGCTACGTGGGGGCTGGAAGCATCGGCCACGATAAAGTGCAGCCGTTCCCGCAGCCTGCGCCGGTCACCGTGTTCGAGAAGTCCGCCGTAAAGTTCAAGCCAAGGCTCTTCATCCAAGGCGCGTGTCAACCGTACCCTGCAGTCAATGCTGCGGGTGAGACGAGTGCAGGGTTGAAAGGAACTGGGAGAAAAAGCGGGGCCTGCAAGGGGTCAGGTCTGGGCTCGCAAGTGTATGGCCGAGCTGTGTGGCACAAGGATCTCTGGGCCATTATGTACGCGTGGTATTTCCCCAAAGACGTCTACCCCGGAGCCTTCTTCATGACGGGTCACAGACACCATTGGATTAGCACTGTTGTGTGGCTTGACAACCCTGCACTCGCCGTGTCAACATCGCTGCCAGACGGAAGCTATGCTATTGAGAAGAACACCCCATCAACGTGCGACGGCATTTCGTGTCCTCCACCTTTCAGCGAGCATATTAACCTATCCAATCCCGTGCTCGTGTATGGAGTCCCCGAATCTGGAGGCACCTCGCTGGGCCTGACTACATGGAAGATTGGTGATTTCCAGGACCTCGTCATGTGGGACCAATTGACGGAAACAGCGCGTAGCGCTCTAAACGATACCGACTTTGGAGAGAAGGCCAAGGTCCCGTTTATCGATGCCAACTTCAACGCCAACCTCGAGACGGCTCGTCCTATCCTTTAAAGGTTACTCGCTGAAGTACATTGATCCGCAATTACCAGGAGGAGGGCAGAGTGAGATAAGCCTTTATCCACGTAGAAGATAACGACATTATTGTGGGTAACTACCGTCATAACGACTGTTTTCAGTTGGGGTTAAAGCTGGCGATGGTGCTTCGGCCTAGGCATTTCGAACGCTCATTCGAAACGAGGCGCCAGAGGCAGCTCCAAAGGTGGTCCTGAACTTATCAGTTGCCGATTTTCGTGATAGTGATGCCAGCTCCAACACTACGTTGATAATCAACGGCGATGAACGACAACTTGTCGTCTTTGTCGAAGCGAATGCTGCTTCCAATGCATGCACTGACATCGCGATCGCCGTTGAACGGTATGATTTCACCGGAGTCGAAGTCTTCGCCGTTTATCAAAAACTCGATATATGCACCTGCCGGTTGAGGTGCCAAGAACATCACGAGGCTGATGACATACCACCCAACCACGAGAAAACGAATCGCTGATCCGTCATCTGTCACCTCAAAGTCGTTTCTCTCAGTGGGTTTCCACTGCAGTCGGCCGTCCACATTCCCTGTGCTTCCCTCCAGAAACACCACTCGCGCCTTTTGCAGACACGCCCTCGCCGCCGCCAGCTCGCCCTCCACTTCCTGAAGCTTTGTCTCCAGTGCGTGAATACGTGAAACAGGTGCGAGATTAAACACGAACTTTGCCGCACAAGCAGATTGGCGGACCTTGATCTTCACGGAAAACTCGAGCTGCAACCCTCCGCATCCATCAAGATTAAGTTGCGCCGGGTCTTCTTGGTGTTCAGGTCGGATTTTCTATCCGTGGTCACCAAATAGTCCAAGGCTTCCTTGAAGATCTGTTCGAGCATGTCCACATCACAGTCGGTATTGCCCGCTTCACCAACACTTCGAAAACGAACTTACCGAAACGTAGTCGGCCACAGCCGCATTTCCAATTCGGTTCGAGCTCGTCAAGTAGGAGTCCTCGGGTAAGTAGCCCGTGGCCCTGAAAACAATACACACACTCTGTAAAAACAAAGAATACACTGCAACCACAGAGCCCCCTTACCATTGCTGTTTGCTCTTTTGGTCTTCGAGTGAGATGCTGAGTTGGTCTGCCTTGCATGAAATCACGTAGCGATACGTCGGGCTGGGTGGTGGGGCGAACACCGTCGCGCCACTTTCCACCAGCTCGTCCGACATCCTTGTACTGGTTGAATTCATTTGGAGCACGATCAAAGTACCAACCATCAAGATCGAATTCTTGAGCATTGTTGCAGACACAGGTCTCAATCGTCACTTCTACCTTTGCTTGCTGACTTGGCCCACAGGAAAACGGAGAATGATTGAGTGCTATTCCTCTGCCATTTAGTGAAAGGAGCCAACGCCCCGTCCCATCTAACGGTGCGACGCACCAGTTCTTGGCGTGATCGTTTATGTTTATCCGAACATATTGCACTTTTGTATTGATTCACTCATGCACTTAAAGTAGCAAACAGAGCGTCAACTGCATCCGATGCCGACTCACTTGTCGACTAGCTGTCGCAAAAATGAGAAAAAAATGGTTTACAGTCAAAATCTGGGTACAGAAAATACTAAATCGTAGGATTGGCGATAGAGCGTCCATAATATGCCAAAGAGCCACACGGCCGTCCTATTCGGAAGATTGTGCGCGGGGCAGCAACTAGGTACACACAAACTAGGTACTACACAGCATCGGTATTGAAGGCGACGTACGGGATGGCGTGCTGTGTGCGTACTATTCAGAGCCTTCCCCCCCGGGTTTCTTGGTGACGCGCAGCATGTAGCTGACCCCGTCTGGGGGCCGCTTTAAGCTGCGCGCGATCGTTCTCACCCCCCAGCCAGCCTCGTGGAGGCCACCTTCTCCTGGTCCCATACTAAAATGAGGTCAGTGTGGTCACCTCTACAACGCCACGATAGGACAATCACTCTTTCCCATACTAAAGCTAAGATAATAATTGTCCCAAAACCGTGTCGCGGACCGAAAACCTGTTGGTTGTATACCAGCCTATCGACGCGCTTGGAAATCTAGCTCCGCGTCACATGCCACCTATAAAACAATCTGATAGGCGCAACATATCTAAACAGCGAGCCGTAACTATTCCTAGAAGCTGAGATGTGCGCAAAAATGTAGGTGTCCCAAACGTTATGTCGCGCGGTGTATACAAGCCGCCATCAGAATGCCCAGCTGATACTGGGCATTCGAAGCGATTGTTGTGATTGCACTTCGGCGTCTACGAAGCTGGGTCCCGACCGCAAGGCACACGGCTTGCGCGTGCCGGCGCGTGCCACGGGCGATTGCAGTTGAAGTGAGACGAATGGTGCAATCTGATTGGCGGATCGTGTTGGGTCAGATGGATTTGATTGGGTGAGCGGTGATTACTACCCGCTACAAATGGCATTCCCGCTACACAAATCCTTCCCGCTACAATCAACCTTCCCGTTACATTCAAGGTTTGTATGCTGCATAACTTCGTCGAGTTGGTGAGGATTTGGACCAACATTGGCCTAGGTGACAACTAGCAGCTTAGACCTTTAACTGAATCAATATCACTTTCGGATTTCCTTTCTACCCCTCATCGACTCCCAGGCGACGTCTGCACTTACAAGAGGTTATGAGCCCAAGCTACGCTGACACCGTCAAGCTCGTGGAAGACAACTACTTCCACTGGGAGTTTAACATGAGGATGAAGCTCTCGCGCAAGGGACTGCTGGCCCACATCATCAAGCCAGAGTTCGACGCGCTGAGTGACCGCTCCACGGTTCAATGGAAGACCAACGATCTGAAGGCCCTTGGTGTGATTGCAGGAGACGTGAGTCTCACATACCAAGTCTACATTCGTGGAGCGACAACTGCTGCTGACTCGTGGCGCATGCTCGAGGAGCAGTTCAACCGGAACACGCTCAAGAACCGACTCATCGTCACCAAGAAGTTGCACAACGTCAAGATGGAGTCCGGTACGCGGTTCGCGGTGCATGTGGACCAGTTCAAGGAGATCGTCCTCCAGATGGAGACGATTGGTGAGCCTTTGGATGAGACCCGACAGTTCGTGTTGCTGCTCGGTAGTCTGACGGATGAGTACCGGATGATCAGTACCGTACTCGAGAACACGCCGAACATGACATTGGCGTACGCGATCCAAGCTCACTCCGGTGTTGATGCCTCGGATGAATCGTCATCGGCTCAACAGAAGGCTTTCGTGGCGAAGAAGAGCTACGACAAGCGTGGGTTCAACGGCAAGTGCTTCTACTGCAAGAAGACTGGGCACAAGGAAACGGAGTGCCGCAAGAAGAAGGCCGACGAGGAACGCGGGCAAGTCGCGAGAGAGACATCCGACTACGCGTTCACGGCTACGAGTGCGATGGACAAGTCTGAATGGCTCGTCGACTCCGGTGCAAGCTCGCACATGACCAGCGTCCGGGACAAGTTCGTGTCCATGAAGGAGCTGAAGACGCCAGTCCGCATCACGATCGCGGATGGCAAGAAGATCGACGCAGTTGCAATGGGCACCGTCGGATTGAAGCTGATGGACGGGACGTCTGTCACGCTATCGGATGTTTTGTACATCCCTGAAGTTGAAGGAAGCCTCATCTCGGTGGCGAAGCTGGCCGAGAAGGACGTCGTCGCGCAGTTCAGCAAGGACAAGTGTGTCTTTCGCTATGGCGATGCTACCGTCATGGAGGCCAAGCGCTGTGGAAACGTCTACAAATTGAAGACAGTGGGGGACGAGGTGTGTCATGCGGCGACGACATCTCGTAAGGAGCCATGGGCAGTTGTACACGCCCGTCTCGGCCACATCCCGTTCAAGCGCTACGAACAGCTACTGACCATGGCCGATGGAGTTCCTCGCATCGCAGATGAGCCAAGTGACCACGTGTGTGCTGGCTGCTGCATGGGCAAGATGCGAGAAGACAACTTCTCTCGCAGCCCCGAAAAGACCGTCAAGAGTGCTGGAGTCCTCGACCTCATCCACTCGGACATCATGTGCCCGATGCAGACGAAGAAACCAGGTGGCTGTACGTACGCTGTCACTTTCATCGACGATTTCTCACGTCACGTCACGGTGTACTTCATGAAGAAGAAAGCGGAAGTCTTGGAGAAGTTCAAGATGTTCAAGGCCGACATGGAAAATGCTACAGACCGCAAGATCAAGCGCCTCCGCTCGGACAACGGCGGGGAATACACGGGTCGACTCTTCAAAGAGTACCTGTCCAAGCAAAGCATTCGTCATGAGAAGACAGTGCCGTACACGCCTCAGCAGAATGGACTGGCTGAGTGCATGAACCGGAGCCTCGTGGAGATGGCTCGTTGCATGCTCTACCACGAGGGCATCGACAAGAAGTGGTGGGCTGAAACAGTCAACACGTCGGCGTGGATCATCAACAGGATTCCTAACACCGTGACTGTGATGACGCCCTACGAGATCGTGTACCACAAGAAACCTCAGCTCAAGAACCTGAAGGTGTTCGGTGCACTCGGATATGGACACATCCCGGATGAGAAGCGCCGGAAGCTCGACGCCAAGGCGTTCAAGTGCCGCTTCTTGGGCTACGAGGATGGCGTGAAGGGATACCGCGTCCTCAATGTCGCTACTGGTCAAGTGAAGATTGTGCGCACAGTGAAGTTTATGGAGACTACTAGCACGGGCGACTTCATGACTGAGGTCGAAGGCGACGACAAAGATGGAGATGAAGACGTTGCCGCGCCTCACGCTACTGCACCGAGTCATGGACAGACGCAGACGCTCACGATCTTCAATGATGAGGTGGTGCCACTTCAACATGAGGTGACCACAGAGACTGCAATCGTCCCTGCACCTTCTCACTCCATGATTACTCGCTCGCGTACCCGGCACATTGAGGAGACCACGGATTCCGAGGAAGCGGAAGGACGCAAGAAGCAGATTGTCGCTCCATCCGCTATTGGAACCAAGCGCCAGAAGGTGAGCCAGGCTCGCGTCAAACCAAGTGACGAACTGCTCGCTATCGAAGGAGGCCAGCTGATGGTTGCAACGGAGGAGGTCCCGAAGACGTACGCTGAGGCGACTACACGTCAAGACCAAGATGAATGGAAGAAGGCAATTGCAAGTGAACTGAAGTCACTCATTGTCAACAAGACCTGGAAGCTGGTACCCAAGCCAACACACCAGCGCCCGATCGGTTGCCGCTGGGTATTCGCGTTGAAGCGTGATGAAAAGGGACAAGTCATTCGGTACAAGGCTCGTCTGGTGGCTAAGGGGTACTCGCAGCGCCACGGCATCGACTATGAAGAAACGTATTCGCCGGTGGCTTACTTCAACTCGATCCGTGCCATGCTGGCGAAATGCGGCGCGGAAGGAATGGAGATCGAGCAGTGCGACGTCGACACAGCGTTCCTGTATGGGAAGCTGGAAGAAGAGATCTACATGGAGTTGCCGGAAGGACTCAGGGAGCTACTGGAATTGGCCGAAGCCGAAGGAGAGGACGACGTCGTCTGCATGCTGCTCCAGAGTTTGTATGGACTCAAGCAGGCATCGCGTGTTTGGAACGAGGCGATCGACAAGCACCTCAAAAGTATGGGGTTTGAGCCTGCTGACGCCGACCCATGCGTCTACACGAGAGGCGAGGGTGATGATGAATGCATAGTGTGTCTCTACGTGGACGACATGCTGATCGCGTCAAGACAGAAGGCAGCGATCGCGACCGTGAATGCTGGAATTGCGGAGAAGTTCCTGCTGAAGGACATTGGTGCTGAGCAAGTGGGGGCTACGGTGATCTACGAGGACAACCAAGGAGCGATGGCACCGGCGAAGAACGTCGGTTACCAAGCTCGCACCAAGCACATCGACATTCGCTACCACTTCATTCGCGAGAAGGTGGGGAGCAACGAAGTGGAGCTGGAGTACGTGGACACCAAGAACCAGCTCGCTGACTTCATGACCAAGGGTCTATCGTCGAAGACGCTACGCTACTTGATGATGCGGAGTAACGTTGGGCCCAAGCTCGAGACATCGAATTGAGTTGGGGGTGTTGTGATTGCACTTCGGCGTCTACGAAACTGGGTCCCGACCGCAAGGCACACGGCTTGCGCGTGCCGGCGCGTGCCACGGGCGATTGCAGTTAAAGTGAGACGAATGGTGCAATCTGATTGGCGGATCGTGTTGGGTCAGATGGATTTGATTGGGTGAGCGGTGATTACTACCCGCTACAAATGGCATTCCCGCTACACAAATCCTTCCCGCTACAATCAACCTTCCCGTTATATTCAAGGTGTGTATGCTGCATAACTTCGTCGAGTTGGTGAGGATTTGGACCAACATTGGCCTAGGTGACAACTAGCAGCTTAGACCTTTAACTGAATCAATATCACTTTCGGATTTCCTTTCTACCTCTCATCGACTCCCAGGCGACGTCTGCACTTACAAGAGCGATTTGCTTATAAATCGACGCCAATCCGCGATATATGAATAGGGATGGGGGACGCCAAATCGGAGTGGCATCCTGTTTATATATATCAAAACAAGGGTTCATCCGCTTAATAAGCGCTTAAAGCGATCGATTTGCAAAAAAATAGGACATAATCGTCGGTTTTCACATATATTGCTTATCAACATTTTGCATTATATATATATTAGAGCATCTCCACCGGTGTTTGAGCAAAGCTAAGCGCAAATGATTTTGTGACCAAAAATATTAGATCGTGCAGTGCGGCTTTGCTTTTACGCATACTCACCGTCAGAAAGTACAGGTTTGTGAGCAAGTTTGATCAAAAAGGTGTACTTTCTGACGGTGAGTATGCGTAAAAGCAAAGCTGCACTGCACGATCTAATATTTTTGGTCACAAAATCATTTGCGCTTAGCTTTGCTCAAACACCGGTGGAGATGCTCTTAGGGCACCATCAGCTTTATTTCGTTCAAAAAATGTCGACTGAGTTACAGGTGTCGGCAACAATGCCTGAGTATTCGATCTTGATGTGCTGGTACTTTAATCGTGATCGCGGATCAATGTACTTCAGAGAGTAAATGTACTTCAGAGAGTAACATTTAATTAAAGGAAGATGCGAGACGTCTCGAGGTTGGCGTTGAAGTTGGCATCGATAAACGGGACCTTGGCCTTGTTTCCAAAGTCGGTTTCGCTGAGAGCGCCACGCGCTTCTTCCGTCAACTGCTCCCACATGACGAGGTCCTGGGTTTCTCCAAACCTCGTAGTAGTCAGGTCCAGCCTGCTACCTTCCTCATATATGCCAAGTCCGTACATGAGCATGGGACTGGTACCGTTGATATAGTCCTGGAAAGGTGGAGCACACCACCGGCGGCCGCACACTGGCGGACCGTTCTTCACAATTCGATATACTCCGTCCGCCTGCGAAGTTGACACGGCGAGAATCTTGGGCTTCTCGAGAGCAGGGTTGTCAAGCCACACCACGGCGCTAGCCCAGTTGTGGCGATGACCCGTCTCGGAGAAAACTCCATAGTACATGTCCTTCGGGAAGTACCAGGCGTACATGATAGCCCAGAGATCCTTGTGCCAAACTGCTCGGCCATACACTTGCGAGCCCAGACCCGACCCCTTGCATTTTCCGTCGGGTTTCCCTGTTCCTTTCAGGCCACCGCTCGTTTCACCCGCGGCATTGACGGCCGGGTATGGATGACACCCATGGAGGATTTGGAGACTTGGCTTGAAGTTGACGGCGGCCTTCTCGGACGCGGTGGCCGGCTCAGGCTGCGGGAACGGCTGCACTTTATCGTGGCCGATGCTTCCAGCCCCCACATAGCTGAGTATGGCGGAAGCGATGACAGTGAAGAGTAGGGAGCGTAAGTTCATGGTTTGTGGGTGAAATTGAAACTGAGCTTGCTCTCGAATTGGGGCTTTCCATCGTATGATTCATACGGTCTGAACCACAAGTACCGGTACATGTATCTAAAAGGCATGGTCAAGACAATCTTAAATCCAGTATGTTGTGTTAGAATTGGCACTTCCCATCTTTCCCTGGATCATTCTGTTGGGAAGATAACATGGCACTGAATTGTGTCAGTCTCACTCATTTGGCTACATGTAATCAGTGCAAAATGGTGGATCAGCCAAATATGGATCTTCGTAACTGGTAGCTCCATATCTGAAATTGCGTCAAGTGAACCGTCGTTCCGAGAGCAGCCAGTCACTCGCGTATCCGACGTGTAGCTGCGTGCGTGGATATGCAGGACCATCTGCACTTCGGGGCTCCTCCCAAGCTGCGGCCTCGTACCGCGGGGGCTTCACGCAGCTCGTTGGCGACTCATTCTCTGGACTACAATGCAACTTCAACTTCAACTTCCGACTCCTTCACATCGGCACCCGAACGACTGGCAACGTCCGTCAACGCACTGAAAGAGTCGCCCTCACTGCTGGTTCGAATCGCATTAGATCAATTCACAATGCATTGAAGGTGCTAAATAAGGGAGAACCTATTACAGATCATGAAGGAGTTTGGTCACGTCGCAAAATAATACTTTGGTCACGTGATCAAATTCTTTGGTCACGTACATAGAGCCATAACCTACGTGACCTAATTCCGCTGGTCACGTGCCGGAGGAAGCCGACAACGATATGACTCTGATGGGTTGTAGGGGTTTCATTATTTGGCCCGTACGTTGGGCTCAGGAGCAGTATTGGGTGGACCGTTACGCCGGCGTCATGAAACTAACGCTATTACGCGCATCCTCTGGGGCCCATTCTCAAACGAGCAGGCAGACCTCTCCAAGCAGCTGGTCATGGCTCGGTCGGCGTCGTCTCGACCGCGGAAACGAAGTCAACGATCGGGAAATTCGCCTTCGATGCGCCCGTCGACGAGACCCACTAACGCACGACAGCGGCTGGCTGACGCGTCAAGCTCTCCCAGCCCCGAGGCATTAGAGCCTTCAGTTCATGATGGTGCTCTGAATGGCCAGCCAGCACAAGAAATCCAAGCGGGGTTTTCTCCGGTCCAAGCGCGAATGTCGTCTGCTTCGACACATAATACAACTTCGCCCGCGATGGAGACGATCAGCTGTCCTGACACTCGGCGAGAGCTGCCCTTTACCCGGACCCCGTCGATATCAAGTGCAGCCATGGAAGCAAGCTCACCGCCATCAGCTCTTTCAAGCGCATCGTCACAAGCGGGGGCGATCCCTGGTGTGGCCCCTGCCCCAAGAGCACCTCAAAAACGGGATGGCACCACCAAAATATACCTGAATGGACATGAGTATACTCGAGCGAACACCTCATCGGTAAAAATCACGTATCGTTGCAGTTTCTACCGCAAGCCAAAGTTTTGTCCTGGTCAACTAGTTTTATACGCGTCCACGATGACGTATGACATCGCGAATATGATTCCACATACTTGCCACCTTGGCCAAGAAGACGCTCAACTGAATGATGACTCTGCCCTTATCAACGTGGAAGATGAGATGAGAGAATTTGTGGATGAGTTGGCTGACCAAGATATTCCGGGTAATCAGATTTGGATGCTCGCTTATACAAAGTTCTACGCTGCATCGACTTGTGTCGTCCGTGGTCTGTCTCGGAGCCAAGTGATTAAACGTATTGGTAACGCCAAAGCGGACACCAATATGTTCTCCTTGGTGGAAACCCCAGATCTAGCCAAAGTGAAGAACGAGATCGTCGGGTTCTTGCAATTCAACTACGCCTGACACGACGACAGCCGGGCTAAGCAAGGGAAGTCGGGGATCGAACGCTTGATCGGGTGGTCTCACCCAGAGTTGCGCAACCTCCTTCGCTATGACGGTCTACACTTGTTCGTAGATGGCACGTTCCGCTGCAGTCCGAAGTCATTTCACCAGTTCGTGACGCTGATGATGTACGACCCGTTGACCGATTTGTTCGTGCCAGTCTTTTTCACGTTGGCCACAAACAAAACTACGGACTTGTACACGAAAATGTTCAAGTGCATTGAGTTCGCGTTAGGCAAGGAGTCCAACCCCGCGGACGTGGTGTGTGACTTTGAAGCCGCAATGATCTCTGCTATCGATGACCGTTTTCCGTCTACACGTATTGTGGGCTGCTTGTTCCATTTCAAGCAGGCGTGTAGACGGAAGATGAAGGAGTATAGACTATCTGAAGCCGAGGCTGGAGTGGCAATGGAGTTTGGCGTCCTAGATATGCTTACTGTAATTCATCCTCAGAAGATTGCTGTTCAGGGGGTTGCGTGGGTCAAAACGAAGATCAAAGAACGATGCGCAACCAAAGGCCTTGAGTACTCGCGAAATAAGTGGAAGCGGTTCTGGCAATATTTTGCCAATACCTGGCTGGTTACATACCCACCGGAGCTGTGGAACATCCACGGAGTACAGCGAAAGATTGTTAACAGAACCAATAATCCATTGGAGAGATTTCACCGGGAGCTGAACGCGCGAATGAAGGCACACCCTACACTCAAGCGATTTGTGCGTGTTATTGAGGAAATCGCCCGAGAGTATGTTGTCCTCCGAAGAAGCATCATCTCGGGCGACGCCACCGCTCCTGTGCGGTCGAATCTGCGCTTCCCACGATCCGCTGTGCTGCCTGAACCTAACGATATTGTAGACTCTGATGACGACAATGACGACATTGATGCCGAGAATACCGGTGTTGCGGAAGATGATGATGCACAACTTTCGGATGATGAGCTTGGCATGTTGTACGACACATCGTTCGACCATGAGGATGAGATGAAGTCCGACGCGGCTGCTTAGGCGATCTGGGATTGACCACGTAGGCACAACGATGCAATTGATAGTCACCAAGATAAACCAAATACATTGCTTGTCTTTATTCTTCATCCGGTCAGTGTCAATCCCCACATGACCAAAAACATTTGGTCACGTGATCCAACTGCGTGACCAAAGCTTTTCATGACCTGTAATAGGCATTACCGCTAAATAAGGCTTAGCTAACATGCTAAAACTTTTTTTATTTTTCGTTTTGGCAGCTTCGGCAGCGACTTCAGAGCCCTCGACCAGGCTCCGCAGCTCCTCAGCAGACGCCACGAGCTCCAGAAGTAACAGCGTCGAGTGACCGAAAGGGGGTCTTCATGAAGCCGCCAATGCGACCCAAGTCGGCTAATGCAGGTAGGTACAGGATAAGGAAATACTGAGTGGTACCCCTTTTTATATGTTTTCTACCCCTCCTTATCAGCTTAACTAGACTGGACATCTTTGTCAGTTTTCACAATACATGTCTGATGAAAAGCTCAATAACAATTTCAATGGCGCACGCGGTTCAGCGACTTATTGACGTTGTGTAGTAGCGGTAGTCAATTGCGCAGCAACAAGAAGAATTTGTATTTTCCAGTTCTGAGCAAAACGATTTATACCCAATCACAGAGTAAGTTTAATTGAGTACCCCAATTGGAGTTTGCAGCAACAACAAGACTTTCCTTTTGCTTCGAAGTTTTTCTTTCTTGAATGGTCAGGCCAGGGTCGCCTAAAAGATATGAATAGCATAAGATAGACCAGGCCGGTAAAAGGTGGAGCACTTCAGTTCCCGATTCTCGCGACCGTGATGTCAGCTCCAACGCGCTGCGGAGAAGACGTGGCGATGACGGATAACTTGTCGTTTGTGTTAAAGTGAGCATTCCATCCAATAGACGCGCTGGCATTCCGGGCACAGTTGTACGGTACAGCACTGGACTCGAGGCGTTTACCATTCTTTTGTAGCTCGATATTTGCACCTTCCGCTTGCGGGGTCAAGAATACCATTAAGCTCATAGTATACCACCCGGCCACGAGAAAGCGGACCTCTGACCCGTCATCTGACAACTCGAACTCATCCGTCTCGATGGGATCCCACAGAAGTTGCCCTGCTACATTCAGTTTCTCCACATTTTTCGAGCATGCTTCCAGGTACACCATTTTCCGACTTTTTTCTTCTTCAATAAGCTTTTTCGCCGCCGTCAGCTCATCCTCCATATCCCGAAATTTTGCCTCCAGTACATCAATCCGCTCAAGCGAAATTGGGTCAAGATCAAACACAAACTTTGCCGCCCAGGTCGATTGGCGAACATTGATCTTTACTGACAGCTCGAGTTGCAGCGAATCATCCACGGAGGTCAACTTGCGCCGGGTTTTCTCCGTGATCAGCTCACTATGGTTCACAATTCTGCAATCACTGCTCGTCTCTACTAAATAGTCCAAGGCTTCGACAAATACCTGTTAAGAAACGCATTCACGCCGGAATGAGCTGGCTTTGCCAATTTTCCTTACAATTGAAAACAGGATTTACCGAAACGTAGTCCGTCATGACCGCATTACCGATGCGATTCGGGCTTGTCAGGTATGCGTTCTCGGTCAAGTATCCCGTACGCCTGCGAATGAAGCAGTACAGACAAAGCACTTCAATCCCGTGCAGTGCTACACTACAATCCCAGATCTATGGAGAACTTACCACTGTTTCTTGCTCTTCTGGTCCTCGAGTGAGATGCAGATTTGATCAGCCTTGCAGGAAATCACGTAGCGATACGTTGGACTGGGGGGAGGAGCAAATGCTGTCACCCCACTTTTGACCAGCTCGTCCGACATCCTTGCCCCGGTTGAGTTCCTTTGAACCACGATCAATGTACCAACAACATATCTTAATCGAATACTCCGGCATCGTGGACAGGGCCCCAATTGTCACCTCTACCTTTGCTTGCTGGCTTGGGCAACACACTGGACAAAGTTGAGTGCCAGCCTCTGTCGTCTACCAGTCGAAGGTGCCAACGCCCTCGTCCCAGCTAACGGTGTGATGCACTAATTCCTGGATCTATTCTACCGTTGATCCAGTTGAAGTGTTCGACAACGACTATCCGCACTTTAACACAACGTGAAAATCAATGTGCAGAAAACCAATGTACGCATTCCCCCGTCATTTGTTCACAAGGTTCAAGTGCACCGAGTCACTGGGTTTAAGTGTTCTTGTGGCAAAGAGGACAAGTGGATGCTGCACCATTGCTGCTACACCATTCCAACTACGTGTTAATACATCTTCGAAGAAACCTGTGCCGCATTGCGCTGTGCTGATTGCATTTTCACCCTGCTGAACTTAACGTTGACCAGCAGATAGAGCACACTGTGCTCTTGCAGTCGGCATCGGAGCGGGTACACGCAGGAATCTTCCCTGCAAATGCAACTCGGTGCGCTTTCGCCACAATGAGAAGGCTGCTGCACTTCACGGGGGGGCCAGTCTTGTCCGTGTCCAAGCGATGATACTTGCATTCCTCCACGTCGGACTGGTTGAGAAGTCGTCGTTGACCGCTTGCCATCGAATCTCTTCACGCATCTGTAAAAGTCGCTGACTGGTATAAGTCGCCATCGCTTTTATCCCTCGTGAGGTCAAACGAATTGTATCCAAACTGATGAAGACCCATCTCCAAATGCCTCACACTTTTCATTTTCACATTCTCCCTCATATTCCAGCCCTTCAGCGCACGTACGCCACTCGGGGTATTACTGTCCAGCTGTAACTCAACCAACCACGTGTCATCACCGACGTCCGCAAACATGAAAGGCGGGTCCCCACCGCCGCTTATTCATTCATTTCATTTTGCAGGTGAGGTATATTGTGTTCATTTAGTACGTGGTCCTAACGATCACCAATATCCGCAGCTAACACCCATACACGTTGTTAGCCGAATGAGCCGTCTCTTCTACTTAAGGATGACCAGTCCTGAGCGTGCGTTGTGGCAAGACCTCCACTCGAGTTTGCCACTCATTCAGATCCATCTGGGTATGTCGAAGCGAGGCATCCCAGCAGCCCGGTGGGATCCCAGTGTCATCGCCACCCATCTGGCGACTAACTTTGGTATCCATCGCTAAATTTGCGAGTGCATCCGCTGTTTTGTTGAAAGAGCGATAATGGTGTATCCATGTGGTAACGCCGCATTCATCTGCCAGGTTCCTGCACTGCCAGTACAGGCGCGCTAAGTGACCGACGCGTGGGGGTCGCCGGCGATCCATTTGATTAATAATCATTTGGCTGTCACCCACTACGTGTAGGGGGCGGAGTCCAGCACGTTTCGCGTGCTTAAGTCCGTGTAGCAGCCCACGGTATTCCGCCGTGTTATTCGTTGTGCGCTTGTCGCCGTAAGCCATGCTCGCAATCCATACCGGGTGGCCCAGTTCAGCCCCGCGTTCTACTTGCAGGATGACCGTCCCGCTACCCCCAGGACCCGGATTGCCGCGTGAACCTCCATCAAAGAAAAGCACAAACACTGAGTCTGCCGAGCTTAGCGGAAAAGGTATCGTAGAGTAGTTTGCGTTCAGTGCATTTGCCACAAGCCGGGCCGCTGTAGTTGCCGGACCGGATCCCCCAATTTCGTGAAAAGAAGCCGCCACCGTCCGATACGCTTGGCGAAGACGCACAGCCAAAGCCGCTTGAAAACGACGCGCCGAAGGATGAGGATCACAGTCAAGGTATTCACAACGCCACTTCCAGATGACTTCCACAACGATAGCCAGCCCAATCTTCCAGCATTTAGCAACAGCATCAGGAATGTGTTGCGCAACCTCATTACGAGCATGTAGCTGGTACCAGCTGAATTCTTGATCCAGCCTTGTGAAGAAGCCTGGAGGCACAACGGACAGATAAAATTGTAGTAAGGAAGCAGGTACTTGGAGGTCTCCGTGATGTCCGAGAGCCTGCCATCCGCCGAAGAAGTAGCCCCACAAATGCCCAGCCGCAGGACACTCCCAGAATACGTGAGTCAACGTAGTGGTAGCAGCGGAGCAGCCCGCGTGAGGGCAGCTCCTCCGACCGCTGGTCCGTTGAAACAAATTCAGACCACGTACTTTGATCCGGTAAAGGAGCCGCTCCCCCCAGGAGCTGATCCCTACGATACGTCGAATCCACCGCCGCTTAGCCTGAGGATTAAGTGCAACGTGCACTACCGTAGTCCGCAAGGGTGCGGCCGTTCTCAAGCTGCCTCTCGTTAAGAATGAACTGTTGCTCTTCGTTGGAAATTCCTTTTGTGGAAGCGAATCTCGTCCTGTAAGTTGTCCATGTCTTCGGTGACAGGACGCAGCAACGAAAACGTTTTACCTGTCAGCGTCTTCACGGTGAAAGTCGCAAGTCTTGGACCAAATCTTGTCTCCCACTACAAGTTGTAGTGGGCTCCCTGCTGCTCCACCATTTGCACTGCACAGGAAGTGCAGGCCGAGCTCAGAATTTGCACAGCGAATCTCGCCTTTGACCTTTTGAGGTGAAATTGGCCGCGAATGGCACAATCCGATGGATGTTATCGGTGCGAACTTCCCGTCAGAATGATGCAGGGGAAGATGGGAAGTGCCAATTCTAACACAACGTACTGGATTGGAGTTTATCCTGAGCATGCCTTTTAGATACATATACCTCGAAGTACTTGTGGTTCAGACCGTATGAATCATACGATGGAAAGCCCCAATTCGAGCGCAACTCAGTTTCAATTTCGCCCCCGTACCATGAACTTGCGCTCTCTACTCTTCACTGTCATCGCCTCCGCCATACTCAGCTATGTGGGGGCTGGAAGCATCGGCCACGATAAAGTGCAGCCGTTCCCGCAGCCTGAGCCGGCCACCGTGTCCGAGAAAAGTTGACTTCAAGCCAAGTCTCCAAACCATACAAGGGTGTCATCCATACCCGGCCGTCAATGCCGCGGGTGAAACGAGCGGTGGCCTGAAAGGAACAGGGAAACCCGACGGAAAATGCAAGGGGTCGGGTCTGGGCTCGCAAGTGTATGGTCGCGCTGTTTGGCACAAGGATCTCTGGGCCATCATGTACGCGCGGTACTTCCCCAAGGACATGTACTGGGGAACTTTCTCCGAGACGGGTCACCGACATGAATGGGCTAGTGCCGTGGTGTGGCTTGACAACCCTGCTCTCGAGAAGCCCAAGATTCTCGCCGTGTCAACTTCGCAGGCGGACGGAGTATATCGAATTGTGAAGAACGGTCCGCCATTGTGTGACCGCTATTCGTGTGCTCCCCGTTTCACGGAGTGCATCAACGGTACCAGTCCCATGCTCATGTACGGACTTGGCATATATGGTGCAGCATGCTGACCCTGACTGATAAGAGGGTTGGTGAAACCCAGGACCTCATCATATGGGAGCAGTTGACGGAAGAAGCGCGTGGTGCTCTCAGCGAAACCGACTTTGGAAAAAAGGCCAAGGTCCCGTTCATCGATGCCAACTTCAACGCCAACCTCGAGACGTCTCGCCCTTTCCTTTAACTGGTACTCTCTGAAGTACATTGATCCACAATTCCCAGGAGGATGGCAGTGTGAGGGTTAAAGAAAAACGTGTATTGCTCTAACGTAATGGACCAATTCCCGTAGAATCTGTCGCGGCCATTTTGTACAGATTTCGTACAGATTTCCATAAAACGGCCACTTCTACACAACTCGAGCCCCCCCTCCGACAGATTTCTAGATGTATAAATCGAATGGCTAGAATGGTGAAGATCTCCCACTTGCTCACTGAATGACGCTGGCAAGCGTAATGCGGATGATAGATCACGCAGACGACGAAGATGAGTTTGTCGACGAGTTTACGAGCGCTTGTCGCCGCAATACCAGCGCAGGGCGAGGCCATTCGCAAGCGGTGGCAGCGAGGCAGAAGCAGTCTGATGAGGGCGGATTTACCACGGAACTCGAGCTCATTGCAAATACGCCCTCATCAGACTGCTCCTCGTCTCCTGCCAGGAAATGACGCTGCGTTTAAGCTGGCCTCGTCCACGTTGTGGTATTTGGCTGGTTTCAACCGCTAGAACACGGGTGACGGGGCAGCGAGTCTTCCCACTCGGTGACACCAGCATGAGAACGTATAATAATTACGCAGTCGAAGGCCGTGATACTGTCACGGCCCTCGACTGCCGCAAGACGCTCATTGTACAAATGGCGGGGCCGATCCCATTCGTTCGAGCCGTGTGGTTTATTTTATCGATGATATTTAACAGCGCCATAGTATCGGAATCTTTGTAGTCTCGCGGTTATGTGGGCCCGCCGCGCTTGCTTGCAGGTGCCATGATCGCTGCTGAGTGGTGGGACTTGCCATGGAGTCCCCTTGGCGTGCGTGAATGAGGGCCACCTCAACTTGAAAGTGGCTACTCGGATCTGTACCGAATATAGACATCTAGACAGCAAGTGGCCTGCGGGCTGTACAAGATCTGTACACGATTTTTTAGACACGAAATCTGTACGAAAATAGACCACGGGAATCGGTCCAACGTTAGTTTTACTTGAGCGAAATCATATATCTATCTACCTTTCATCAATGAAAGATACGGCACATATCTGTATACACCTTTTCAACTTCAAAGCTGCAAATTCCAAGTTCAATACTGCGAAATGTAAGATCGAGAGGAGCGCCCACACACGGAAGATGTGATTTTATTCCCATTAGAGCATTTTAGTGGAAATAAAATCACCTCTTCCGAAGTAAATCATGACCCCACGCAGCACCAATGCCCAAGGCTTAACGGTGACCGACAACGGCCATTAAGACCTGGATTAGAGAGTTAGATCTCGCGACACTCCGCTCACCACAGCGGTAAGACTTAACCCGAGTCTTAACCTAACATGTTGGCCAATCAACTCCATTCCTAAAAAGATTATCTTATAATAGCGTTTGTCGTCGAAACGTAGGCAGTATATGGCACTTTGTATGTGATCGTAGGAAATATTGCGGTCGAATCAACAACATTGTCAGTGATTTCACAAGCTAACATATGTATACTGTCATAAAGGTGGCCGACTGACTCGCGTTTCGTAGGCAACAAAACCGACTCGCTAGGATTGGTACAAAACAATCCCCGCCACCAAAAGCTCAAGTCCTACAGCACCATGACGAGCCTTCCTCCACGCTCATCTAGCAAGCCCCCGTCCTCCTCCAAGCATAGCTCCCCTCTGCCCAACATCAAGTCCGGATCGACCCTTCTCTCCTCCGGGTCCAGCTCGGGCCGCCGCCTCCTCCAGGTCCAGCTAGGCCGTGGCCTCCTCTGAGTCCAGCTCGGCCGTCGCCTCCTCGGGGTCCAGCTCGGCTGTGACCTCCTTCGGGTCCAGCTCGGCCCTTTGCATGAGCGAACTAATCGAGAGTAAGGGGGTTGCAGCAGGCAAAACATCACTCGAGATGTCTTGGAGAGTAGTATCGAATGCGCGCTGGAACGCGCTGGGCTTGCTCATGCTCAAGCAGAGGCAACACAAGTGTCGTCATCCAAATCATCTTTGTGTACGGCGCATTATTACAAAGGCAAATTCCACATGCCCCCAGAGACGTTCGAGTTCCTCAAGGTGGGGGCCTATGGGGCGTGGCAATTGTGGTGGTTTGGAGACAATACGAGAGGCTACCTACCATTAAAGCGTGTTCGCACGCATGATCTCCCTCGTGAACGAGCGCGAAATACATTTTCGGACTGGGCAAATCTGGTAAAACGTAATGTGGTATCAGCAGCTGAGGCAGGCTACGAAAATAGATTCGACATGACTGAACAGCAGGCAGAGAAAATATTTAGAGTAGGGATGGAGAGCTTGCCTCTCTTAGCTTCGATTCGCAAGCGCCAGCTGTGTCTTGGAACTCTTGCTCGTCAAGCAGCTTCAAAGCACTCTCGAAGTGCTCCCTGATTGGAGAAAAGTTTTTCTGCGTCGTCCAATAGAAATAGAACATTGGTTGCCCGCGAGAAGTCCTACGTTTTTCCTCGATATAGACGAGCTCCCCGACGTGTGTGCACCACATAATCCATTAAATCTCAAGTCTTAAATTGAGACTCGAGGCGTCCTCGATAGGACCTCCTCAAGTTAAAACTCGCATTACGACCTGCCGCTGGGAGCTTAAGACTTGGACCAAGGTTCTAATGCGCTACTTTTACATTAAAACCGCTGTTAGGACTTGCCGCTGGAGATGCTCTTAAGAGCGTACAAGCCTTACCCACGTAGAAGAAGAGAACGACATTATTGTGGGTAACTACCGTCATAACGACTGTTTTCAGTTGGGGTTAAAGCTGGCGATGGTGCTTCGGCCTAGGCATTTCGAACGCTCATTCGAAACGAGGCGCCAGAGGCAGCTCCAAAGGTGGTCCTGAACTTATCAGTTGCCGATTTTCGTGATAGTGATGCCAGCTCCAACACTACGTTGATAATCAACGGCGATGAACGACAACTTGTCGTCTTTGTCGAAGCGAATGCTGCTTCCAATGCATGCACTGACATCGCGATCGCCGTTGAACGGTATGATTTCACCGGAGTCGAAGTCTTCGCCGTTTATCAAAAACTCGATATATGCACCTGCCGGTTGAGGTGCCAAGAACATCACGAGGCTGATGACATACCACCCAACCACGAGAAAACGAATCGCTGATCCGTCATCTGTCACCTCAAAGTCGTTTCTCTCAGTGGGTTTCCACTGCAGTCGGCCGTCCACATTCCCTGTGCTTCCCTCCAGAAACACCACTCGCGCCTTTTGCAGACACGCCCTCGCCGCCGCCAGCTCGCCCTCCACTTCCTGAAGCTTTGTCTCCAATGCGTGAATACGTGAAACAGGTGTGAGATTAAATACGAACTTTGCCGTACAAGCAGATTGGCGGACCTTGATCTTCACGGAAAACTCGAGCTGCAACCCTCCATCCATCAAGATTAAGTTGCGCCGGGTCTTCTTGGTGTTCAGGTCGGATTTTCTATCCGTGGTCACCAAATAGTCCAAGGCTTCCTTGAAGATCTGTTCGAACACGTCAACATCACAGTCGGTAATGCGCGCTTCACCAACAATTCGAAAACGAACTCACCGAAACGTAGTCGATCAGAGCCGCATTTCCAATTCGGTTCGTGCTCGTCAAGTAGGAGTCCTCGGTCAAGTAGCCCGTGGCCCTGAAAACAATACGCACACACTGTAAAAACAAAGAATACACTGCAACCACAGAGCCCCCTTACCATTGCTGTTTGCTCTTTTGGTCTTCGAGTGAGATGCTGAGTTGGTCTGCCTTGCATGAAATCACGTAGCGATACGTCGGGCTGGGTGGTGGGGCGAACACCGTCGCGCCACTTTCCACCAGCTCGTCCGACATCCTTGTACTGGTTGAATTCCTTTGGATCACGATCAAAGTACCAACAACACGTCAAGCTCGAATACTCAGGCTAGGGTCTCAAGTGGAATCTCTACCTTTGCTTGCTGACTTGGGCAACAGACTGAATAATGGAGAATGATTTGGTGCTGGTAGAAGGTATAAACTCCCAGAATGTTTTCAGCCCTCGTCCCAGCTAACGGTGCACAAGTTCTTGGATCTCTCCTACCGTTAACAAGCCGCGGGTCTGTTTATCCCAGTGCACTACTGCATAGATTTCACTCAGGCTGAGTACGTGCATTATCTTAACAAAATGTACTTCTAGCAAACAGCGTGGAAAACAATCTGCAAAAAAATAATGTACGCATTCTCCAATCTTTTGCCCACTAGGTTCAAGTGCACTGAGGCACTGGGCTTGAAGTGCTCTTATGGCATTGCTGCACTATTACTGCTGCACAAGTCCGATCACATTTTGACAAAGTCGTGCGGGGCACGAAGAAGCTCTGAAATTTAGGTAACGTTTTAGAGTTGGCACGGCAGTGGCCGCAAACGTGCTCAGGATGCCAAAGCCGCGGGGCTCGCGAAGACAATAATTACTTGACAAACTAACTGGAGGGTTGGGCTGGTATCGTTGATCGCACGGCATAACGTTCTTGTAACTCTACATATGCATGAAATTACTATATTTGCATGCATCTACTGCGCCTGCTTCGCAGCCGCAGTATCTGCACGCCACGTACTATATGCAGTGTGTCATATTAATATAATACTTTGAAGAAGGTGTCGAGAAAAGATTAAAAGCTACAGTTTAGTGTGAAAGGGATGACCACCGTGTATGAAAAAGAAACGGATAACCTTCTCCTGCGGCCATGTATTTAATTGGTTAAGACGCTAGCCATGCCTTTTGAAGCTTCATCTGTACATAGAGTGTATATACCGGAAAATCGTATTGATAGAGCACCAATTTTCTAATGAACATGTCAATGACTGCATCTTTTCTAGTTGATGCTAACTTTCTTGGCAAGCAAGGGGCGAGAGCGGCGTGAACTGTGCGCTCACAAAAGATTTCGCCGGCTAACACTCAAGTGGGAGCCACGGCCAAGAAAGCAGAGTAGTAGGCAGAAGACTGACAGAGTTGGGAACATAATAAATAGGGGAAACCCGGCGCAGTGAACACGTTATCACTGACGGCCATCTGGTGTTGTTGCACGCGAACGACGCCGTGTACTCCGGCCTGTTGATACGGTGGACCGAGGACGCAGCAAGCTATACGACCAGCCTAAGTAGCCGGGCGCGAAGGCTATTACATTTTCTATAGTCCTACGGACGTGAACCAAGCGCTGGTGGACGATGCATTGGTGAACTGTGATAAGGCGCTGCACTAACTGCAGATAATTTATATGATTCACTGCCAATTAACTAATATTTTTTCATTTTTATTTTGTGTTGATCGGGTCGGGCAATTACTTTTGGTCCTTCCCGTCGTAGTTGTCGCAGTCGAGGAAGCGCAAGCTCAGTGAACTGGAACAGCGTCGCACAAGTACACAGGAAAAACTCGCTAAAGTGAAGCAAAGTATTGCGGAACAGAAGGCACAGCGCTTGCGATTGAAAGCGTAGCATTAAAAGAACGCGCTTGTTGGTTACCGCTCCTGCTGTGGTCTCGTGCCATCGGGGCACCAGCAGTTCTCGAGCGGGTCCTCCGACTCGCACCCTCGACTTGAACCTCCCCACGTCTTGAACGCGGGAGGCGCCTTGGTGTGCGCCGTCTTCGGTCACGAGCTGCATGAGGTGGCACCTCAGAGGCAGTCGCGTCTGGTTGCTGTTCAGGTCCAGGTCGCTCCACTGCTTGCGGCGCAGAGGCAGCTGGTGCACCCGTAGCGGACGCTGAAACTTCGGCCGGCGAGTCGTGAGGCGGTTCCTCGACGGCTGCCGGTCGGCGTTGTTGCTGTCGACCTTGTCTGCGACGGTTCTTCCGTGCAGGCTTGGCCGACGTCGTGGCGGTGGTGTCAGCAGTCTGTCGCTGTCTTTCGCCGCCAGTAGCTACCCGCTGCCAGTGCTCTTGGAGCCCCTGGTCAGCAGTAGCCACGTACTTCGCCACTAGGACTGTCACATCGCGTGCCAGGCTGGTCAGCGGTTCGTAGGAGTCCTCGATCGCTTCGAGGCCCTTCCACTGCACCAGCACTTCGTAGTCGCGAATCTGATGGTTCCAGCGGTGCTCCTTGAGCTTCTCGATCGCCAGGACGATCCCCTGGGACGAGATGTGCTCACGGAGGTCCTCGGTCACGTCCAAGCTGGCGTCCGCGTAGAACTTCAATATACTTGCATGAACGTCCAGCTCGGCGCCCGTGATGAGGTGCTGGATGAGGAAGGAGTGCGCGTCGGCGCGCAAGACTCGGTACGGCCCAACCCAGGTGACGAGCAGCTTGTTGCCGCACTTCTCGTCCACTCTGGATCGTAGCACGTAGTCTTCTTCTGTGAAATTAATCGCATTCTCACCACGCTCTCGTTTCTTGTTAAGCAGTCGTTGCTTAAGTCGCTTGTCCTTGACGGCCCTGTGCATTTCTTGAATGCTAGCCCTCAGGTCGGCGAGAAACTCGTCGATCTCCGGCACCTCCTTCAGCTCCCCTGCATCGGGCAGGTAGAACTCGCGAAGAGGGGTTGGACACGGCAGTCCCGTGAACAACTCGACCGGCGCCTTGTTGCCCAGCGAGGGCACGGCGGTGTGGTTGAGGCTGGCCTGTACCATCGGCATGAGGTACGGCCAGTCGGTGTGGTTGATCTTGTACTCCAGGATCATCGTGCGGATGACCTGGAGTATGTCCCTGTTCACGCGCTCAACGGAGCCGTTGATCCAGGGGCAGTAGGCGGGCGTGAACTCTTGCTGCGTGCGCAGCCTCCTTGAGAGCTCGGCCACCACTTCATTCTTGAAGTGGCTGCCTTGGTCTGATATCCAGGTAGGTGGCACCCCGAAGCGGGCATGCCAGGCGAGCAGCGCCTCCACTGTTACCGAACTGTCGGTTGTGTCTGCCACGACAAGTTCACAGTAGTGCGAGGCGTGGTCCTTCAGCACTAAGATGTACTTGGAGTCGCCAAAACTCTCCCCCATAGATAAGTAGTCGACATGTAGAACGCCATTGCGTTCTGATCATTCCAAAGTCTCACCCCAAGGCCTGGGGATAATGTTCCCCCCCTTCGAATGCAGGCACAGCCGGCACTGGCGAACGAAGGCCGCGACCTTGGAGTCGAGGTGTTCGATCGCGAAAATTCGGCGGAGGTGTTCCGCCATGGCGGCCCCGCCACGGTGGCCTTGGGCCCCGCAATGAGCGATGATAAAAAGTCGCTGGAGTAGTCCAGCAGCTTCAGCTGGTATCCAGATGCGACCATGGAGTCGAAGTACTCCGTCGTGGGTACGTTCGGCTCCGGACGGCGTGTGAGAGGCTGACTGCGCTTAAGTGATGGCGTCGAACGTCGGCCGAACGAAGTTGGCGTCGACGAGAGGGCGGAGCGTCGAGATGATCGGCTCCGTTACCTCTGGCATCGCCTCCTCCGTCGTCTCCCCATGCTGGTTCAGCTCCCCGGGTGGCTCGGCACGGGCGCGCTTGATGGCGGTGGAGACCGGGTCGTGATTGCCGGCCCACCTGCTGATCATGTCCGCCCAGACATTCTGGGGGCCTGCGATGTGTTCTATCACGTAGGTGTAGTTCATGAGCTTCATAGCTCATCTCAATAACTTTCCTTTGACGTGCTTCTTCACGTGCTCGTCGGGGGCGAACACGTGAATCAAGATGCGATGGTCGCAAAAGATCCTGAACCCCTGCGGTCGGAGTAGCGGGTAGTCGAGCTTTTCGCAGGCATGGGTGATCGGGAAAGCCTCCTTCTCGATCACCGTCCAGTTCAACTGGCTGCCTGCGAATGTGCCGCTCTGGCACTCAATGAGTTGGTGCTGCTGGTCCTGGACCGGCACCTTGATGTCGTAGTTCTTCACCTGGGTCACGATCACGGCCCACCCCACATCCGAGGCGTCCGTGAATAGGCACGTCGTGGCCGTGTCGTCAGGGAAGGCGAGCGTGGCGGCGGAGGCAAGCATGTCCTTGACCTGTTCGAACGCCGCCCGCTCGTTGTCATTGAGTGTAATCGAGATGCCAGCAGCCGCGCGCTTCGTGCGCCGGGTGCTGGCCAGAGCAGTGTCTAATTTGCGCTGGAGGGGGGAGACCTGTCTGGCGTAGTCGACGAGGCTCTCCCTCATCCAGTTGATTGCGCAGATGGGTTGTTGTAGCTCCCATGCCGTACTCGGGTACGGCATTGCACGGAGCGACTCGATGCGAGCGGGGTCATGTCGAACTCCGTTCGCATCGATAATTTTGCCACACCACTTTACCTCTATCTGATAGAGGCTAGACTTCTTAACGCTTAGCTTTAGACCGAAGTCGTTGAGCTGCGAGAAGAGCTCAGCGAGCTTGTCTAGGTAGGTGTCGATGTCGTCGGCGTAGAGCAGGAGGTCGTCGATCCACACCAGAAGATGCTTGTAGAGAAGCGTCGCGAAACACTTCTACATCGTCTTCTGGAAGTGGATCGCGGCGTCACTGCAGCCCTGAGGGACGCGGCGAGGAGTGAAGATCTTCTCGTCGGTCATGTAGGACATCCACTCCTGGCAGAGCTCGGCGAGAGGCAACTGCCAGAAGCCTTTCAAAAAGTCAAATAGTCCAAAATGTTGTTTTCCACGTGCATTTTCCATTACCAAAGAGAGAATCGGCATAACGGCGGCCATGACTTCGGTCACCGAGTTGATTTCGCGATAGTCAGTAGTTTGCCGTAGGTCCATGAGCTCTTGCGATTTTTTGACGGGTAGCACCGGGCTTGCCCATCGACTTGTAGGATTTTCGTAAACCAATCATTTCGATGGTTGGGCCCCCTCCTTCAAACGCACTTCGAGTGGCGGCACGCGCGCTGGAGGATCGTCACGCAACTCCAGGCGCCAGACATCGTATGCGAATACGATGAGCCGCAGTTTGTCCACCTTGTCAGGCGGAAATCCGTGTTGCAGGGCCCTCTCAATTAGGACATTGACTGCAGCACGGACTTCATCATCAGTAGCAGCTTGCCGCTCAGCTGGAGGCTCATCCGCCTCCAGACTGAACGGATCTCCACTTGTTTCGTCGTCACGATGGGTGGCGAGCTGCTCCAGCTGCCGGTCCACGTCGTCACGGTGGGTGGCGAGCTGCTCCAGCTGCCGGTCCACGTCGATCCCGAGAGTGGCGAGTAGGTCTTGACCGATGATGAATTCGTCGTCATCCATGTCCACCACGAGACACGGCACCGCCTCTGCGGGCTCGACGGGCCCGGCAGCGGTGTGAATGAGGACATGCAGCAGGGCCTGCGTCTTGGCCACGACCGGGTGCGAGCCAAACGTCAGGCACTGCACCGGCGTGTCAAGCAGGGTCTGCTGTACATTGGGATCTGCAGCGATTAGCAGGTCCCAGTGTGATCTGCTGATCACCGTGTGGTCAGACCCCGAGTCCGGACAACACGGCAGCTCCAGCACACCGTTGATCGTCACGGTGCGTGAAGCAGCGGGCATCAGCCTCTTGAGTCTCTTGACTCGAGACCCGCGAGCCTAGGAGGCTTCGCGAAGCTTCAGCCGGAGCGCAACCTTCTCCGCGTCGGAGGCCTTGGGGCAGTCGCTCAGCCAGTGCATCTCCTTGCACTTCGGGCAGGGCGACGGTGGCTCCCTGTTGTTGTTGGTGAAAGGCTTCCTGGCGGTCTTTCGGTCGGCCGCCAGGTTCTCAACCTTTCTTTCGTTCTTCGGGGCGGTGGCCTTCTTGCTGAAGTCACCACACCCCTGCTTCTTCGGCTGTGGAGCAGCCGTTCCAGCTCGGCCGGACTTGGTCGAACCGGAACTTGTCCTTGACCTTCGCCATCATCCGCTGGCGCTTGTTCTGCTGGAAATGACGTTCGTGTGCGACGGCCTTGTCGTACACGAGGGTGTAGAGCTTCTGCATGCTCTTGGCAGCGGCCTTGTCGGTCCACCGCACGGCAGTCTTGACATCTGCCTTCAGGACGGGAGGTGCAAGGCACGACACGAGTCGTTTGCACTTCTCCTACTCTCCGTCATCTCCGGAGAACACGACCTCCAGGCCGTGCTCGAGCACGACCTGCTTGAACTTCTGGAAGTAGGCTAGGATACGGGCATCCTCGTCCGTCTCCGCCAAGTCCATGACGAGCTCTTTGTAGAAAAGAGCCTTGATGTCTGGCAGGTCATCGTTGTTGACCTTGGCCAGCAGGGCCTTGATCTCGGCGATCAGCTGCCCCTCGGTGACGTCAGCGACGTCCTTGCGAAGCCGCAGAGAGCAGACCGACTCGAGTAGCTCGACGTCGAACGACTCCTTCACGTTCTGCGTGACGAGGTTGTAGTCCTCGCCAGAGCTTCGGCACCGTGCTCGCATCTTAGCCTCGTACTCCCTCCGACGCTTATCCCACTTCACGAGCTCCTCGTGTGAGATTGATCGCAGCTTCGGAGGGAGAATGGGCGTGAAGATGGGCATGGGCATTGGATGTTCGCAGGACCCCTCCTCATCACTGGAATCAAGTAGATCGCTGGCGCGCCTCTTGGACATGGGTCCTCGAGGTGACTCAGCGACAGTAGTCGGTAGTCAAAGACGAGTCGAGTAGGCCTGCCGGGGTTGTCGTCGCCCACAGTCGCACGGTCGGAAGGTAGAGTAGTGCGGCCCGTGGTAAATTCTACTAAAGAATTCTTTGTAGTACGTTCCGGATTTTGATTGAGGTTGAAAGACGGTCGGGGCAGGTGGCGAGCCTGCTATGAAAGATGTAGCCTAGTGTATTAGGTTTGCCTGCTGAGTAGCCGGCAGATTGAAGAGTGAGTAGGATTGGCAGCAGGTTGCTGTCCTCCTAACTCAATGTAATATACAGTCCATCCTTGCTGGCGTCAGCTTGAAGGAAACATGCACGGCTGCCAGAGATTCCACTTGGATCTCTGGCTGCACCATAACAGATAGAAATGAAACTGTAGTCGAATCCACTTGTTGTGGATCGACCACCGCCGTGAGGTGGCCTGGACCTGGATGTACCAGGTCAGGCACCACCCATACTGGAGAGCCGGTGATCGCACCAGGACACTCCCCAGACTGGGACTCTGGGGTTCCGTCTACTGCGGTGGATCCAGCTTGATATCCGGATTCCACTACACGAACCGATCAACACAAAATAAAAATGAAAAAAAATATTAGTTAATTGGCAGTGAATCATGTAAATTATCTGCAGTTAGTGCAGTGCCTTATCACAGTTCACCAATGCATCGTCCATCAGCGCTTGGTTCACGTCCGTAGGACTATAGAAAATATAGGCAATAACGTGGTATCTTAAGTTATAAAAATAATAGTTTCATATCAGGATTCCTGGGGCGCCGTGCAGCCCACGCACCGACGCCAGCTTTGGAGTCGAGCTTCTCCAGCTTCTAAGGTTTAACACATCCTTGGACTCGTGATAAATCCGCAGAATGCGCTCGCGCTTCTCCTGCAGAGACACGCCCTTGCGACCCATAGCAAGTCGCGACTGGGTCAAGAATGTTTTGTG
Source organism: Phytophthora fragariae (assembly GCA_009729435.1). Lineage (NCBI taxonomy): Eukaryota > Oomycota > Peronosporomycetes > Peronosporales > Peronosporaceae > Phytophthora > Phytophthora fragariae. The sequence goes on along the minus strand of QQOI01000088.1, from coordinate 154,337 downwards.
TGCATACCCCGTGCTGGATGCAGACGTGCCGCCAATTCCGGTTATTGGCCGTTTGGAGCGCCAGGAGAGTTCCATACGAGAGTTTCTGACACTACTACTAGTAGAGATACCAACAATTGGGTAGTAGGAGTAATAGTAGTAGTACTACTCCACTACTACTACTTGAGCTGCAGATATTAGATTAAAATATTTGTGGGAAAAAATCTTGCACGTTTAATAATACCAGCGCTCGTCGTATACCGTACTTCGTAGTAAATTTATAACAAACTCCTGAAATTGCTAATATTCCCACTATAAAACTTTGTAATATAAAGTTTTATAGTCATATTATGAGCTTCATCACTATCACTGCCAATGAATCGCTGGTGCTCCCACACAATGTGTGGGAGTCAAGCGTGATCCTTGTATCATGTCATGATACAAGGATCACGCTTGACTTCATCGCCTTCCTGGTAATCCTTCATAACCAATGCTTAATTTGTTGTGCTTGACGCCGTTTCCAAAGTTGTGATGTATCCCGAGGCCTAAATGAGGGCCTAATTCAGAGCCACTCAAACTAAAATTGCAAGATGAGAACCGAGTTTGCTCGTTTAGGGCCCTTCAAAAGTAATACTTGAAGATTACTATAGTACAGACCTGGTGATAGCATAATATCACTCATATTGAATACCGCACTATACGGTAGTAGTATCCCGAGGCCTAAATGAGGGCCTAATTCAGAGCCACTCAAACTAAAATTGCAAGATGAGAACCGAGTTTGCTCGTTTAGGGCCCTTCAAAAGTAATACTTGAAGAGTACTATAGTACAGACCTGATGATAGCATAATATCACTCATATTGAATACCGCACTATATGGTAGTAGTATTACCACAAAAATGGATAGTAGTATTACCGAAATATACTATTTGGCAAGTACTACTAACCCCCTGTCCATGGGTCTATCCGGAGGAGGGTTCCCGGAATTCTGAGCCGAAAAGGTCAAGTATCAATCAAAGCACTATCAATCAATCTATCCGTGCCGGACATATTTCGGACCAGGACATATTCCGGACCACTTGCCTCACATACAAATTTAAGTCAATAAGCAAAAAGCACCACCCTAGCGATCGTCGCGAATCATCATTAATAATAGTCTGTGGGCTCTGAAAATTGCGCAAACAGTGAGAGGAATGATCCAGCTTTCGAACAAGCCCCCATCTGCTTTCCTCAGATCCGATTTGACGCCACAGCAGCTATCCGAAGTCCCCCCTAATGACCAAGGTCCCAGTGGAGACGTGGGAGGCTGCTATTGCCGCTGTCGCTGACGGCTTGAGTGAGCGCAAGGCCGCTAAGGCTTACGGCATCTCTCGTGGGCCTCTTCACCAACGCATCAACGGGCTTGTACCGCTCGAAGCTCGCCGAGGCCCCCAGCTGGTCTACATTACCGAAGGCGCTGACCGAGGCGTCGTTGAGATGGTGCGCTACCGCGCGCTGCATGGGATGTGCGTGGGGTATGAAGAGCTGCGCAGCATGCTCCGAGTGGCGGCGGAGACGGCGGGGACACGGCCATCGACTGATGACTTCCCTAACGACAAATTCAGTCAGCGCTGGCTTGCCAAACACCCTGACTTGTCATCTCGCACGGCTCAGCTTTTGGACGTTGACCGTGCTTCGGCTTCTACAGCCGATGTCGTCTTGCATTACTTCAACAACCTGCAGAGCGTCATGAAGGCGCTGGCCCTATTAGACAAGCCCAATCGCATCTGGAACTGCGACGAGACGGGCATTTGCCCTCGAGGGCGAGGTCGTGTGCGGGTTATCTGTCCAAAAGGGCTACGAGCTAACGTTCAGCGCTCTGCTAACCGTGAAAACGTGAGCATTATGGCGTGCGTGAATGCAGCGGGCGAAAGAATGCCATCGCTTTACATTTTCAAGGGTGTGAGGCGAAAGCATCAGTGGATGGTTAAGGCTGAAAAAACTGCGCGCTGCGCGGCGAGCGACAGCTCCAACATCAATGGAAAGTTGTTTCTCCACTGGTTTAAGTGGTTCGTGAGCTTGTTGCCACCGGAGCGACCCCAGCTACTTGTACTCGATGGACACCTTGCTCACATCCAGATAGATGTCGTGAAGTACGGGACGGAGAACGACGTCCATCTATTTGTGTTGCCTGCCCACACATCCCATTTCCTTCAGCCCCTTGATGTGGCAGTCTTTGGAGTGTTCAAGACCCTCTATGAATCTGCAGTCAAGCGGTTTTCAATCCAAAACGATGGCAACATACCAATTAAGGATGATATTGCTGGCATCGCGTCCGCTCCTTTGATTGAGGCCTGCTGCGCTGAGAACGCTACGAAGGTGTTTAAAGATTCTGGTCTATACCCGCTGTCTTTGGATGTCATGATGAAGAAGATTATTGGCAACAAACCGACGGTGCGCCGCGATGAATTACCACATCTATCCATTATTCTGAGCCAGAAGGCTCCTCTTTCCAATTTGCTGCACGTTACCGAGCGTCAAAAACGTGTGCTGCGAGAACTTGATTTGAATGTGGACGCGCTCAACGTCGTTAACCTGCTTTCGAGCACGGTGGTAGCTCCACAGGCTCAAAAGCGGAAACGGGGAGACTGGGTTGACGAGAATTACTCTGGAGGTCAGCTTCTAAGCTATGAGATGATGGTTAATGCGGCTTCTGCAAAAGCAGCATCAATAGCTAAAACGAAAGCAAACAAGGCGTTAGGTCCGATGGAAAAACGTGCCCGGGATGCAATGAACTTGCACGACAAAGCTGGCCACCAAACAGAGAGGTCGAAGAAGACACTCGAAAAGTGGGAACGTGCTGCTGTGAGACGGGAGCGAAAGGCAGAACGAGCTGCAGCACAACGTGCAAAGGCACAGCGAACCACTGCCCAGTGCGAGCAGCGGCTGAATCAGCAGGAGGTTGTGGAGCGAGCGGCCGATGGTTGTACGCTCTGGGTAGATGTATGAGCCGACTCTGGCATACAAAAATCAATAGTAAAGCTGAGTGGTCCGAAATGTGTCCAGGGCGTATCGTCAGGTATACAAAAGATAGTATAAATCGTTAAGTGGTCCGACATATGTCCGGCACGGATAGTGAGTAGGCTTGGCCACCACCACCGCCACCAGTCTAGCTTTTCGGTCGCCGCAGCAGTCCCCCCCCGTACCCACGGTTCAATCTCGGCTGCTGTGGTGCCGAAACAGCTAGACTCACCCCAGTGCCAACAACGCGTAACCAAGACTCACCCCAGTGCTGTTTACAACGCCTAAGTAGCTAGACTCACCCAGTGATGTTGGGGATAATGAAGAGGGGGGCGAGGAAGAGGGAGACGACGAAGTGAGAGTGAGGGTGAAGGTGAAGGTGAGGGTGACGGTGAAGGTGAAGGTAAGGGTAAGGAAGTTGAAGCCGAGAGCGTGTAAGCAGCCTAGGCTCAGCCCAGTGCAACGCGTAACCATATCATCTACGCCACCGTACGACCGTGCAAACTAGACCGGCTGAATTCACCGTATTGTTCACAACTACGCCGCCGGCTAGATTCACAGTACTACCCACAACTACATGTACTCGCAACCATCTATAGATGGTCATTTAGTACGGGTAAACAGGTCAGATATTGTAGGCACTCGCCGGTATATTACTAGCAGTGTGCGTAGATAATATTACTGTGGTCATCAACGCTATCTAGAATATCCGAACGCCAAAAACGCAGGCGCACTGCTTTCTTCACAACTCCAAACTCCTCAATCTTATATCTGTGTGTCCTTGACACCACATAACCTGTAAAATTAGATATCAAAACGTGATTTTATAAGCGATTAATCTTGAAATTTGTATTGATCCACTAAGGTACGCTTTTGTAGTCCACATATTTGAATTAATCCCCTAAGGGCTGTCCGTACAACGTACCCGTTGCACTACCAGGATTAATATAATACTTTGAAGAAGGTGTCGAGAAAAGATTAAAAGCTACAGTTTAGTGTGAAAGGGATGACCACCGTGTATGAAAAAGAAACGGATGACCTTCTCCTGCGGCCATGTATTTAATTGGTTAAGACGCTAGCCATGCCTTTTGAAGCTTCATCTGTACATAGAGTGTATATACCGGAAAATCGTATTGATAGAGCACCAATTTTCTAATGAACATGTCAATGACTGCATCTTTTCTAGTTGATGCTAACTTTCTTTAAAGCTTGTGAGTGATTTGAAAGTGATCTAGAGCACTTTTAACAAATCCCTGAATACAAATTTCAAGTCATTTTGTCTTTTTGTGTAACTTGAGGTCACTGAAATAGGAGGTACACGTTCATGTAGGATGAGCGAGACAAAAACTTCACAAGTGCTCTATCATTGCGGGTGCTTTATCAATACGACTTTTCCGGTACATCTGAGTGATTGTTTAGCTCTAAAGCAGTATTAGCCCTTTCGTTGATGAGTCACCAAGCACCTTCTGATAATTGGAGTACCTTCACGCAACATCCGCACTTCGCACTTAGCTGAGGTGGACGACACAGGCAACACGCAGGTAATTTATTAACTGTGCCGGGCATTAAATCGTGTGTCACAACTCGTGAAGATTCTGTACCTGTACCTGCGTAATTGCATGGTTCTTTTATATATAAATTACCAGGTTATTTGATGCTGCAAAATCAGACGTCCACTGGGATCCACTCCTTAGCTCTGAAATAAATTTCAGAGGATACATCCTCGATGGAATCTGTGGCGCATTGCACTGTGCTGATTGCGTTACGCCCCAAGGTTTTTTTGCGGTAGATCGGCTCGACGATGCCTTTCAGACCCTTCTCGAACTTATCGGTCCATGGAACAGCGAGGGTGAATCCTGCCGAGTGATCTCGTTTAGGAAATGTGACAGATCAACTTCAAAAGTACCAAGTATGACAAAAAGCTGCCACTTTCTTCTTACCCGGCTACCCCTAATATGTTAGTCGCCCGAAGTTTTCCTTAGACGGTCACGTCAGAGCACCTCGTGGAAAAGTTGCAGTACTCCAGCTCCCAATTCTGGCGATCGTGATGCCAGCTCCAACCTGGCGTGGAAAAAAATGGGCGGTGACGGATAATTCGTCGTTCTTGTTGAAGTGAGTACTCCATCCAATAAAAGCGCTGGTACTTCGGCCTCTATTGAGCGGCACGTCACTGGACTCGAGGCATTCACCGTTTTTTCGTAGCTCGACTCTTGTTTCTTCCTTTTGCGGAACCAAGAATACCATTAAGCTGATGGTATACCAGCCGGCCAGGAGAAAACGGATCTCTGATCCGTCATCTGACAACTCGAAGTCTTCCATCTCGATGGGTTCCCACAAAAGCACCCCTGCGTCATTCAGTTTCTCCACATTGCCCGACGATGCTTCCAGGTACACCATTCTCCAACTTTTTTCTTCATTTAGGATATTTTTCGTCGCCGTCAGCTCATCCTCTACATCCCGAAGTTTTGCCTCCAGTATATCAATCCGCTCAAGCGAAACAGGTTCAAGTTTAAACACAAACTTGGCCGCCCATGCCGATTGGCGAACGTTGATCTTTACGGGCAGCTCGAGTTGCAGTCTATCATCCTCGAAGGTTAACTGGCGCCGAATTTGCTTCGTGTTCAGCGTGCCATGGTTCACAATTTTGCAGTCAGCACTCGTTTCCACCAAATAGTCCAAGGCTTCGACAAATACCTATTCGGACACACACTCACGCCGGAATGAGCTGGCTTTGCCAACTTCGCTTACAATTGAAAACAGGATTTACCGAAACGTAGTCTGCCACAACCGCATTACCAATACGATTCGTGCTCGTCAAGTATGCGTCCTCGGTCAAGTATCCTGTGCGCCTGCGAATGAAGCAGTACATACTGTAGCGAGTTCTCGTGTCGCCAGCTCGTCGGCGGGTTACGTATGCTCGTCAGTGCTCGTGCGGTGGTCGCCCAGAAGTCCGCCTGGCCGTTGCCTATGGAACTAACACCTGCAGGCCGCCGCAAAGCAGCCGGGTTTCCCCTATTTATTACTCCTCTCTACACAGCCGTACGCTGCGCTCGCTACTTCTGCCTGCCTTCGCCTCGTAGCCGTGATCGTCCCCGCGAGTGCGCAAGACCCGACGTCCGCCTGCAACTATGACCCTTCTGGTCACCACCGACGTACGCCTGCTCGCACCAGCTCACGCGCGCCCACCAGCCCTTGGTCTCCAAATAACTTAGGTATCTCGCCCAACCTACTGCTGCCGCTCTGCTCGTCCTGCGGGTTCAGCAAAAGCCCAGCACTCCACTGCCGCTTGTGCTCCAGTCCGCAAAATCTGTTCTGCCCTCACCGCTCAGCTCCCGCTCGCGCTTCGATCTGCCCTCGTGCAGCAAATCCTGCTCCTTCTCTGCTTCAACACTGGCCCTCCATACTTAAAGCCTATCAACTCAGCTTCGTGGACGTCCATCTGGCTTGTGTCGTGCTACACTTCGGCTCGTCAGGCTCCAAGTTGGAGCCCAACCCGTCATCAGCACCCAGATGCAGCGGCTATCCCCGCTCTTGCAGCGACCTCTCGCCGCAAAGATCTCGCTCCTTGAACACGAAGCACCGCTTGTTCTCGCCCCGATCCTCCTCCAGATGCACGCTATTGCGGCTCGTCCTCTCCATCCTGTTACACGCCTTCTCCTTCCTCAGAGTCTTCCACGACTCTGCCGGCGTAGAACAGCTTGTCGAACTCCTTCTCCGACACCCATCTTCGCCCTGTAGTATTGACCGCTCCTGCCTGACTCGGTCTTGCACTCCACGGTTGCAATTCGTGCTCGAGGGTGTACTGACCTGCTGCGTTCCGTCGTCGACGCCGTCGAACTTCCACCAGCAAATCACTCGATCGTTCTCCTGTGTTAGCACCTGCGACTGCTCGTCCTTTTCTCTTTGTGCCTCCAGCAGCCTTGGTTGAAGCTGCTTCAGTCGCCGTTGTTCCCACAGTCGTTCTTGTTTGCGCCTCATCACCTTCGCGTTCGAGCGAGCCTTCATGCTCGAGCTGCTTCTCTATATCTGCCGCTGCGACTCCCAGAAGTTCCGATGGATAGTAGTATGTCACTAAAAATGACACGTGCGCGATAATTAGTTCACGCTCGCCATCTTTATCCTCACGCTCAAGTAGATAATTATCAAATCCGGCTGGTTCGACAATTTTAAGAGGTCCCATCCACTGATGCACCAGCTTCGTGGCTTTTGGCCCTCGTGGTGGTTTAAACAACCAAACGCGATCCCCAGGCCCAAATACTCGCCGCTTTCTCACTTTGCGGTTGTAGTACTTGGCTTGCCTCGCTTGTTCTCGTGCACGCGCTACCTCCGCACACCGATGGCTACTTTCCATCGCACGCAACAATCTCTTGTGATACACCTTCAAGTCGCCTGCTTCGGTCACTCCAGCACTCCTCAGCAAGTCGTTTGGACTCCTCAGTTGGCGCCCCATCATAAGCTCGTTCGGGCTCAGTCTCACCGTCGAATGCTGTCCGGAGTTATATGCATAGACCGCGAAGTCTACCCACACATCCCAATCTCGCTGGCTCGGATCCTGCATGTAGGTCGCCACTAAATCCTTCCAAGTGCGATGAAAGCGCTCCACTAAACCAACCAATTGTGGTCGGTAGGGCACTGGATTTGTCTGCTGTGCTTGTAACAAAATCACTAGCTGCTCAATTGCCTTGCCCGTCAATTCAGGTGCGCCGTCGGTGAGCAACTCGCGAAATACTCCAAACTTTAACACAATAGACTTCACCAGGAACTCTGCCACGCGTCCCGCTGTGTGTTCAGTTACTGTCGTCGCTACTGCATATCGTGTAACATATTCGATGGCAGCTATGACATAACGTTGCCCCCCTTCAGTCACAGGTAGCGGACCTGCTACGTCAAGCGCCCAACGATCTCCAACGTCTCCTCCTCGCAAATTCCTCAGAGGCGGGATGACCTCTCGCGGTCTAGCCATACGGCTACCGCACTCTTGGCACCCCCGTATCCACTGATTCACCTCTCGCTGCAAATTCGGCCACCAATACATCTGCGCTACTCTCGCGTATGTGTGCGTCGCTCGTAAGTGTTCCGCCCACACTGAGTCGTGGCACTCCTTAAACACTATAGCTCACAATGCCGGGGGCAATATCACTCTGTGACCAGCGTTCGTTTCAATCACTGCAAGGCCGAATCGTTTCTTCAACTCCATGCCACGGTGTATCCCTGCCCCAATTAGTTGTTGTACCAATCGGCTCCTCGCCTGAGCCCTCATGATGTTGTCGTCTGTCAACTGCAATGTGTTGCGGTATGCGAGCTGCTCTCCTTCTCCAGATTGTTGCACACCGTCAAATTCTCGTCAGGTTTGGCGTTCACCGACTGCAGCACGTGGTGCTGTCAGTCGTGCATCCCCACTCTCAGGAAGTGCTTCTGGCCCTCGTATCTTCGGCACCATAGCGCTATTTTGTGCGGCACCCGTCGTAGGCTTAAGTAATGGGGTTGTTGATACACCTTCTCGCCTTCTCGTGGACTGCTTATCGCCACTCTTGCTCACTGAGTCACCACGCGTGGTCTCTACCGCTACGCGTCGAACTTCTCGAGACTCTTCGGGTGTTCGGCGCAAGGCCTCACTCCTTGTCATAGGCTTCAGCACTGTCGCCGTAGAGATACCGTCTTGCTCATTCTCAGCCCGTCGCCTAGCTCCACCATGAATTCGTGCAAATCCAGCAGCACCCTCATCTATAACATGTCGCCGTTGTTGAGTGTCGCCTTTTGTCTGCTACTGCACGCTTCCGCCCAGCGTCACCAGCAACAGCTTCTTGTCGTCGTTTCGTGCGCTCACCATGTCGAGGATGTCTTCCGCCCACCTCTACTCGACGTCGGCTCACGCTGTCTGCAGGTTGTCGGTCAGCATCACGCCCTACGCTCGCTTCCCTTGCGCCTACTGCTTCGACTGTTGGAGCTTCCCCTTGCTGCTGTCGTCGGCGGTCTTCGAGATCGCCCTCCTGCGTGTCGGCGTCCGCACTCTGATCGTCGCCGTCTTCGCGCCCTCCTGTGTGCTTCCGCTCTTGCTCGCGCTGTTTCTCATCTAAACGTCTTTTGGCTGCCCTAGTGAGTGGTCGCGTGGGTGCGGTCGTATTCTCTACATTCTCGGTCTGGGCTCTCGTCGCGATGATCTTATTGGTGGCTATCACCTCCTGTCCGCGCACAGCTACTGTTCCTAGGGGACCCGGTTTTGTTGCTACGACCGTCTTTGTCGTCTCACCAGCATCGTTCGCGTCTTGCCGTAAGCCCTGTGTCTGTGCTGCGTCAACTGAAGACGCTTCTTCTTGGTCTTGTGCGATAGCGGGATCCGACGCCTGTTGCCCAGCGGTTGCCCTCGACCGCTCGTCTTCTGTCGTGCCCCTCGGTGTCGCCTCACTTTGCTCGCTGTCCGGCTGGAACACGTTCGCTGCCGAGGTTGCTACAATCACGTCACATCTATCTACTGCAGCTTCGCCACTGGCTGCCTCCAAACCGCGTGTTCTACCGTCACTTGCCCGCAATTTCGCTCGTCTCTTTCTTCCGATCGCGGCTAGTGACTTCGCAGGAGCCCTTGAAAGTGCATCGGCCACCACGTTCGTGCTACCGGGTCGGTATTGTACGTCAAATTCATATTTTTGTAGACTCAATGCCCACCGATGCAGTTTACCCGTCAAGTTATTGCTCGTCATTAACCACTTCAATGCAGCATGATCAGTCAGAACGGTAAATTGTCGCCCATAGAGATAGGGGCGAAACAGCTTAATGGCCCACACCACTGCCATGCACTCGAGCTCCGTTATTCCATACTTGCTTTCCGTTTCACTGTTCACTTTGCTCGCGTAGGCCACTGGCTGCCAGCCGCTACCACGATCCTGCATCAGACACGCCCCCAGACCAATTTGACTTGCATCCGTCACGACTCTAAAAGGAAGCTTGAAGTCCGGGTAGATCAACAAAGGTCTCGTCGTCAAAATCACTTTGATCCGCTCGAACGCAACTTCCTGGGCCTCCGTCCACTGCCACTCCTCCTTGCTTCGGAGCAACTTCGTCATGGGAGCCATGATACTGCCAAATCCTTCAACAAATCGTCGGTAATATCCAGCTAGATGAACAAATCGCTTCACTTCGCTGGCATCTGTGGGTCGTGGGAACTCCTGCACTGCTGTCACTAGTCGCTGCAGCGGTCTTACTCCTTCGTTGCTCAACTCGTGCCCCAAGTACTCCATTGACTTCATCGCAAATCTGCACTTCTTCAGCTTAAGTGGGAGACCGGCCATCGCCAATCTCTCCAGCACCGACGCCAATTCCACCACATGCATCTCTAATCCACCTCGCGTGAACACTACGATATCATCAAGGTAGAGTAGACAGGTAGTCCACGTCAATCCTCGCAACACATGATTCATCATGCGCCGAAAGGTAGATGGCGCATTGGTAAGACCAAATGGCATCCTCACAAACCTGTAGAGGCAGTTCTTCGTTGTGAAAACGGTCTTGTCCCTATCATCGGGCGCAACTAGGATCTGCCAGTATCCCGCCTTTAAATCCAATGTAGAAAACCACAGTGCACCTCCCAACGCCTCTAAAGTCTCATCAATTCGGGGTAGAGGATACACGTCCTTCTTGGTGACCTTATTAAGCGCTCTATAGTCCACGCAAAATCGAATCTCTCCATCCTTCTTTTTGACCAAAACGACCGGAAACCCCCAAGCACCCTGGCCTTCCTCGATGACGCCCGCTCCGAGCATTTGCTCAACGTTGGCATTCACGATTTTGTCCTCAGACTGCGCTTGTCGCCTGCGCTTCAACATCATTGGCGCCGCATCTCCTGTGTCAATATGATGGTAAATATCGAGAGCTGTAGCAGGAGGGCAATCTCCATTGTTTTCAGACAACTTCCGGTATACTCGCAACAATTTCAGGATCAACTCGTTGGCACTTTCATCTTCGTTACCAACGTGCACCTCGTTCTCATTCTGAAGCGGAGTATGGCTGTCCCCCAACTGGTCGACCCACTCGCGTACGCGATCGATGTGTAACTCACCACTCATGCCAGTATCGTCATATCATCGTCGAGAGGGATCCATACGCCAAGCTCCTTTTTGTTGGGAAGCTTCGTCATCGTGCTATTCGAGTTGATTGCAGGGACCCATGCTCGGCCGCCTTTTGCTTTCGTCACTGTAGCGGCTAACATCACGCTTCCAGTGTACTTCGTCGGCAAGAAGATGCCCTGTTCCCCATCAGCTGCAGGCACCACCACCTCTATCGGCATCACTACACTTGCTGCCAGCTGCGTCTTTTGTACTAGCCGCACTGCTGCAACTCTAGCACCTCCATCGTCTTCGTAGGTCTCAAACGGCAATACGACAGCTCGTCCCGCCTCATAGTACCGCACCTCGCTCTTGTCAAAGTCCATGACGGCACCGTGCGCTTTCATAAAGTCCACTCCCAGTAAAAATTCGTCGACACAGCCATCCACAATACATGCATCGAGCTCAATTAGCTCTCCAAACACGCTGCGCATACTGAACCGCCATACGCCCACTACATCCAGTAGGAAGCCACCGATACCTTCCACAAAGTCTACCGGCGCCTCGCACTCCACCTTATCACCATGTTTCATCCATTCAGTCCCTGCAACGGTGTAGCGCGCGCAGCTATCCAGCTTGATCTGCCGTCGTGCCCCGTTAACTTCTACGGTAGCAGTTGGTAACCCGTCATTAGCTTCGGCGTACTCCACGTCTTCGACTTCTTCTTGCTCTGTGCTTGATGCGTGGCGTCGTCGTTGTACCAGGCTTACCCGTGCTGTACCTTCGCTCTTCGTCTTCGGGGTAGCGGATCGTCGCAGGCGCCGCTCTGCTAGCTGTGTCAGCGCGGCGTCGGCTTGCAGCCGTCGCGCCTCTCGTCGTTCTTCCGCGACTCGATTATGTTCACTTACTGCAGCTTCGGATTCCTGTCGTCGCTTAGCCTTCACACAGGCCACCCTACGTCGCTTTGCTTGTTTGCGCTCGAGCTTGCGTCGGGCTCGTGCCGCCGCTACGCCATCCTCGTCATCCATGTTCGATACTACGATCCCATTTGCGTGCGTCTTGTGCGTTGGCATCGTAAACTGCGCAACTATTGCGGTGGGCGGTGAAGTGCGCCTCATTTCGTCCACTGCTATCACTTCTTCGCTTCTCGTGGGGCTCAATTCTGGGGCGGTCGTCGTTACACTTACCGGTACCACATCGTCCTCTGGTCTGGCCGCCTTTTCTTCCGTCGTAGCTGGAGCCATACCCCCCGCATTAGTCATCCTTCCCTCGGCGCTGCTCGACTCGGCTACAGATGGCTTCGTCCCCTCCCCAACCCCAGCTCCGTCGTTGTCGCGCCCACCAATACATTTCATGTCCCGATGCTCGTACGCGTAGCGCGTACTTACCATCGCTGGCCGTACTGTCGCCACGTATATTGCCGCGCGCTTCTCGTCCTACTCCGATGCATCTTCACGCATACGCTGCACCATCTCCGTCACTCCCTCCATCTTGTTCTCCTTCCCGTGATTGTTACACTGGTCGCCTGGCGCTCGCGCCCGTTCTTCAGTCACCATGTGTTCACGCGTTACCCGCTGGGGACTTCTTCCTCTCGCCGGACGTCGTATCCCCACTACGACGCCCGCCACTAGTTTTCCTCCGGCCTTGACTTGGGCGGGTGCGTCCTCCGGTACTCATCACTTCGTGCCTTCGCTTCGGCATCAGTACAATCCTTGGCGTAGTGCCCAGTCTTCCGACAACCAAAACAAGTAAGCCCCTTTGGACAAGCAGACGCCCAGTGCGTCGTGTCCCCGCACAGAAAGCACCCGGTCGCTCGTGACGACTGCTGACCCTGGCGAACCACGCGTTGATCCTTCGTCATATTCTCCTGTGCCGTGGCCTGCCTCACAGCCGCTTTCAACCTTTTCCTTCTCGGCTTGGTGTCGGACTCGCTGCCACTGGAGCCAGCTGCATCCGCTTTTTCCTGCCGCATCTTCCTCTCGCGAAGCCGGCTTCTTCTGTTCTGAACGGTTTTCCCCAGCGGCTGTGCGCTTCCTCTCCGCCTTCAGCGGCTCATACCAGTACTTCCCGTTCCACTTGTGCCCCGGCGGCTTGTCCCACTTGCCCGAATACTTGTTGTAGATACCCTGCGGGTTGGTGAACATTGCCACGCGTTCAACACCATCCTGCGTCGCAGCTCCATCCCCAGCTACTACCGCTACCGCGCTGCTCAGACCAGGAATGATCGACGTTGGCCCCATCGTTCCTTCCACGGCACCACATGACGACTGGGTGCAGTTGCCCAAGCTTGACCGATGTTGATCATGCCCTGCGCCACATTCTCCATTGGGTCGTCGATGTCAGTGGCTTTATCTACGGCTTCGTCAAGCGTCTTGGGTTTTGGCCTCTGTTTTACCAGCTTGCGTGTCGTCTTCTCCAGGCATCGGTAGAATTGCGTAAGTAGCACACGTTCCTTCACGCGGTTTCTCCCGACGCAATTCCTCAGGCCGGAAGCAAAATCAGAATACGTCTCCCCCGGCATCATTCTCCGCATGCTGACTCTCCATTCCGCAGTAGAGTTGTCGAGCTTTTCACCGTAGCGCCTCAATAACGCCTTCTTCAGATTTTCCACGTCTTCTTCCGTTCAGCCATTCTGCGATTCATGTCCACCCACCATGTTGCAGCGTTCTCCAAGAGCTTGTTCCCCAATATGAAGTACAAGGACATGCCTGACCACTTGCCCCGTCCCGACAACTCGGCACCCTTCAATGCTAAGTCGACGCGATCGATCCACGTAGACACGGACATGTCTGGTGACGGCGTAAACGTTGGCAACTCTAAATCCTTCACACTCTTCCTTCTTGGCTGCAGGCTGCGTCGTTTCTGACGTCGGCGGCGTGTTCGGCGCCCACCCCGATTATCGACAGAGCTTTCAGAGCCTGTGTCGCCGACATCTTCACTCTCGCTACTCTCGTTCGACCCGTCGTCAGCGCTACTCGAGGACTCCGAGCCGCTGCTGCTGTCGCCATTACTGCTACTCGCGCTTGGCGAGGGGGAAGCGTCTCGTCGTCGTCGGTTACGCCGTCTCTCCGAAGCTTGACTGTGGGTGGAACGTGCCGTCGGTCGACTCCCTGACGGCGGTCTTCTCGGCGTTCGCTCAGCATTGTCATTGGGCTCCTGTGATGCCCGCTGCGCAACTACCGTCGCGCTGGCTACTCGAGTCTGTACACTTCTTCTTTGTCGCGGGCCAGCCTCAGCTCGGAACTCGACCAGTTGCTCATCTTGTTCTGCTCGAGAATCCCTCGTACTGTATTGCTGTCCTTGTGCCTGATCCAAGACGACACGTCGTCGATTGTGCGACATTTCAGCTTGAAAATTCTCCACCATTGCCGTCAACTGCTGCAAAGCCGTCGCCATCGTCTCCATGCGGGAATCGACGGATACTGCATTCTCGGCATTTCCACCGCCATCAGCGTATCTTCTTTCCGCATCGCCACCATCATCTCCACCATCATCACTTGCGGCCGCGGCTGGTGTCGCCCGTTCTCCTCCTGAGGATGCCGGTTGATCGTCTACATCGCCCTCATCCTTAGCGGCACCAGAGTTCTTTGACGACTGAGCAGCTTCCCCATCGTCTCCTTGCGGTTGCTGTCGAAGCTGCCCAAAAGGGTGTCCGCCAACAACAGCCTGATCTGACTGCGCGTCGCTGTGGCGCGGTTCATCTTGTCCCACGTTTTGGCGCTGCTCCGACTGACTGACTGGCCGCGTTTTACCTCCACTCGTACTCATCTCGTCTTCGTCATCATTGTTGTTGCTGGACTCCGGCATTTTCCTTGGACTCTTCCTCACCACTAGTCTTGCCTTCCCAGCCTTCGTCTTCGATACTGTCTTGGTAGCCGTCATGAGTGTCTCTGAGTCGTCTTCACTTCTCAATTCTCTTGTACTTGGCCCCTGTATGACCACCATGTTGCGAGTTCTCGTGTCGCCAGCTCGTCGGCGGGTTACGTATGCTCGTCAGTGCTCGTGCGGTGGTCGCCCAGAAGTCCGCCTGGCCGTTGCCTATGGAACTAACACCTGCAGGCCGCCGCAAAGCAGCCGGGTTTCCCCTATTTATTACTCCTCTCTACACAGCCGTACGCTGCGCTCGCTACTTCTGCCTGCCTTCGCCTCGTAGCCGTGATCGTCCCCGCGAGTGCGCAAGACCCGACGTCCGCCTGCAACTATGACCCTTCTGGTCACCACCGACGTACGCCTGCTCGCACCAGCTCACGCGCGCCCACCAGCCCTTGGTCTCCAACTGACTTAGGTATCTCGCCCAACCTACTGCTGCCGCTCTGCTCGTCCTGCGGGTTCAGCAAAAGCCCAGCACTCCACTGCCGCTTGTGCTCCAGTCCGCAAAATCTGTTCTGCCCTCACCGCTCAGCTCCCGCTCGCGCTTCGATCTGCCCTCGTGCAGCAAATCCTGCTCCTTCTCTGCTTCAACACTGGCCCTCCATACTTAAAGCCTATCAACTCAGCTTCGTGGACGTCCATCTGGCTTGTGTCGTGCTACACTTCGGCTCGTCAGGCTCCAAGTTGGAGCCCAACCCGTCATCAGCACCCAGATGCAGCGGCTATCCCCGCTCTTGCAGCGACCTCTCGCCGCAAAGATCTCGCTCCTTGAACACGAAGCACCGCTTGTTCTCGCTCCGATCCTCCTCCAGATGCACGCTATTGCGGCTCGTCCTCTCCATCCAGAACAACTAACAGAGTACGAGCTTTGTTTGTTGGTCAGTTGGTACGTTCCCGCCCTTGCGGCATCTACCTTCCCTGTCGCATATCATAGTTAGAGCCCGACCATACATTACTCACCCACCCTACTTCATCACACCATCCTCTAGACTTGCTTCTATTATACAAAATTTACAAAAATAGCAGTGCGTGACAAGAATGCATACTAGCATTGATGTAGTGCGCAAAAACGGAACGCCGCCGATCGAAGCGACGGCGGCCCCGATTGGCCAAAAAGCTGCCGAGCGTAGCGAAGGCGGCCCCGAAGGCGACCTACCGTGTCGATATAGCGGGACCGTAGGGCCCGCCCTCCTTTAATTAATTATCATGACACGGCGAGTAGTGCAGCGACGCCGTAAGGCGAGCGGAACGGGGGCGGTATATTACCCCGCCGCGCAGCGGTGGCGCTCGGCTTAATATTAACACTAACTTAAATATTAAAACTACCGCCCGCGGAGTGGGCGGCGCTCGGCTAGTCTAAAGCATCAATCAGAGCAGCGTGCTGTCCGTAACGGGAGGTGACACGAATGCTATTGGCCGAAATTCGCACTCTACGACCTTCATTGGGCATTAATGCTAAAAATCCTTCATTGGGCACAAATACATGTACTGCTGCCGAGCGCAGCGAAAGCGGCCTTCATTGGCCCAAAAGCTGCCGAGCGCAGCGAAGGTGGCCCCATCGGTCGATATAGCGGGACCGCAGGGCCCGCCCTTCCTCGGACTCACCAACATAGCACCGCGAGTAGTGCGGCCAGCCGACGAGGCGAGCGGAACGGGTAGCGCCACTGCCGTAGCGGAGCGTAGGCAGCCGGTACTTAATAGCGATGCGAGCGTAGTGAGCTGAGCGGCTCCAACTATTAAAAACTACCGCCGCGTAGCGGCGGCGCTTGGCTAGTCCTGTTACAATACAAATCACTTCAATACCGTGCAGAGCTACACTAAAATCCTAGATCCATCGAGAACTTGCCACTGTTTCTTGCTCTTCTGGTCTTCGAGTGAGATGCAGATTTTGTCAGCCTTGCATGAAATGATGTAGCGATACGTTGGACTGGGAGGAGCAAATGCTGTCACCCCACTTTTGACCAGCTCGTCCGACATCCTTGCCCCGGTTGAGTTCCTTTGGACCACGATCAAAGTACATGTACCACAGCCTATCTTAATCGAATACTCCGGCATCGTGGACAGGGTCCCAATTGTCACCTCTACCTTTGCTTGCTGGCTTGGGCAACACACTGGAAAAAGGAGAATGGTTGAGTGCCAGCCTCTGTCGTCTACTAGTAGTAGGTGCCAACGCCCTCGTCCCAGCTAACGGTGTGGTGCACTAGTTCTTGGATCTATCCTACCGTTGATCCAATTGACGCTGTTCGACCTATCAAAGTCATGCAAGCTCCTAAGTCTGTTTATCCGAGCCCAGCAGATAGAGCATATTGTAAACAGCAACGGAGTGGGTGCACGCAGGAACCTTCGCTGCAATTTCCACACGCATCTGTAAAAGTTGCAGATGACTGGCTTGAAGTCGTCTTCGCACTTCGAGCACGGAACGCGTTTATCGTTTATCTCTTGTGAGATTGAACGAATTCAATCGGAACCGATGAAAAACCGATCTCCCCGAATGGTTCGCACTTTTCGATCAGCGCAGTACGCCAGCCACTCTGGAGCCTTGCTATCCAGCTGCAACTCAACCCACCACCGACGCCCGCAAACGATGAAAGGTGGGCCCCCGCCGCCGCTCAACCTGATGATTAAGTGCAGCGTGCAGTCAGTCTTGACGCCGTAGTCCGCAAGGGTGCGGTCATTCCCAAGTTGCCTCCCGTTAAGAATGAGTTGTTGCTGTTCGTTGGGGATTCCCTCGTGGAAGAGAATCTCGTCCCGTAAGTCGCAGGACGCATCGACGAAAACGTTTTACCTGTCAGCGTATTTACGGTGGTAGTCGCAAGTCGGCAATGACAGGAATCCCGCCATGATTTTGAGTGATCTCGTTCAGATATTGTGAAAGGTCAACTTCGAAGTATCCAGTACTGGAATGACGAAAAGCTGCTATTTTTCTTCTTACCCGACCACCCCTATCGTATTTGGTCACGCCGAAGGTTTTGTTAAATGGTCACGTCAGGGCACCTCGCGATCTCCTAAACCAGAAGATTAGCCTCCGATAGACTGGTTAAAGGTGCAGTACTTCAGTATCCGAATCTCGCGATCGTGATGCCAGCTCCAACGTAGCGAGGAGACGAAATGGCGATGACGGATAACTTGTCGTTTGTGTTGAAGTGAGCATTCCATCCGATAGACGTGCTGGTACTCTGGCCACTATTGAATGGTACGACACTGGACTCGAGGCATTCACCATTTTTTCGCAGCTTGATATTTGCACCTCCCGCTTGCGGGTCCAAGAAAACCTTTAGGCTCATGTTATACCACCCGGCCACGAGAAAACAGATATCCGATCCGTCATCTGACAACTCGAAGTCATCCGTCTCAATGGGCCTCCAGAGAAGTTGCCCTGCCTCGTTCAGTTTCTCCACATTTATCGAGCTCGCTTCCAGGTACACCATTTTCCATTTATTTTCTTCTTCAAGAAGCCTTTTCGTCGCCGTCAGCTCATCCACCACATCCCGAAGTTTTGCCTCCAGTATATCAATCCGCTCAAGCGACACAGGCTCAAGCTTAAACACAAACTTTGCCGCCCAAGCGAATTGGCGAACATTGACCTTTACGGACAGCTCGAGTTGCAGCGTATCATGCACGAAGGTCAACTTGCGCCGGTTTTTCTCCGGGTTCAGCTTGCCTCGGTTCACAATTCTGAAATCACTGCTCGTCTCCACCAAATAGTCAAAGGCTTCCTTGAAGACCTATTCGGTCGCAAATTCACGCCGGAATGTGCTTGCTTTACCAACTTCACTTGCAATTCTAAACACAACTTACCGAAACGTAGTCTGTCACGACCGCATTAGCAATGCGATTCGTGCTCGTCAAGTATGCTTCCTCGATCAAGTATCCAGTACGCCTGAGAACGAAGCAGTACATGTTCAGACAAACCACTTCAATACCGTGCAGTGCTACAATACAATCCTAGATCTATCGAAACTCACCATTGTTTCTTGCTCTTTTGGTCTTCGAGTGAGATGCAGATTTTATCAGCCTTGCATGAAATCACGTAGCGATACGTTGGACTGGGAGGAGGAGCAAATGCTGTCACTCCACTTTTGACCAGCTCGTCCGACATCCTTCACCCGCGAAGCAGCTTCCAAAATGAAAAGGATGAAAAATGGCCGACGCAGTCGCAGTCGCAATCCATCCAGCCCGTTAGCACTCCAACGTGTGGAAAAGTCCTCCGGGTCGACGAGTCTTCTTCTGTCGAGCAGATCCAGATTGACCAGTCGAACTAACAGTAAGCCACTGTTCTCTCGAGAGACCGCACCGTGAAGCATACAGACTTGTGAGCGAGTGATTCGAGCTCAAACTTTCACTGAGAGCTGTGCCTGCTGCCGGCGGGGGTGGGTTGTCACTGATACTCAACCAGCAGAGCTGTTTGCTGTACTGCAGCAAGTAAGACAGTGCCAAGTAGCCCTGCTTGTCGTTGAAGAGCCCCAGCATATTGTCGGAGATATCGAGTCAACGTCTTGTGGAAGGACAAGGCTCCCAGCAGAATGCGACATCCCTGAGGCTGCAGGTCGTTGCAGGCGACGCTGAGCACCCAAAGCATAAGCACAGGACAGCCAACACCGGGAAGATTACGATCGGTCCAAGGCAAGTAATCATGCAACAGTAGATCACGTACTTGACGAAGCGAAGACGCGACCGAACGCTCTGAAGTCCTTTAGACAGCGCGAGGATCCCTTCGTGCTGCGGTCGGTACGCGCTGCCGACGAGGTCGCACGCGTCGAGCTCCAAGACCTGCAGCGTGTTGTTGGTCACGAGTGCGCTGCCAAGCAGACGAGCTCCTTCCGGGCCGAGCCACACGCGTAGACAGAACGCGAGGATAAGCACGTGATGTGCCCTGCAGCAGCTTGAATGAAGGCAAACAACGCACCAGAGCCGCACTAGCGACGTGTTGATCTGCGAGACGAAGTCCAGTAGACAGACCACGCGCTGCGGGGAGACGCTGCGGCTCGCCATGTGCAGAGCGATCTGAGCGTCTCCTTCCTTTCGCTCCCGCAATACGGCGACGTACGGGCTCAAACCGCGCGGCGGCTCCACTTGATCCGCTGCATCCCGATGCTGCGCTGGACTCGACACCACGTGGCCATCTGCTTTCGCGTCGAGCGGCGTGCCGTCGTCCTTCCCTTCCTGCTCCTCTTCAACGACGTCCTCCTGCACCGAGTTCAGCGTCATCAAAGCCTGACAATACGAATCCCGTGCTGCTCTGAACAGACACCACCAAACAATTCCTAGATGCCCAATGGGACGGACAAGTCAAAACGGGTGCGTGTTGTTAGCTTAGGTTAGTGCTAGCCGTGGGCTGATACGAGTGGGTCGTGCCTTACTTCTTGCCCGTCTTCTTGAGCTGGATAGCGAGGCCCAGCAGGAAGACCACGAGCATGCCGGGGAGGTAGCCCCACCACTCCTTGGGGATGTCGTACACGTAGTCGCCGCTCATGTCCTTGTAGCGGTAGTCCTTGATGGCCGTGAGCTTGGGGAAGTCGCCGATGAAGTAGCCGGCGCCGTTGATGAGCACGACGGAGCCCACGAGCGCCGTGGCCGCGATGACGGCCAGTCGCTCGACCTTGAAGGCCACGAGGCCGCACACGAGCCCCAGCACGATGGCCAGGATGAGCAGCCCCGTGCTCGGGTCGTTCGGGTAGATGCGGTAGCCGAAGGACACGTTGACGATCGTGGCCAGGAACACGCCGCCCGCTGCGCCAATGAGGAAGATGCCGGCGTTGTAGATGGAGACCACGAGCGAGCCGAGGATGAGGCCGCCCACCAGGAACGAGATCCAGAAGGCCGTGCGCTCGTACGAGTGGCCGTCCACGATGTACATGACAATGGCGGAGACGATGTAGCCACCCACGAGGAACCCGCAGGCGAACATGGTGGGGCGCAGTAGCTTGTAGCCGCACGTGGTCATGGCCGCGCCGCCCACGATGGCGATGACGGCGGCGATGCTGGGCCCGACTTGGATGGTGTTGGAGATGTCTCCGACGATGCCGGCAGAGGAGGAGGAACTGGAGCTGGACCCGCGAAGAGACGAGTCTTGAGCTGCGGTCATGGAGAAGTAGAGCGCCAGTAACGGCAGCAGCAGCTGCTGGAGCTTGGACGAGGTCATTGCAGAGGGGGGAAGGAGGTCTCCTGTTTAGATGTTGACTTGATGGAGCTTTGGGTCCGAGACGGTCAATCGGGGAATGAGCAGGCGCTGGTGCTGAATGGCGGTGCCGGAGGATAGTGCGACCAGCCCAGCTGCCCCATGAGTACATTTTTTGTGGTATGCACATTTTGGAGCGATGTGATTGGAGGATTAGCTTTTATGGTCGCGAAAATGTGATTTGTATGCTGTAGGTGAGTATCCAGGCGGTTGCATGGCCTGCGAGAATCCAAGGAAATCACACGTTTGACTTGCGTCTGACAGCTTCATGCAGTGGAATCCTGGTAGCTGAGGCGGTACATGCTAAAAGTGTCACGGAATTGCGGCGGTGGGTAAGAATTTGTAGGCTGTTCTGCCGTGTGGTGGTTGATGTAGTCGCAGCTGTAGCGTTCCACGTGTAGAAGACCGTGGCGTTGCATGGCTTGGTAGAGTAGATGTACACGTCGTCCCTCTCCTCTGTCGTACATATTTACGTATCTGTGGACACGGTGGATTTTAGTCTGTACTACTTCGAAGTACATAAAGAACATTCGAGTGGCAAATTGCCATATTGCCAGTGGCAATATGGCTTCACTTGATGACCACTTCAACAATGACCACTTCAATTTGGGCCGTACGTGAGCCCGTCCGCACGTCTGCGCTGACTCTCACTTCAACCTGCCTCGTTTCCGAATCTTATTCGTTCCTTGTGTGCCTCCTCGCATGCATCATTCATTCACATCGGACAATCGCAGTTGCTGTTCTATCGCCGAGCAGTTGGGCTACGCTCAGTGAGCGCGGCAGCGCCGCTTGGTGCAAGGTTCAGGTCACCGGCCTCGATTTCGAACTCGCTTAAATTGGTCTCGTTAGTCATGTACGCGTCCCGGCACTTGCGCCACCCAAACGGGCGTCGGCGCTTGCAGGTTCGGTTAGGGTCCCTCAGACTCTCTACTATGATCTCGTACAGCTTCAACGTGCGGGGCGCCCACCTCAGCGTCTGCATTATGTCGTCCAGAGGCACGAAACACCAGCGCGCGCAGCGGTACAGTCTCGTCACATTCTCCAGGCGGCCGTTGTAAGGCCGAGACAGCTGATCATCGGCCCGGAGGTGGTAAACATCAAGGCCGAACACCATCTTGTTCAAGCACCGTAGAAGCGTTCGCTCGCCCTCTGGAATCCGAAGACGATCGCTACGAAGGACGAGCACCAGCGTATCAATAGGTAGCCGCTGCATCTCCGAGACGGTCAGAATATCGGCGACCTCCGGGCCCACGTTGTTTGGCGCGCTGTAGAACAGCGTCGTCTGCAGCAATTGATTGTACAAGCTGCAGATCGGGTCACCCCACAAGAACAGCTTGCCGCTTACAGTACACACTGTCCGGCGGTAGTAGTTATGCGCTGGGTCCTCGTAGTTCACCCAGCCTTCGTCTTTTAAAGTGGTTGCCCGCACCCAAGCCGGCAGTGACTGCGGAGATACGAGCGCTTTCCACATACAATACTGGTGGCGGCAATGCTGGTACTCAATTCGCGTCTGTTCCGTCACAATACCACCGCCCCGATCAATGGGCTGGTACTTGACGATTAGTTGGCCTCGAATCCAGAATTCAGGATCACCGTCTAGCGCTCCTGACTCCACCACTTCAGGGTCCTCCGAGAAGAAGTTGGGCGATGTACGACGAATGATGCGCCATAAGAGAGGTGTAGAACCTGAAGCGTTAATGCAGGCCTGCAAAACAAACTCGCCGAACTCGAACAACGTCACGTGAAGCGCCGCCGAGTTGGACCTGGATGTGTTGGTGAAGCACTCCACTCGAGACAGCTCCACGTACGGCTCCCAGTCCGTAACAAAATGCTCATGCATCTGCCGAAGAGAAGGTAACTGGGGAGCCTTAAACCACCGCTTGAGCCACTTAACCAGAGCATCGAGCAAGTTCCGCCAAAACCCGACAAGGCGGACGTTGTTGATCAGAGCAACAACGACGCGTACGAGCATGTCCTTGTCTTCTATAACTTGAATCCACACCGTCTGAAGTTTGTCCATCGCGTCCTGGTACTGAACCGGTTGCAGCTCATACAGGAAGTCCACTAACCGGTCACAGAGTTTCCGTCGCATGTCTTCTCTGCCCAACGACGCAGACGCCACCAGCAATTCCATCCATGTATCCAACGTAGCCTGCCGAACAGCAATCCTTAAACACGAGTATATAATACGGTCTCCCATGCCAACCCACTGCGCCAGTCTCAACGTCTTCATCACGCTCGATTCGTGCAGCAGTCGCACCTTGAACGTGTACACGTACTCGATCACTGGCACCACGGCAATAGCAGCCGCACCCACCAGCTCCACATGCAGCACACTTTCTACCTTCTCAGCCATCACAACGTCTTCCTTCTCTTCGAATAACTGTCTGGCCCTCCTGCTCACAAGGCACCCGTTCTCCGCTTCGTTCTCGTTCTGTAGCATCATCTCCGTCCGCTTTCTCTTTCTTGCTCGTTTTTTTGTATCAATAATATTTAACAATTCCCTTCCCTCGTCACTACTGGAGTCTTCATCCTCAACCCTTGGACGTCGATGGTCACGAGACAGACATTTTGTGTACAGGAGAGGCTTGGTCAGTGTGATGGTCTGCAGTGGACACGTCTCTGTGTGTGGAATGTCACTGGAGAGCAACTGAAGCTTAAATTGAGACGAATTTGTAGTAAGCGGGAGGTTATCTACTGGGGCTCCTCGGAGCCTCTGCAGCTGCAGGTGCAGCCAGGGCCAGCGCAGCCGAAGAACGTCCTCGTGCAGGGCGAAGACGCAGCCGCCCACGTGCAACATGACGTCGGGCGGCGTCTGCGAGGCCTCCGGGAGCGCCGGCCGCTGCCACGAGCAAGACGAAGAGGACGCGGTGACGGCCGTGGACGCTGAGAGAAGCTCGTGCGGGGCCTGCAGCTCCTCGCTCAGCAGCGACATCGGAAACTCAACTGCAACTTTTGAATGCGGTATTAATTAAGAATAATTTGGACCCTTATTTAGGTGTAATGTTAAGACATGATTTACTTCTGTTGTTCTTGAATACGCTGCGCGCATTATGGTCGTAGGAGGAGTCCTCGGAATACATGTATAAACAAACAATTCCAGCTCGAAGCTGGTGCGACTTCCTTTACGACGTTGAGCGCACCGCCAGATCCTCCTGATCTGCTGATTCAGCTCTTTATGCTTCTAGTGTCTTTCTAACAAAAGACTCAAAGTTTGAGTCATTAGTACTTAAGTAGGTGAGAAAAACACTGGAATTAACCACTACCATTTATGTGAAACGCAGACTAGATGCCGTGATAAGGGATCTATTTAGTCTGCGCTTCTGATTTTCAAACAGCATCAAACCTGCAAAACATGAGGGTCCTCACTCTCCGCATCAGAAAGAGGTGCTTCGGATGAAGCGTACTGCTGCTGTTGCTCTAGTTCCTCCATTCCGCCACTAGAACTCGAAGTAGTGATGCTGGCAGCTATTGTCCGTTTTGCTAATTGCCAGTTTAAGATTAGAGTAGCCATAACCACCCACCAAGCCGGTTTAAATTAAGAAAGCTTATTATGGCGGCAAAATCAATGAAAGCGACAATAGTCCAAGATCAAAGATAACTTACAGGTAAAGCGTTTTCGTTGGTGCGTCCTGTAACCAAAGACATCGACGACTAACGAGACGAAATTCACTTCCACGAGGGGATTCCCAACGAACAACAACGACTCGTTCTACGAAGCCTTGGACTATTTGGTGCTCACGGGTAGAAGTACCGATTAATTTTGATGGATACTCTGGACTTAGTAGAAGTGAACGCATCGTGACGTTCATCTAAATAGACGGCATCTCGATGCATGCACTACTAGTGATTGCGTGAGGTTGTCAATGTTTTCCAGCAAAAGTGACATCCTGCCCAAACCCAGTTGTCGACATTCAGTCGCAGTTTGGGTGCATTAAATTTTGATGCTCCACTAATGACGGTTTACACGTGGTACAGAGGGGCAACACATTCAATCTGAAGCTCGACACGAGTTTATTGCCGATGAGTCTCTCTAGCTTCTCTATCTAGTTAAGCTGTCTTCATCTACTTCGCGTAGTTCCTGATCCCACGACTAAAAGAGTTCGTCGTGGGTCCTTCTAATGTAGGTCCTGTAGTTTTTGTAAACATCGAAGCGAGTATCCGAACGAGACATCTTCGCCCACGTTGCGCCATCCATGTTGAAAACCTTGTTGTAAACATCGCGCATATCGTACTGCTGCTTAAAATGCCACTGCTCAAACAACTCGTTCTGCAACTTCATGGCGGACTTCTTTGTGGACTTTACACGCTTCGCTTGCTGGAGCATGACCGATAGATCTGCGTCACCATACTGGCCCCTGAGCGTCTTTATCATCGCGACTCGCGGGTTCTCGGGGTCGAGCGTTTTTACGTATTTCTTCCAAACGTTGAAGTTTCGTGTGGAAAAAAGTGAGCAACTTTTCTTGCTCGAGCCTTAGAAACGTGAACGCTTCGTCGGCGGTCTGGCCGTTCTTCTTCATTTCTTTGAGCATGTTCCTCTCCGCCAACACTTTCTCCAAACCGGGGAGCTTGATGTTGGCCCTCTCTTCGCCGTCCTCGTCCGCAGCGGCCATTCGCAGGCGCCTGGTAGCAGGGACGTCATGTTGCAGGGAACTTGGCATCGTCGCCTTCTGCGAGTCGACCGCCACCGGGTCAGCAGCGACATATGCCAACATGGCAACAGCAGCCAATAGCGCAACGTAGTAGAAGCGCATGCTGTCAGAAGCAGTGGAGACCTGGAACTTCGGAGACGGCGAGGAAATCGAGGAGTGGGAAAGCTTGACAGGAGAAACAGCGAGACTTGGTACACTGTGACGCACAGAGCAGATCACAACGATTTGTTCGATCCGGACAGCAATAAAAAAGCGTACAGTACAAGAGAGTTTTCGATGTGCGGCCTATTCCCATTCCCACATAAAATCTCCAAATCGACTCACACCAGGGTTTACCAGTAGTTTGTCGGAAACTACTGTTTCGTTACTATTTACTGCTCAAACTACTACTACTGGTAGTAGTTTGGGACTACTACTGTCCAACCAGTAACTCAGATCGAGGGCAACTAGTACTGCCAAACTACAGTACTGCTAATTACTGCTCGGGCAACTGAAGAAATCCAGGCGATCTTGTCTTTTGACCAACGCATGATGGCGCGAGGCTTGTTTGTATGGTAGATAGCAGATTGATACGACGTTCGCAAGTACTACGTAGTAGTCATCGTCACACAGGGCCGCTTGCCTGCTTTTGATTGACTGTGGTGTGCTTCCATTCTGCAATTTTCCATCCTGACACCAAGCCTCAAGACGTCCCCGAATCAGCGCTTCGTCTGTTTATGAAGTGTGCAAGCCTCGATTGTTCATGTGCCGACCCCACGAAGACGGACCATTCCGGCGTGTGTGGTCTGGGGCACCGCATCTGCAGTAACGACATTTACGACTCCGGCAGTCTCTTCGAGCGCTTCTGCAGCGCTACGTGCCTTTTCAAGTGGGGGACATTGACTTCGTCGCTGTCTGCATGGGGTGAGAGTTCACGAACCGATAAGGAACGCGCAGAAATGCACGTGCTACTCAAGCACAACGGGGAAGTTGACGGCGATGTAGATATTTAGGAGGTCAAATACTGGAAATTACTGGAAGTTACTATAGTACTACTACTGTCCTAATCCAGCTCGCCGATATTACTACTACTACTCTAGCAGTACTTTAGTTGGAGCTACTGGATAGTACTGTAGTAATTAAGGCAAAAATCAAGTTACTGGTAAACCCTGCTCACACCCTATTGGAGGTTTTCATGTGTGGGAATGGAAAGTTTCCCGTAAATTTGGCGAGTATACGGGAAACAAGACCTGTTTCCACAGATTTGAATCCAAATCCTTTTGGGTACCTCTTACATTTTATCGATGCGTGTGGGAATGGGAGTGGAAAAGTTGCGAACACTCTCTAATGCATACCATATATATATGTAACGCGTTTTTGGATGACACAGATCCTAGGATGCTTTGGGAGACCGTATACCGGTACAATACACTGTACTGTATGCATGCACTGCACCGTACAGATGATTGCTTGGGTACATGAAATACCGGTATTAATACTTGTACATGTATTACTCTAGTGTACACGGACGCGCCTGGAGCGAAACGCCTTCACTGTGTATTATGTATAATACAACTAGCCTACACTACAATACCAACATACAGTATACATAGCAATAGAAAAAAAGTTCAAAGATAATTTGAATATTATTCTTGCTTTACGCAAGACATCTGTGAGAGAATTCGAATACGAGAGCTTAGCGAAGGCTGGGATAGCTATATTGTGTTGCTGCTAGAACATGCCGGCAAAGTTACATTACACATATTGTAGTATCGCTACTATTTTTCAGATCTACTATAGTAGTAGTAGTGCTATCGATATAAAGCTGGATAGTAGTAGTATCACTACTATTCTCACTACAGAAATCTGCTTCAATAAAGAACGCCTGAAATACATTCAAATTTTAAAGTTAATAGTTGGTGAGACGTATAAATAGACGGTGGATCCATTACCGTATACATACACTTCGACAGGATTTTGATTGCTCGGCGTTCTTTATTCAAGCAAATGTCTGTACTACCAAACCCTGGATACAAGACTGGCTGCAGGGTGGATGAAGCCACTGAAGCAGCTTGTAGTGCGAACCGTTTCTTGGGTCACGCTGTTTCCGTCTTTGTGCTATGGTGTTGACTGGATGATGTTGATCAGATCATCCATTGAAATCGTGATAATAATACGGTATTATTATCTCACCCAGCACAGAGCATATCACTCAGATCGATTAGATCCGGACAGCAAAAAACAAGCGTACAATCCAAATAACGCGTTTTCGGATTACACCGATCCTAGGATGCTTGGGGGTACCGTACCGTACAGCATTGCACCGATGGTTATATAGTATGGGGCATAATTCTGCCAGCAGCACAATTTCGTTTGCCCTCGTCTGTACGTAAGGAACCTCCCCCCAAGTGGATTTTTGTGTTATGTATTCAGGGCGACACAAACATAGTTTCCCGGAGTTGGCCAAGCATGGTTACTCTCATTGAGTGTGATTATATATTTTTGAAGGTTATATACCTAAATTGTTATGTTTAGCTTAGTATTGTGCTTTGCAATGCGTTTGTCGTTTTCACTTAGCGTTTTGGTCGATTTATAAAATCTGGACCTCAATAAAAGTTAATGAAAAAGACAGTGCAACTCGACCAGATTGTTTCTCAGAAGCGTGTGCTTGGATCCTGATTTATGGTAATAACTGTGCTGAAATTGCCGGTTTGAAAACGTAATTCTGGCCGATTTATAATAACTCGGCCTCTCCGTCTGTACGACACAATAGGCACACATCATGTAGGAAGAATCACCAAAACGTGACACCAACACTCGGACAGAATAATCGGTGGGTGCATGATGCCGAATATCCTTTGTCTTGTTAGTCTGGAAGTCGATGTGAGGGGTAGGAAGTAGATCCGAAAGTGAATTCATTTGAGTTAGATGTCCTTGTCCTGCTAGCTTCTTCCTACTCATGCAGTATCTCTACTATCTCCCTCTTTGACTTCAGTTAACTATTGCATAAGCAGCGGGCACACTTGATTGAGACGGGCACGGTCCACCAGCCAATCACAGTGCACTGCAGCGAACACGCTTTAATGCAACGGGCACACTTGGATGGGACGGGCACACCTTAACTCAGCCAATCAGATTACATCATTCGCCTCACTTCAACTGCAGACCTTAGAGGCACGCGCCAGCCACGCGCAGGCCGTGTGCCTTGAGATCGGGACCCAGTCATGTAGACAGCGAAGTGCAACCGCAACACCCCCAGTCAATTTGATGTCTCGGGCCTGGGGCCAACGTTGCTCCGCATCATCAAGTAGCGCAACGTCTTCGACGATAGACCCTTGGTCATGAAGTCAGCGAGCTGGTTCTTGGTATCCACGTACCCCAGCTCCACTTCGTTGCTCACCACCTTCTCTCGAATGAAGTGGTAGCGAATGTCGATGTGCTAGGTGCGAGCTTGATAACCGACGTTCTTTGCCAAAGCCATCGCTCCTTGGTTGTCCTCGTAGATCACCGTAGCCCCCACTTGCTCAGCCCCAATGTTCTTAAGCAGGCGTCGCATCCAGACGCACTCCTTGACACAGTCACTCAGCGCCATGTATTCGGCCTCAGTTGAACTCAGAGCGACAGTCTTCTAGAACGTCGAGCGCCACAACATAGGAGCACCACACAGTATCAGCATCATTCCGCTCACCGAGCGTCGGTCGTCACGATTGCCGGCCCAGTCCGCATCGGAATACACTTCAAGCTGCGTTCCCAGTAAGCCATCGTACACGATGCCCACATCCTTGGTCTTCAATAGGTAGCGCACCAGCTTGATACCAGCGTCCCAGTGCTTTTCACCGGGGTTCTCCAGAAAACGGCTGCGCTTGGCAACTGCAACCGAAATGTCAGGTCACTTTCCACACGCCAAGTACATCAGGCTTCCCACAAGCGACCGATAAGGCTTCGACTTCATCTTGGCCTTGGCTTCTTCGGTATGGGGTTCGTCAGCCTTGGTCAACTGCACACCGGGTTCCAGTGGTGTCAGGCACGGCTTCGCGTTCTCTTGACCAAACTTCTTGATAATCGACTCGGTGTATGCCTTCTGGCTGATACCTAACGTTCTGCGCTCCATGTCGTAGTCGATCTCGACGCCGAGAATGAAACGAGCCCTTCCCGAGTCCTTGATCCGGAACTTCTCCGCGATTCCAGCCTTCACGGACGCGATCACTATCTTTTGTCGTGACGCGATCAACATGTCGTCCACGTAGAGACACACTATGCATTCATCTTCATTCTCGCCTCTCGTGTAGACGCATGGGTTGGCGTCAGCAGGCTCAAACCGCATGCTCTTGAGGTGCTTGACGATCGTCTCGTTCCAAACACGCGATGCCTGCTTGAGTCCATACAAACTCTGGAGCAGCATGCAGACGATGTCGTCCTCGCCTTCAGCTTCAGCCAAGTCCAGTAGCCCCCTGAGGCCTTCTGGTAACTCCATGTAGATCTCTTCTTCCAGCTTATCATACAGGAACGCTGTGTCGACGTCGCACTGCTCAATCTTGCTCGGTAGTCTGACGGATGAGTACCGGATGATCAGTACCGTACTCGAGAACACGCCGAACATGACGTTGGCGTACGCGATCCAAGCTCTCTCCGGTGTTGATGCCTCGGATGAATCGTCATCGGCTCAACAGAAGGCGTTCACGGCGAAGAAGAGCTACGACAAGCGTCGGTTCAACGGCAAGTGCTTCTACTGCAAGAAGACTGGGCACAAGGAAACGGAGTGCCGCAAAAAGAAGGCCGACGAGGAACGCGGGCTAGTCGCGAGAGAGACATCCGACTACGCGTTCACGTCTACGAGTGCGATGGGCAAGACTGAATGGCTCGTCGACTCCGGTGCAAGCTCGCACATGACCAGCGTCCGGGACAAGTTCGTGTCCATGAAGGAGCTGAAGACGACGGTCCGCATCACGATCGCGGATGACAGGAAGATCGACGCAGTTGCAATGGACACCGTCGAGTTGAAGCTGATGGACGGGACGTCTGTCACGCTGTCGGATGTTTTGTATATCCCTGAAGTTGAAGGAAGCCTCATCTCGGTGGCGAAGCTGGCCGAGAAGGACGTCGTCGCGCAGTTCAGCAAGGACAAGTGTGTCTTTCGCTATGGCGATGCTACTGTCATGGAGGCCAAGCGCTGTGGAAACGTCTACAAGTTGAAGACAGTGGGGGACGAGGTGTTCCATGCGGTGACGACATCTCGTAAGGAGCCATGGGCAGGTGTACATGCCCGTCTCAGCCACATCCCGTTCAGCGCTATGAACAGCTACTGACAATGGCTGATGGAGTTCCTCGCGTCGCAGATGCGCCAAGTGATCACGTGTGTGCCGGCTGCTGCATGGGCAAGATGCGAGAAACCAACTTCTCTCGCAACCCGGAAAAGACTGTCAAGAGTGCTGGAGTCCTCGACCTCATCCACTCGGACGTCATGGACCCAATGCAGACGAAGACACCAGGTGGCTGTACGTACGCTGTCACGTCCATCGACGATTTCTCACGTCACGTCACGGTGTACTTCATGAAGAAGAAAGCGGAAGTCTTGGAGAAGTTCAAGATGTTCAAGGCCGACATGGAAAACGCCACAGGGCGCAAGATCAAGCGCATCCACTCGGACAACGGCGGGGAGTACACGGGTCGACTCTTCAAGGAGTACCTGTCCAAGCAAGGCATTCGTCATGAGAAGACAGTGCCGTACACGCCTCGGCAGAATGGACTGGCTGAGCGCATGAAGCGGAGCCTCGTGGAGATGGCTCGTTGCATCCTCTACAACGAGGGCATCGACAAGAAGTGGTGGGCTGAAGCAGTCAACACGTCGGCGTGGATCATCAACAGGATTTCCTACACCGTGACTGTGAAGACACCCTACGAGATCGTGTACCAGAAGAAGCCTCAACTCAAGAACCTGAAGGTGTTCGGTGCACTCGGCTATGGACACATCCCGGATGAGAAGCGCCGCAAGCTCGACACCAACGCGTTCAAGTGCCGCTTTATGGGCTACGAGGATGGTGTCAAGGGATACCGCGTCCTCAATGTCGCTACGGGCCAAGTGAAGATTGTGCGTACGGTGAAGTTCATGGAGACCACTAACACGGATGACTTCATGGCTGAGGTCGAAGGCGACGACAAAGATGGAAATGAAGATGTTGCCGCGCCTCGCGCTACTGCTCCGAGTCGTGGACAGTCGCAGACGCTCACCATCTTCAACGATGAGGTGGTACCACTTCAACACGAGGTGACCACAGAGACTGCAATCGTCCCTGCACCTTCTCACTCCATGATTACTCGCTCGCGTACCCGGCACATTGAGGAGACCACCGATCCCGAAGAAGCGGAAGGACGCAAGAAGCAGATTGTCGCCCCCTCCGCTATTGAAACCAAGCGACAGAAGGTGAGCCAGGATCGCGTCAAACCAAGTAACGAGTTGCTTGCTATTGAAGGAGGTCAGCTGATGGCTGCAACGGAGGAGGTCCCGAAGACGTACGCTGAGGCAACTACACGTCAAGACCAGGATGAATGGAAGAAGGCGATTGCAAGAGAACTGGAGTCACTCATCGCCAACAAGACCTCGAAGCTGGTACCCAAGCCAGCACACCAGCGCCCGATCGGTTGCCGCTGGGTGTTCGCGTTGAAGCGTGATGAAAAGGGTCAAGCCGTTCGGTACAAGACTCGTCTGGTGGCTAAGGGGTACTCGCAGCGTCACGGCATATACTATGAAGAAACGTATTCGCCGGTTGCTTACCTCAACTCGGTTCGCGCCATGCTCGCGAAATGCGGCGCGGAAGGAATGGGCAACACGAGCTGTCGGGTCTCATCTAGAGGCTCACCAATCGTCTCCATCTGGAGGACGATATCCTTGAACTGGTCCACATGCACCGCGAACCGCGTACCGGACTCCATCTTGAAGTTGTGCAACTTCTTGGTGACGAGGAGTCGGTTCTTAAGCGTGTTCCGGTTGAACTGCGCCTCGATCATGCGCCACGAGTCAGCAGCAGTTGTCGCTCCACGGATGCAGACTTGGTATGTGAAACTCACGTCTCCTGCGATCACACCAAGGGCCTTCAGATCGTCGGTCTTCCACTGCACCGTGGAGCAGTCACTCCGCGCGTCGAACTCTGGCTTGATGATGTGGGCCAGCAGTCCCTCGCGCGAGAGCTTCATCCTCATTTTGAACTCCCAGTGGAAGTAGTTGTCTTCCACGAGCTTGACGGTGTCAGCGTAGCCTGGGCTCATAACCTCTTGTAAGTGCGGACGTAGTCTGGAAGTCGATGTGAGGGGTAGGAAGTAGATCCGAAAGTGAATTCATTTGAGTTAGATGTCCTTATCCTGCTAGCTTCTTCCTACTCATGCAGTCTCTCTATTATCTCCCTCTTTGACTTCAGTTAACTATTGCATATGCAGCGGCACACTTGATTGGGACGGGCACACTTGATTGGGACGGGCACGGGCCACCAGCCAATCACAGTGCACTGCAGCGAACACGCTTTAATGCAACGGGCACACTTGGATGGGACGGATACAACTTAACCCAGCCAATCAGATTACATCATTCGCCTCACTTCAACTGCAGACCTTAGAGGTCCTACATTTGCCGCTGGCTAGTGGTTTGAAAAGGCTTCAACATGGACGCCAACACGCCGACGCGATGATTGTACTTGGAATAGATTCTATCGGTCGTTACATAACCTCCCTATGCTCCCACGAGGTCGCTTGCCAGGAGGCCAATCACCTGCTCAGTTAGCATTCTCCCCGTGCCACCACAGCTCACCCCGCTACCATCCCGACCGCTGCTGTCTTCAATGCCGCCGAAGCGACTGTGCGCGCAAGTTTATAGCTAAATTAGATCCATGGCTTGCTGAAACACTGCGAATTTTTACTGAAGTGGACTCTAGCGCACTTTTTTCCGCAGTGGCGGTCATGCTTGTTCAAGCAGCAGACGGTATCGGCCGAATAGTAGCGGAGCGTTCATCGGACAACAAGTCCGACCACTACTTACCTCCGGTGTTGCCTAATCGCCTGGTTAATATGGACGTTTCTCTACTTCGGCGTGCTTTTGCTCGTGATGAGATATTGCGCGAGGCGCTGGACGCATTTGTAGACGAAACCCCGTGATTTGAGGATGGATGGAAGCCGATCGGTGAGCAATTTAACCTGCTCAAACAGTTCTGTGGTGATCTCGCTTCAACCTTCCCGAATATGGCGACGGTAGAGAGTGATTTCTTGATTCTTGGATGGGAGAAGGACGAGCACCGCAGAAGTATTACTGACTTTCTCTGGAAGGGGTGATGCACACGAAGCAGTTCAAACCTCTGCAAGATCTGGCTGACAGGTTGCAGGAGTAGTTTGACCGGCTCAATGCATTTATACTGACTTATGTACTTGATGCCCATGTTCCCATATCTTAACTCTGAGAGTGCCCATGCTCAGCTTCTATATAGGCAAAATCATAGGTATGAGCAAGAAGAACGCGAGGAAGTACTACCTGTCCATGAAGGAGTGGAAATGCGCTGGGTACCCGGTCGTGATTGGCCAGACAGTTTCTGGGGCTTGAGGTTTATAAACATAAGGCCTAAGCTTTTTCCCTTTAGCGTTACTCAATTTCACTTGTCACCCACAAAGATCTGCGTATCTTACGATATGTAAGATCTACTGCTTCAGTACTAATACTACTACATGTACCACTACTTCTATTATACAGACAACGACGGTGAAATCCGCCCGCTATCTGAACACTATCCTCTATTCGAAACGACTGACGCTTAGCGCGACACGAAAACCCGCCAGGTCACTTAATTGTAAATTGTTAGCTAAAATATTACTACAAGAGCAAATATTACGGATACAAGAACTGTTCAATTGTTCGGCTTTCAACTACAAAAATCGTAAACCATTATTAGTCAGGGTCCGACTAATTAGCGTGAACGGTGTATTACTTCAGTATTAATACTACTACCTGTATTGTGCTTTGTAGATTTTTTGTCGCTCCATTTAGGGCGTGGTTGCGTTAATCGTGTCTGGTGTCGGTGTCGGCCTTCGGCGACATAGACACGCAGCATGCCCTCGTCTGATTGGTCGCTCTTGTTTCCCTCGTGTCGACCCGAGACACGAGTCGAGAAGTCGTGTCTCGGGTCGACACCTATGCATAGACGAAACTTTATATATTCAAAATCATATTTTTATATTTAAAATTATATTTTGCAAGAAGCACTCACGCTTCGATGGCTCGGTAGCGGCGATATCAGCCAATCCTGACGCCTTACGTGTAGCGGCGGCTGCTGCGCTAGAGCTTGGGTCTTCGAGCTTGATGGCGCGCAGCAGCCCAGCACAAGGTGCCTTCTGTGAGAGGTAGGTTGGAAAATGATGGCCACCCCGAGACACTGACACTGACACGGGCAACAAGACCAGCGCGATAGGGATAGGGCAGACACGAGAAGCCGACACCAGCACCAGACACGGTTAACGCAACCACGCCCTTAAGAGCATCTCCACCGGTATCGGTATTTTTCCGACAAACCAGGGTTTGATTGCTCACTGTTGCCAGGTTTTCAGTGTAGTTTATGCACATGCCGATTGTTTCCACACCGCGTGCTTTCGCTCACTCAGCAAACACACAAAGAGAAAGCATGGACCTGACACCGACCATCGGGGCGCAACGGTGGTCGCGCCCATGGGGCTCGTCACACGAGCTGGTTGACGACAGCGTTGAGCTGCTTGCCATTGAGATGCTACTTAGCGAGGACTCGGACGACGAGGAAGAGCCTCGACGTGGCGGTTCGCGCCCGGGCAAGTTGGCTAACATCGACAGGTTGGCAGGATTTTACGCAGAGCTCTTCTACCGAGATTATTTCAGTGCTTCGCCGACGTACAACGGAGAGCACTTCCGCCGGCGCTTCCGGATGAACCGGGATCTGTTCAAGAAGTTTGCTTCCGACATTGAGTGCCACGACCCCTACTTCCGTCAGAAAGCCGACTGCACGGGTTAATTAGGACTCACCTGCTACCAAAAGTGCGCCGCTGCCATTCGTGCTTTGGCGACGGGTTCATCTGCTGACGATCTTGATGATCGCTACCGTTTGGCTAAGTCGACGGCGTTGGAGACGCTGCGACGATCCTGCGAGGCTGTAGTAGCCGTCTACGGGGAGTCATAGCTGCGCTATCCTACCGAGCAAGATCTAACAAGGTTGCTGGCACAGAGTGCAAAGCGTGGCTGGCCAGGTATGCTGGGGTCTATCGACTGCATGCACTGGGTTTAGCAGCAACATTTTGCCAAGATGCAGGAAGCTCAAAGAAAAGACGTTGAGCGAGCGTTTGGTATGCTGCCGGCGCGCTGGCACATCTTGACGAGCCCTTGTCGCCTTTGGAGCCAGAATGCTATGAAGTCGGTCATCGTGGCATGCGTCGCTCTGCACAATATGATTATCGAGGACGACCTGGCATGTGGTCAATCGAGCGAATATGTACTGGATACGCCTCCGACAATGCCTTTTGTTGTGGAACCACCGCCATCTACACCGAGTGCTAACTCAAGGGGCGTACTTCGTGCAGTGGGAAATCGAGATGTGCATCGCGAACTTCAACGCGATTTAATGGAGTACCAATGGAGCACGCTAGGAGATCTTGTTTAGACTAAATCTAAATTTTCAGCAACCTGATCTACTTCACATTATCAGTAGCATCTTACTTCCCCTGGTCATTTGTTCAGTTCTCCGCTGATGTTGCAAGGTTCATTTGCTGACTTCCTGCCGATGCAGTGCACTGAGCCGTAGCTTCTTGAAGGCGTCGCTCGGCCAAACCCAGCGCCGTGCGCTCTTCGACTAGTTTGCGTTGCGCGGCCAGCATAAACTGTTGCTTCTTGGCTGAAAAAAAGCTTGAGCTTCAGCACTGGTGTCGTTGCTAAAAATCTGGAGCGCTAGCTGATCCTGCATCATTTCATTCTGGTCGCGAAGTAGATCGTTCTTGGTCTGGATAGACTGCGCAATTTTAGCTGCAAAATCCAGCTTTGCTTTTGCTGATGTACTCGTGGGCCGCGCGCTTCGCTTTCTTGTTACCAACCGGGCGATTGGTAGGTACTGATGCTTGTGTAGGCGCTGTCAGCGAATTGGCCGGTAGACGTTTCGTCGTTGACAATGTAGTAACACACTCAACCCACTTCGGCTTTTTGCGGAGAAACTCCCAGCAGTGAAGTTGTATAAATGCACCCCCACAAGAGTCGAGGTATATCGTGAGTGCTTCGTCGATGTAGTTTTGCTCGGTCCAGCCCGAACGCGTGACCGCCTTCGCCTTGGCGTAGCAGCCGCAGAACTTGGTCACCTTCTTCTGGATAGTGTCTCTCCAATGCGCGGTAATACTGTCTTTGGCCCGCTGTTTCTCCGGCTCGCCCAAACGGATCACTGCAGCATTAAACGCATCCGCAACTTTACCAAAGAAAGCTGATCCTTTCTGATACCTACCGACGATGGGATCCTCGCTAATCCCTAAAAAGCACTTGCACAGCAGCAACTGGTCTTCTTTTACGAACGACTTTCCTCGCCTGGCGGAGGAGACCGAGCTGGAAGTTGGAGCCAGAGAAGGAGCGTCAGGTGTAGCCGATGCAGGAGACTCGGTCTCGGTAGCCAACATGAAGAAAGAAGGCTCCGCCGCAGCGGGAGAGGCAGGGTCTTGTACGGGGGACGGCAGCTCGCTCGAGGTGGCAAGAGACTCCGGCCCAGGGCCGGAAGGTCCCATGCTTGGTTTGTGAGCCTTCAGGATGTGATTTGCGAGTGTCAGCAAAAATTCCACCAACTATGGTGGAATTTTTGTCGAAACAGGACCTTCAACAGCTATTGCCAAAATTATTCCGGACCGGTGTGGACGTTATTGACTTTTTCTTAACAAATATCGCTATTGGTGGATTTTTTGTTGACCGGTGGAGATGCTCTAAGGCCTTAGATCGACCTCCACCAGCAAACAAATCGTGGACATAAAAATGCGGAAGTTGATAAACCCTGCTTGCCCACAGATTTGCCGTATCGGCTATTCGTTGCCTGCTAAAACGATCACCTCGGTGGCACCGAAATGTCGCCGGCTACTGACACTCTAATACTGCTATGCTGGTGGTGTGTGATGGCGCTTTAGCTTCACCTGTGGGTGCACTAGCTGCTCCTATTGTAGTTTTTAGTCTAAGTAGCTTGTAGGATATTTTTTACGTACTAAACTACTACGTCACATGGTCATCCTTTCCGACTTCTACGACACCTCTAGTTACACCGCAGCATTCGTACAGATATAAAGCTAGTGTATGCACATAAATATTATGCATATGGATACGATAAATGGCTCGCCACCTAGTACACAACACACAAACAAGATATTGGGCACCATGCAACTACTGTAGCTCGATGATGATCTGCACCCACCAATCCCTCTGT
This sequence comes from Phytophthora fragariae, assembly GCA_009729435.1. Lineage (NCBI taxonomy): Eukaryota > Oomycota > Peronosporomycetes > Peronosporales > Peronosporaceae > Phytophthora > Phytophthora fragariae. The sequence continues at coordinate 116,205 of QQOI01000088.1, read as the reverse complement.
CCGAGTGGTGGTGTCACGTTTTGATCACTCTTCCTGCATGATGTGGGCCTATTGTGTCGGACAGATGGAGAGTCGAGTTATTATAAATCGGCCAGAATTGCGTTTTCAAACCGGCAATTCCAGCACAGTTACCATAAATCAGGATCCAAACCCATGCTTGTGAAAAATAATCTGGTCAATTGCACTGTCCTTTTCACTAACTTTTATCGAGGTCCAGATTTTATAAATCGACCAAAGCGCTAAGTGAAAACGACAAACGCATTGCAAAGCACAATACCACTACTTCTATTATTCCACTCCATTCCAGAATAATAGGTCAATATAAAAAAAGTGTGCGACGATAAGCTCAATATATAACAAAACACGGTGAAAGCCATACCAAAACACGCAGCTCGTCTCCACCATTCGTTTGGTGTGCTAAACTTGCGATGGCGTCAAGTTTTGGCGCCAAGACGAGAAAATCGCTCCACCTCGGTTGGTTTTGTCTGGCAAAAAGGACAGTTCATTAAGCATTTCGCCCCTCCCCCCGGAAGCGTCCAAGGTCCACCCCACCAGCAACTACAAAGCTATGCATACCATGTCGACCCACTCGCTGCCTGCCGTGCCGTCCGCAAAGCAGCCGCCGAAGCCGTCCGCGTCGCCGCCTATGTTGTCCGTGCCGCTGTCCATGCCGTCCACGTCGCCGCCCATGTTGTCCGTGCCGCTGGCCAAGCCGTCCGCGTCGCTGTCCATGCCGTCCGCGCCGCTCGTGTCGTCCGCGCCGTTGTCCACACCGTCCGTGCCGCTGGCCAAGCCGTCCGCGTCGCTGACCATGTCGTCCGTGCCGCCGGCCATGTCGACCGCGTCGCTGCCCATGCCGTCCGCGTCGCCGCTCGAGTCCTCCGTGCCGTTGTCTACGCCGTCCGCGTCGCCGCTCGTGTCGTCCGTGCCGCTAGCCATGTCGACCGCGTCGCCGCCCATGTTGTCCGTGCCGCTGGCCGTGTCGGCCGTGCCGCTGGCCATGTCGGCCGTGCCTCCACCCATGTCCGTGCCGATGTCCATGTCTGTGCCGATGTCGACGTCCGTGCCGCCACCCGTGTCCGTGCCGACACTCGTGTCCTACATGCCGCCACTCGTGTCCTACATGCCGACACCCATGTCGACCGTGTCTCCACCCATGTCCGTGCCGATGTCCACGTCCGTGCCGCTGTCCACGTCCGTGCCAATGCCCATATCCGTGTCGCTACCGCCGACTATGCCGACACTGGAGATGGCCACTGAATGCACGGAGCCTTTGTTGCATCGCCGTAAAGCCAATCTAACGGCGCATGAGTGCGATCAGGTAGTTCAAGCTCTATTGACACGAATGAAAGGAGACGAACTACACAAGGGAGCAAAGACAGAGGTTGCTCAACTTATTGGTGTCCATCTTAACACTGTTCGGCGCGTATGGAAGCGTGCTGAAGAAGAATGGCGCCGTACCGGTGTCTACGAGCTACACCTCGGATGCACCTCAAAGGCCGGAGACGCCTTGACCGTAGCCAACAGCTTGAGCTTCTGCGGAGCGTACCGGTCGCTCGCCGCTCCACATTTCGCGCAGCAGGTGATGCGTGTGGTCTACCCACTACTACCGTGTTCCGGGAGCTGCAGCGCGGGCACCTACGCTCCCATAACAGTGTCCTTCGTCCATTGTTGACCGAGGACAACAAGCGCGGGAGACTGGAGTTCTGCAAGGCACACATTGACCCAGACACCATGCATTTCTCGGGCATGTACAACACAATTCACGTAGATGAAAAAATCTTCTACATTACTCAGCCACGGCGACGCTTCCTACTCCTACCGGATGAGCAAGCCCCTACACGTCGCGTCAGAAGCCGCCGCTTCATCACGCGAGTTCTGATGCTCGTAGCCGTCAGCAGACCACGTTATGGACCCGACGGCGAGCTTTTTGACGGTAAGCTCGGTATTTGGGCCTTTACCGAGCAAGTTGCTGCCGTACGCTCTAGTAAACGAAGGCCGGCCGGCGCTCTCGAGACGAAGGAGGTGTCCGTAACCAAGACGACCTACAGAGAGAAGCTGATTTCTGACGTGCTGCCCTCTATCTGCGCTAGATGGCCAACCCGCGACCGCGTAGTGATTCAGCAAGACAATGCCCCAGCCCATATTCCACCGTCCGACTCTGAATTTGCTACTGCTGTGGACCGCTCTGGCATGCAGGTGGAGTTGTGTTGCCAACCGCCCAACAGTCCCGACCTGAACTGTTGCGACTTGGGAGTTTTCTCTGCAATTCAAGCGCGGCAAAGGGAGAAAACAGCACGTAATATCGATGAACTTATTGCAGCAGCAACAGAGGCTTACTGGGAACTCCCTTCCGGAGTTTTGAATGCAGCGTTCCTCAGTTTGCAAAGCTGTATGGACTTATGCGTGCAAGCTGGCGGCGACAACGACTTTAAGCCGCCTCATATGGGCAAACTGCGGCTTGAACGGGAGGGGAGACTCCCTGCTCGTGTTTCATGCTCGCCGGGAACAGTCGCTATCTTTGCGGATTCACCCCCGTCCACCACACCCTACTATAGTTAGATTAAGATGAAGTAGAGACCTATTATTCAGGAACAGTAGAAACAGGCCTAGAGACCTATTAATCTGGAATGGAGTGGTAGTAGTACTACGTATCCGTCTGAGGCATATGTCCGGTCACTTAAGCAATCATACAAAACGTAGTATATAGAGGGGGTGTTGCAAATGTGTTGCGTATTTCCTGTCACCATACAAATCTAGGTCATTAAGAAGGTCCATACAATTTTCTATATAAAATGCTTCGCCGAAAGCGCGCTCTGGGGCGGTCAGGATAATGATTCTGCCGCTCTGGCTTATCGAACCCACCAGCCAAGCATCTTGACAAAAGGAATGTATCTCCCCGGGGTCCCTACTCGCTCAGAACGTCGTGAAAGCTCCCCGCCAGCCAAGCCACCACGTTGGGCAGACAATTATGTACTGTTTATGCAAAAAAGCTGCTTCAGACCCAGAATCGGACGATGTTCCTACCACCGAATCTAGACGGACATTATTTGACCTTGTTCGGTACCCGTGGACTGGCTATGAAGTGCCAACAACACATGGAAAATCCTTACCCATCATTTAGGGTAAAATTATTTTATCTTCGGTTTGGTGTATGCAAAATACACCACTAAGGAGCATTCTTATGCCTACAATTCTAAATTTGGCTAATATAGGACTTAGCGCATTTCAACCATGCACTCTAGATTTGGTGCACCGGTTCTGTGTAAATTTGGTAAGGAAGACTGACTTACCAAATCTAACCTCATGTATTGTTATCGTCGCTAAGCAGCCCCCTTTCCTACGAAAGCAACATCCTTCTGTAGATATCTCATATGCAGGTAAGAAACTACATCGTAGATACAATTTTCCTTGGTGGAGCTACTCAGTTATATCTCCAATATAGCGATACACCATGAACGACTGCTGCACCTTGAAGATATGGTTAAGTATCATGATGCATGAAGCGAGATGGCAGCTCATGTGGACCACTGGGCATACACTCCTTCAAATGCTGTTGTGGTGGCGCTTGCTTTGGAGTGGGTCAATCATGTAGCATGTCGTTTTGTTTGCATTTACATCGACGCTCCTGCAAGATCATGATGCCAGTTTGACCCCATGATACTCAACAGAAACTGTATTATTGAAAACCAAACGAACGGTTTGGCATGTAAAAAGATATTCTGAAAACACCATGTACAAAGTTGAATAGTTATAGCGGTTTGCGTCCGTGTTGTGTTTGTTGTCCGCCTAAAAATCATTCGGAAAGCCTTGAACAGTCGTTTCGTCCGCGTTGTATGAAATGCTACGACTCAAGCAACGTTGGTGTCGGATTCCAGCACTACCTCTGCGGAAATACCGTCGTTCTGCCCGCAGAATACATCGAAATATGCGAAGGCTCGCTGTACATCAGTGCGACCCGCTAGCTCTTCGATCTGCATCCTAAGTGTCGCGCCGAATCGCCTTCCTTGCTAAAGCACACCGTCGAATTTACACAGAGTTTAGATGATTTTACCAAATATAGACCAAATATACGCACTCGTTACCGGTTCGTTCTGAAGGTACTGCAGTCTTCCATACGCGTTCCATCCGCCTTGTGTAACATCACCATGTTGTTTTTCAGACGAGGGTCCTTCACGATCCAATTCTACCCATATGATTCCCACATAAGTCGATTTCGCACGTGGCGGCGGCTCCCAGAATCCATCTCGCTAAAACCATATTACGCAGCCATGACGCACAAGATGACCCGATCACATAACTTACCTTGTTCTCTCACGCAACGCGGGCTCTTCTTGGTGATCTCGCCATCTCCATTTGCTTAATCGAGCACCAGCAGTCGCTACGTGTTTAGCACACCCCCTCCCCCGCAGCATCGAAGCAATATTGCAAATGAATTGTGTCGGTACATCCAGCGTCAGTCGTCGAGCGAGCTCGAGCCATCTTCTCCGCGTGAAGTGTCTCCAACGACCCACATTCGTGCTTAAAAAGATGTCTCCTGGCCTCCGTATCATTACCCTACAAAACGACACAGTGTTAGCGTCGAGTAGTCGTAGATAATGGCGGAAATCACTTACCCGGTGAACCATGCGCATGAGGGGTCTTCACTCTCGGGTCTGTCGGAAATCGGCGAATGACAGTCACTGGACCAGCGCCAGTGCGGGGACTGATTTTCTAAAAAAAAACTGGACCTCCCCTCGGTAATGTATTTTATATCTTCGCCTTCCTGTAGTTCAACCCGAGCCCCAGAAACTGGCTAGAGCTGGTCCACCAAATTTAACCGAAATTTACAGAGCCTACACAGAATCTAGATTCTAGATTCGGTGGTAGCAGCGCCTCCCCCCAGAATCGGCCGATACAAAATGCAATCCAGTGTAGAGTGGCCGATTCGCCCTGAAAATCGCAAAAGGGCGCATTAAGGCAAAGGACCAATTTAGTGGCCTGAGCCAATTTAGTGGCCCCGCTTATATTGATCAATGCGAGAAGTGTAGCCATCAGATACCCGTTTTGATTTGCTTACAGAAAAGAGCAGATTCGTGTCAGCACGTCTTTCAATTCTCTGAAATTTATTTCAGAGCTAAGGAGGGATCCGAGTGGACGTCTTATTCTTCGAAAACACTATGACCTGGTAATGTATGGGTGATAGATGATATTAGTTTATAGAGGTTTAGTGGGAAAATCATGTAAGTACTCTACAGTTACTTTCATGAATCATAATACCCTCTGAATATGATAAATTACTGGGATGTTGCTTGTAACGTCCACCTCGCCTAGGTACGAGGTTTGGAGGTTGCGCGAAGGGATCATCCGCCCACAAGAAATCTTCCTCCTGGAGCACTTCTTAAATACCTACACGTGTAGCCATATCAAACGCATAGACTAATTTATTAATAAATATTGGCTAGTTTACTAAGATAGCAAGTACTGATAAGGTACGCTGCTCCTTCGTTCACGCGGTGCGTCTATCCACCAAAGTGCATTTAGAACTGGTTTGGGATTATACCTGCATTTGAAATACAGGCGACTGGCACGATGCAGATGCTCTCTCGATCAATGGTATGAACACGAATCACATCTTATCAATGTGGTAAATTGAGCTTTTAGTATTGTCAAACGAAAAAAAGACGTTTTAATGTACGAAGAAATGTAAAACCACTGGTGGTGGTAGAGAGAAAATGTAGTGTAATGGACTAAGCCGTGCAGTTACCCGGAACAGCTCTGGATTTACAAGTAGAAGTTTTTTGTGTCTTACTATGAAGTGCTACGTAGTACATTGTATTCAACGACGACAGTCGTGATGATGATGAGGGTACAAGCAATCTAGAGTGCGTCTATCAGTGTCCCGCCCAGGGCTCTGGATAAATCCAGAGAACAACAAACAATACAACTTTCTAAATTTCAGAGCTTTTTCGTGCGAAGCGCGACTTTGTTTTGAGAACAATCGGAGCAATATTGAATGCGTGGGGGACTGCGTAAAAAACGTCCTTAATATAGCGTTGGCTTGACCGGAAATAGGCGACGACCGGAAACATGCCCAAGACGGATAGTACTTATTATACAAGTAGTATTAATACATATAGTAGTAATGCATAGTAGTATATTTTATTAGCAACGTCTCATTCTATACTTTTAAGTACATATTTAAAAATATGAATGTATGCCACCGATAGCGTTTTACTGTAGTATTTGTCAATTGGTGCAATCATATAAAGATTAGGACGCCGGGTGAGATCAATGTATACATATAATAACAACTCTGGATTAAAATCCAGGGAACACTGTTGAAATGGATTGTTGAACCTTTGTCGGCTGAACTATGAAAGACAAGTGCCGCTACCGCCTGTGATAGTCTCGATCCAAGTACGCGCACTTGACACGAGCGAGTAGATGCCGTAGTAGCCCTCCCTTCCGCACGTATCGTCCTTTGCCCAGCTTACAACGCCAATCAACAAATCGTCACCCTCAGCCGACTCAATAATCAGCGGGCCCCCCCGAGTCACCCAAACACGAGTCGCGGTTTGCAATGCCCCCAGCGCACACCATACTCGAGTCGACAGTGGCGTAAGCGGCGCAAGCCTGATCGCTCGCCAATGGGACGTCTACGCGCTGTAGCTCGTAGGAGAAGTTCCCGTTCGTCTCTGCATTCGTCCCCCACCCCATCGTCGTTGCCATCTTCCCCGGTTTGAAGTCCGAGTCGTCAGCTGCGGCAAGCTTAACAGGTTTGTACTTGCTGGGTCTCTCGAGTTCTACCATCATAAAATCGTCTCCATTCGCCAAGTGCTCAGAGTAGTTTGGGTGGTTCATCAACGACACAGTTTTGATCTGCTCGCCGATTTCAGTGCCATTTTGGTAGTGCTCACCGATCGAGGCCCAGCGAAAAGCCTGTGCTGCGCAGTGAGACACAGTGAGGACGTGGGTGGGAGAGATCAGAGAGCCGCCGCATACGTTGACTGAGTCCCTCTCGAGGCGCAGACCAGCGACGTACGTCTTGGTTCCACTGGGGACGACTTCACCACCAAGGATGAGTTGGCGCTCAACGTGGCCTTGGTAGGCGCCTGCGGTGGAGGCAACGCAGGCCAACGCGATGGTGATGGATGAGACCGACTTGATCATGACAAAGTTGTGTGCGAGTGTGACGTTCGTGACCGAATCCGAAGTGGTTGGTATTCATTGATGCACTGCAGAGCAAAGTACAGTACTGTACATCTACCGTCAGGAACTCGATGCGTACGTAAGTATGTACTATACTACTATCCATATAGTGCATGTACATGACATTTACCATGTACATGTACATGTATTACGCTTCACGGAGCCAGAAACTGACCAGCAAAGCGCACATCACTTCACGTGAAGCCAGTTGTTGTTTTCTACGATAACGTTTCGTTGATTGCGAGTTGTGGTGTGATTTGCTCTTCAGGCTCTCTTCGAAGTGCAGAATCAACCCTTCGGATGCCCTTGTGTACGCTGTGCTGTTCTTGACTGTACAAACAGCCGGTACTGCGTGCATCCGCTTTTGAAAGGAATATGTTGAAAGTCCACCCAAAAATGTCCGCAGGCCAGGCGGAAGCGCATGGAGCCTCTCTGTCGATGCCAATCTCGTTGATTCCCAGGAATAACGTGCATATTAATCCTCAGTGAGACAAGTTGTATGGCGCAAACCGAATGGCAAAGCCTAACGATGAAAAAGAAAGATCTTGTAGTACAGGTTGTTAGTGCACGCTTCGAGTTCAACGATACTGCCATCAACATACATGTACATGTAGAAACATATTAATTTCAAGAACGGATGCACAGTGCATTGCACACGGAGTCTTGTATGAGCAAATCTCATGATGCTACGCAATCAACGAAACGTTATCGTAATGTCACCACAAGCACGAGCTTGGAGTGCAGCAGTACACCACACAGTCAGTCATGAAATCCAAAGAAACGTCCTTCCTTTTTACTTGCCAAAGTTTCGATTTTACTGAATAGTACCCGGATCACTATTTACAATCGTCTACAAAAAAACGATAACTTTTGGGAGGGGGGGCGTCTGTACTGTGTAGGATCACTAAAATGATAGGGCTTCGCAGAGAAAGCGAAAAATTAGACTTTCTCAGATTCACAACATGATAAATGTAGGGGAGATTCAAATGTAGCAGATTAGAATGTATTAATTCTCATTATTGACTGTGCAATAAGACTCCAAATATCATGAATTGTGTGTATCGGCGAAGTCAGAGGTTTACGAGTACTGCATTCATTCGAAAAGTGTACATTAAAGCTTGTTCTGTATTACGTCGCGTTATAAATAAAATGCTTATTCGCTCTACTTGTCAACGACTTCGACGTCGTCATGTGCGATACTGAGCTCATCAATGACGTCTTCATTCACCGCAGAATCGCTTGTTTGTTGTTTTTTCTTTCCGAGTGTGATCGTTGTCCGCTTCCTTTACATTTTGCAGCAGATGTTGTTATACAAAGAGTGCTAGCGACGTCGTGTCACCGGTGAGGCGCATTGGTGGCTGAAAACAAAGCTATCACCATTGTCATTCGTGTCCGTACCGGGTTTATATTATGTGCAGGGCTTCTATTTTCAGATCCAAATTCTTAAACGTGACCGGATACTATGTTGTGAAGGGCTTGTATTCGGTGAAATCCGTTAGAAAATAACAATTCATTGATGTGCGCAATGTACAGCACAGGCGCATGTCTTTTACAGAAAATAGGATAATCACACGCCCATTCCAGAGACATCGTTAATCGAGCCGAGTGGTTACCAGGTTGCGTAGCCGCAGCAAACCCGCGCGGGATGCCCGCGAAGCAGGATCGCGTGGTATTTGCGAAGGCGGGTCCAGCGCCGAGCATTCCAGCGAGCCGTACAGTATTACATGTTCTAGTGATATATATTATACTTAGTATTAATACATTTACATGTACATGTATTACTACCGGGCCTCACTATAATAAATTATATAATACATGTATCAGACTGCACATGTATTACAGGTAATACAGAAAGAAGTTCTGTCACAGAACTCGGGAAACAGCAAATCCTCACTGTCAGCAACCCAAACTGGGTTGCTGACAGTGAGGATTTGTCCCAATCTCAGGTTCTGCCAAAGCACCTAGCAAATCTATGCGCGAACGTGGACGGAAGCTCTTGCATTCCGGCTTTTCCTGCCTTCTGCCAACTTCCAGCCGCTTGCTACAAGCCATGAAATTCGTGTCCGCTTTCCTCGCTATCGTGTCGGCCACGATGGCCGTAGGCTCACTGCCCGCTGGTGCTCAAGATGGGTCCAAGTACGCCAACGTTTCAGTGAATGATCCCTGCCCAAGCAACATCTCCCGCAACGCTATCGAAACATCCGACAACAGCACCGTCCCAAAAGGCACGAAGACGTACGTCACCACTCTGCGCGTCAACGCGACCAGCAACAACTTCTGTGCTGCTACTCTTATTACTGTTGCAATATGGTGCCACACACCCCAGAAGTGGACCTCACTTGGCGGCGACAACCACGTCTTCAGTGCGGAGGAAGCTGCGTTGAATACAGGAGCTAGGTAAAGAACGAGAGACAGCGTTGCTCTGTAGAGTATATTTCTAAGAGTGTGATGAAGGGTCGAGCGCGGCACTTCCTGAAACCACCGACGCCGCCTGCTAATTATAAAAATATGCATCTTGCCGTATTTTCTTACCTCGTCCTCACTGGTATCTCCAAATCTGGTTATCACCATCTCGATCGAGGTTCTCGGCTTCTGGTTTGACTTCCTCGAACTGTAACACGACCTCCCTAGGAAGACATTCACTCTTCTGATTGGGACTCGAGTGAGGTTGTTGTTTCTGTCAGGATAATGCTTAACGCTGGTTGACCTTGTCGATGATGCAGTGACGTTTGCTTTTCAAGCAATCGTTTCGATCCACGCGGGTTCAGTCCATTGAGACGACGTAGAAATCGCTTGATGAGGCCTGGTACTGACTGCAAATTTGCCACAGGTTCCCAAGTGATATCGTCGGCTTTACCAACCCACTTGCACTTGTACTCATCTAGACCGTCTTTGTCTAGTCGATGTTCCAGAATATCCTCGATCAAATATCCCTCGGATCCGTCCTTCAAGCGGACCGTAGGAACTGCATTGTGGCGGAGCGGCGACTCGTCTTTCTTAAACAGCTTCAAATTCATGGTGTGAAAAACCGGGTAGAGAGGTAGCTGTGGCGGAAGATTGAGTCGATAAGAGGTGCCTCCATGTTGTTTTTCGACGATTTCATAGGGTCCAATCCATTTTGGTGCGAGTTTTCGCCTCAGTGCGCCCGCATTTTCGACACTCAGGTTTTTTGTTGAGACGAGGACCATATCGCCAATTTGACAAGATTGATCGCGACGACCTTTGTCATAGTGCAACTTCATTTTGTTTGCCGTGTCACGAACTTTTGCTTGGAGACCGCGTAATATGCCCTCCGTGTGTAGCAGGAACGTCGTTGAAGGGTCTGTCTCGCTGGAGGCCGTTGGTACTTCGCTGTGAACAGGCATGCGTGGATTATATCCGAGATCCGCAAAGAAGGGTGTCATCTGGATGCTAGCTTGGTAGTGTCGATTGTACGCAAATTCAGCTAAAGCCAAGTAATCTGCCCAATCATTTTTGTATCCGCTCACGTAGCTTCTAAGATATACTGCCAATATAGCGTTGATTCGTTCGACTTGTCCATCGGTCCTCTGTTGATAGGCAGCCGCCATGCGCAGTTTTGTACCCGTTAATCTAGCGCATTCTCGCCAGAACGTGGGTGTGAACTTCGAATCTCTGTCGGATGTGATATCCCGAGGGATTCCATGATACCGCACGTACTCATTTAAGAATAAACAAGCAAATTCTTCCGCTGAGATTGTCGTTTTGGTCTCAATAAAGTGGGCTCGTTTTGTTAGCCGATCGGCAATCACCAAAACAGCATCATTGTGGTTGCTATTCACCGGAAGTCCCGTGATGAAATCCATTCCAATGGATTCCCATCTTGCGGTCGGTACCTCGAGTGGGCGTAAGAAACCAGGTGCCTTTCCAGTTCTTCCTTTACTCCGCTGACATGCCTGACAAGTTTTAATGTACTGCGTGATTCGGCGAACCATGCTGCGCCAATAATTTTTTTCCTGGACAGCACGGATCGTCTTATCGATTCCAGGGTGTCCACTAAGCGTGCTGTCGTGAAGCTCCCAGAGCACTGCATTCTGAACTTCTTCATTTTCAGGGGGGATCCAGATGCGAGACGTCCCATTGGTATTATAGAAGACCAGATTCTCGACTTCTGAGAATGAAAAGTGCTCAGCGTCTGCTACAGGCGGCTTCTCGTTTTTCAACAAGCTGTTTAGTATCACTTTCTCCGTCGCCTGAGCCCGTCGAATGAGCTCTATCAATGAAGTTGACTGCACTCGTCTGGCCACAAACATTTGTTTGTTCTTCTGCGCTAGGAAATCGACTTCGAAATCACTGCGGCTGCTCAGTGCATCGGCCACTGTATTTGTTTCGCCAGGTATGTAGTTGAATTTCAAATTGTAATCTGCAAGCTGATCATACCAACGGCAAATACGCCGATTGATACTTTTCTGCGTGAGTACTTTTCCAACGATCGATGGACTGTTTCAACCGTGCATCCTCCATCGATAAGGTAGACGCGCCAAATGTTTAGGCAATGGATGATGGCTAGCATCTCCTGCTCATGCGTCGGGTAATTGAGTTCTGCTGACGTGAGTTTCCGTCCTGTAAAAGCAATAGGGTGCTCGATTCCTCCACTTGTATTTCCGTTAGATGATGTATCATGCTCATGCTGCAGCTCGACCTCCGCTGAAGGAGAATTAGTCTGGAAAAGCACTCCACCAATTGCAAATTGAGATGCGTCCGTCCGAATACGAAAGGGGCGAGAAAAATCGGGGAGGGCCAGCGCGGGTGTTTTGCTCAACGCCATTTTGAGTGCGTCAAATGCACTTTGGGCGGCGGAAGTCCAACAAAGTACTTTGGCTTTAGACTTTACCAAGTTGAAAAGTGGGGCACTGATTTCTGAGTAGTTACGACAAAACCGCTGGACGTAGACCGTGGTCCCCCAAAAGGACAGTAGATCTTTGACATTCCGTGGCGTAGGCCAGTCTTTGATGACGGCAACTTTGTCCGGGTCAATGCGGACACCTTGGAGCCCAACGAAGTCCCCGAGGCAAGGAATTTCACGGCTGCATATCGTAGATTTCGCGAGTTTGAGATAAAGTTTCCGGTCTAAACAACGCTGAAAAACATGTTCGACGGCGGCAAGATGTATGTTGATATCCTCGTCGCGCGTGAACACATAAATATCATCAAAATACGTTGCAACCGAGTCGGCTAAATCCTTAAAAATTTCGGTGACGATGCGATTAAATGTAGCGGGAGCGTTACTTAACCCCATCGGCACGGCCAAGTATTCGAAAAGACCGTCCGGAGTTTGAAACGCTGTCAGAGGTATGTCCTTTTCGCGCATGCGAATCTGGTAATAGCCTGAAAGTAAATCAAAGCAACTGTACCAGCAACAACCAGCCATCCTATCCAAAATGTCGTCTTTACGTGGCATTGGCGTAGACTGACGAATAGTGTGCTCGTTCATGGCCCGATAGTCATGCACAATTCGCCAGCCCACTGGCTTGCGTATGCAAAAGGTCGGAGCACCATGGGGAGAAATACTCGGGCGAATTAATCCAGCTTGCAGCATCTCCTCCAACCATGCACGAATAGTCTTAGTTTGCTCTGGGCTGTGGCGCCATTGCGGCCGGAATACAGCTCCATGTCCTGGCGTCAATTCCATTTCGTGTTCCCCATGAACAGGGATGCCTTTAGGCAAGTGGGTGCGAAAAATGGTCTCAAACTTCTTAATCAGTGGAAAAGCTGGGTTCAATTTAAACGAATCCAGGTCGGTCCGAGCTTGGCGCTCTGTTTTATCGCGAGTTTTTGAATTTGCTGCGTGTAGATGTTGTTGTTGTTTCGCGATCTCATCCGTATAGACGGAGAGAAAGTCGCCGCCCTGTTTCCATGTTGCGCGAAGGGCGTTAATCGTTGCTTGTGGCAAAATTACCACGAATTCACAAGCTTTCTTACGGACGAGTCGTTTAGCCTGCTTCATAGAGATGTAGCGAGTCATCCCGTGCGCTTTGCTGAAATGAAAACTTTTTTCTGATCGCCCCCGAAGTACGTGCAGCTTGGTTTGCTGCTGCGTTCGACGATTACCGATTTTTAGAACCGGAGCACGAAGCTCAAGGTCCTGCTGTCGTCGAGCTGCCTTGTAAGATGGCTTTTTTCGTGTTTGACGACGAGACCGACGTAGTCGTCGGTGTCATAGACTCTGTCTGTTGTCCAGTCAATTATTGGTTTCATTTTTCGCTTCCAGGGAACCCCCATCATTAAATCACAGTCGTTGGGAATTAGGCATACGTTGAAGTCGAAATCGAATGAAGACATGTCATCGACAAATATGCTCAGCGCGATGGTGCGGTTTGGTATACTCTCAGTCTTGCCGTTCCCAAATGTGACTTCGAATGTACCTCGATCTACCACCGAACCCATCATCCCATTCTGACGTAAGAAAGCTTCACTTACTCCACAGAAGTCAGCTCCTTCGTCAAAAAAGGCTGAACCCCGAGTTATTTTGTCGCTGCAGACACACCCAACTTCTTTTATCAGGTAGCGACTCCAGTTTGTTGTTGGCTCCGTATGTTCTACGAAGTATTTCACGTTGTCCATTTTGCCTGGGTCAAAAACCCAAGAAATCAGACTGTCGTTGGCTGTAGCAGGTCCTAGGACGCCATCCCTAAGACCTTCTAGTTTAAATCCGGCATGATCTTCGAGAGGTCCGCCTGAATGGCGCTAATAACCTCCCATAGCTTTCGATCAGATGAAGTCGGTGGTGCCATTACTGCAGCCGTGTTGTATCCGGATCGCTCGCGATTTTGCAGCCATTGTGGCTTTAACTCCGGGTGCAGTGCCCAGCACTTGTCAGCCGGGTGTCCGGTTTCCAGGCAGCGAGTCGCAGAGCAGCGTTGGTTCGATCGGCCCCTGGATTTTGGCTCTGCAGGCTAGCTCGCCGATTGCTTAGTTGTCTTCGTACTGCTACTCTTGACTGCTTCACTATCGTTGTCTTTTGGGTTCAGGCCCCGTGCCCCGTCCAGAAGATCATCCAGGGAGTCGAATTCACGGACATGTAGGAGTTCACGAAGCTTGGTCGATTTTAAACCCTTCTTGAAGAGGATCATTTTATATTGCTCGGAAACATCGTCAGTATTGCCCAGGCGAATAAACTCCTCAATATAGGCATCAAGTGACTTGGCGCCCTGCTTGCAATCGAAGAAACTGGCGACAAGGTCTTCCTCTTTCGCCTTGGTGACAAACCGGTTGCGCATTCCTTTAATCATCGCAGTCCAGGTGCGGGCACCTTTGTAGTCCCGAAGCAACCAGTGTTTCGCCTTGCCCCGCGTGTGGTTCATCATCAGTTGGCCCACACGCGAATCGACCTGGGGGCTTTTGAAATACAATCCGTACGCCGCGTACCAGGTAATCATGTTCAGAGCGTAAACTTCGACATCGTCAGTGTCTTCTCCACTGTAAATTGGTGTCTCCTTTTGCTTGAGGCACTTCTCTACGCGCTGTTCCAACTCTGTCGCCGAGAGCTCGTCCATTGCTTGGTCGGGTACCGGCCCCGTGACGTCCCATTCGGGATAGAGATCATCGGCGGCGAACACCAGCGAGCCCGGCTCAATCTTATTCACAGTGTCCTTGAGTGTGTTAATGTTCTCGACGGCGAGACTTATTTCGTTCCGCATCTCTGTCGCATGTGTTGTGATCATGCTGATCCGAGTTTCCAGCGCACTCATCCTCGTGTTTACTTGTTGTGAAGCTTGTTGACTCTGTGTGATAAGCCGCTGGAGCAGAATCTGGTTCTCCTTGAGAATCTGGGCACTCGCAAGGTGTTTCTCGTCGCTCTTCAACGCGTAGTCAGCCATCCCCTTCGTGATACCAACTTGATCACCACTTACTTTCTGGAGTTGGGCTTGAATACCTTGAAATTCAGCAAGAACTGCTCGAAGCGAGATTACTTCTTCGGCACTCAGCGGTTCCACCAACTTGTTCGTACATGTCGTTTCTTCCATGTTACTATCACTCATCGTTAATGTAGCTCCTTGACAAAGGCTACTATGTTGCAATATGGTGCCACACACCCCAGAAGTGGACCTCACTTGGCGGCGACAACCACGTCTTCAGTGCAGAGGAAGCTGCGTTGAATACAGGAGCTAGGTAAAGAACGAGAGACAGCGTTGCTCTGTAGAGTATATTTCTAAGAGTGTGATGAAGGGTCGAGCGCGGCACTTCCTGAAACCACCGACGCCGCCTGCTAATTATAAAAATATGCATCTTGCCGTATTTTCTTACCTCGTCCTCACTGGTATCTCCAAATCTGGTTATCACCATCTCGATCGAGGTTCTCGGCTTCTGGTTTGACTTCCTCGAACTGTAACACGACCTCCCTAGGAAGACATTCACTCTTCTGATTGGGACTCGAGTGAGGTTGTTGTTTCTGTCAGGATAATGCTTAACGCTGGTTGACCTTGTCGATGATGCAGTGACGTTTGCTTTTCAAGCAATCGTTTCGATCCACGCGGGTTCAGTCCATTGAGACGACGTAGAAATCGCTTGATGAGGCCTGGTACTGACTGCAAATTTGCCACAGGTTCCCAAGTGATATCGTCGGCTTTACCAACCCACTTGCACTTGTACTCATCTAGACCGTCTTTGTCTAGTCGATGTTCCAGAATATCCTCGATCAAATATCCCTCGGATCCGTCCTTCAAGCGGACCGTAGGAACTGCATTGTGGCGGAGCGGCGACTCGTCTTTCTTAAACAGCTTCAAATTCATGGTGTGAAAAACCGGGTAGAGAGGTAGCTGTGGCGGAAGATTGAGTCGATAAGAGGTGCCTCCATGTTGTTTTTCGACGATTTCATAGGGTCCAATCCATTTTGGTGCGAGTTTTCGCCTCAGTGCGCCCGCATTTTCGACACTCAGGTTTTTTGTTGAGACGAGGACCATATCGCCAATTTGACAAGATTGATCGCGACGACCTTTGTCATAGTGCAACTTCATTTTGTTTGCCGTGTCACGAACTTTTGCTTGGAGACCGCGTAATATGCCCTCCGTGTGTAGCAGGAACGTCGTTGAAGGGTCTGTCTCGCTGGAGGCCGTTGGTACTTCGCTGTGAACAGGCATGCGTGGATTATATCCGAGATCCGCAAAGAAGGGTGTCATCTGGATGCTAGCTTGGTAGTGTCGATTGTACGCAAATTCAGCTAAAGCCAAGTAATCTGCCCAATCATTTTTGTATCCGCTCACGTAGCTTCTAAGATATACTGCCAATATAGCGTTGATTCGTTCGACTTGTCCATCGGTCCTCTGTTGATAGGCAGCCGCCATGCGCAGTTTTGTACCCGTTAATCTAGCGCATTCTCGCCAGAACGTGGGTGTGAACTTCGAATCTCTGTCGGACGTGATATCCCGAGGGATTCCATGATACCGCACGTACTCATTTAAGAATAAACAAGCAAATTCTTCCGCTGAGATTGTCGTTGTGGTCTCAATAAAGTGGACTCGTTTTGTTAGCCGATCGGCAATCACCAAAACAGCATCATTGTGGTTGCTATTCATCGGAAGTCCCGTGATGAAATCCATTCCAATGGATTCCCATCTTGCGGTCGGTACCTCGAGTGGGCGTAAGAAACCAGGTGCCTTTCCAGTTCTTCCTTTACTCCGCTGACATGCCTGACAAGTTTTAATGTACTGCGTGATTCGGCGAACCATGCTGCGCCAATAATTTTTTTCCTGGACAGCACGGATCGTCTTATCGATTCCAGGGTGTCCACTAAGCGTGCTGTCGTGAAGCTCCCAGAGCACTGCATTCTGAACTTCTTCATTTTCAGGGGGGATCCAGATGCGAGACGTCCCATTGGTATTATAGAAGACCAGATTCTCGACTTCTGAGAATGAAAAGTGCTCAGCGTCTGCTACAGGCGGCTTCTCGTTTTTCAACAAGCTGTTTAGTATCACTTTCTCCGTCGCCTGAGCCCGTCGAATGAGCTCTATCAATGAAGTTGACTGCACTCGTCTGGCCACAAACATTTGTTTGTTCTTCTGCGCTAGGAAATCGACTTCGAAATCACTGCGGCTGCTCAGTGCATCGGCCACTGTATTTGTTTCGCCAGGTATGTAGTTGAATTTCAAATTGTAATCTGCAAGCTGATCATACCAACGGCAAATACGCCGATTGATACTTTTCTGCGTGAGTACTTTTCCAACGATCGATGGACTGTTTCAACCGTGCATCCTCCATCGATAAGGTAGACGCGCCAAATGTTTAGGCAATGGATGATGGCTAGCATCTCCTGCTCATGCGTCGGGTAATTGAGTTCTGCTGACGTGAGTTTCCGTCCTGTAAAAGCAATAGGGTGCTCGATTCCTCCACTTGTATTTCCGTTAGATGATGTATCATGCTCATGCTGCAGCTCGACCTCCGCTGAAGGAGAATTAGTCTGGAAAAGCACTCCACCAATTGCAAATTGAGATGCGTCCGTCCGAATACGAAAGGGGCGAGAAAAATCGGGGAGGGCCAGCGCGGGTGTTTTGCTCAACGCCATTTTGAGTGCGTCAAATGCACTTTGGGCGGCGGAAGTCCAACAAAGTACTTTGGCTTTAGACTTTACCAAGTTGAAAAGTGGGGCACTGATTTCTGAGTAGTTACGACAAAACCGCTGGACGTAGACCGTGGTCCCCCAAAAGGACAGTAGATCTTTGACATTCCGTGGCGTAGGCCAGTCTTTGATGACGGCAACTTTGTCCGGGTCAATGCGGACACCTTGGAGCCCAACGAAGTCCCCGAGGCAAGGAATTTCACGGCTGCATATCGTAGATTTCGCGAGTTTGAGATAAAGTTTCCGGTCTAAACAACGCTGAAAAACATGTTCGACGGCGGCAAGATGTATGTTGATATCCTCGTCGCGCGTGAACACATAAATATCATCAAAATACGTTGCAACCGAGTCGGCTAAATCCTTAAAAATTTCGGTGACGATGCGATTAAATGTAGCGGGAGCGTTACTTAACCCCATCGGCACGGCCAAGTATTCGAAAAGACCGTCCGGAGTTTGAAACGCTGTCAGAGGTATGTCCTTTTCGCGCATGCGAATCTGGTAATAGCCTGAAAGTAAATCAAAGCAACTGTACCAGCAACAACCAGCCATCCTATCCAAAATGTCGTCTTTACGTGGCATTGGCGTAGACTGACGAATAGTGTGCTCGTTCATGGCCCGATAGTCATGCACAATTCGCCAGCCCACTGGCTTGCGTATGCAAAAGGTCGGAGCACCATGGGGAGAAATACTCGGGCGAATTAATCCAGCTTGCAGCATCTCCTCCAACCATGCACGAATAGTCTTAGTTTGCTCTGGGCTGTGGCGCCATTGCGGCCGGAATACAGCTCCATGTCCTGGCGTCAATTCCATTTCGTGTTCCCCATGAACAGGGATGCCTTTAGGCAAGTGGGTGCGAAAAATGGTCTCAAACTTCTTAATCAGTGGAAAAGCTGGGTTCAATTTAAACGAATCCAGGTCGGTCCGAGCTTGGCGCTCTGTTTTATCGCGAGTTTTTGAATTTGCTGCGTGTAGATGTTGTTGTTGTTTCGCGATCTCATCCGTATAGACGGAGAGAAAGTCGCCGCCCTGTTTCCATGTTGCGCGAAGGGCGTTAATCGTTGCTTGTGGCAAAATTACCACGAATTCACAAGCTTTCTTACGGACGAGTCGTTTAGCCTGCTTCATAGAGATGTAGCGAGTCATCCCGTGCGCTTTGCTGAAATGAAAACTTTTTTCTGATCGCCCCCGAAGTACGTGCAGCTTGGTTTGCTGCTGCGTTCGACGATTACCGATTTTTAGAACCGGAGCACGAAGCTCAAGGTCCTGCTGTCGTCGAGCTGCCTTGTAAGATGGCTTTTTTCGTGTTTGACGACGAGACCGACGTAGTCGTCGGTGTCATAGACTCTGTCTGTTGTCCAGTCAATTATTGGTTTCATTTTTCGCTTCCAGGGAACCCCCATCATTAAATCACAGTCGTTGGGAATTAGGCATACGTTGAAGTCGAAATCGAATGAAGACATGTCATCGACAAATATGCTCAGCGCGATGGTGCGGTTTGGTATACTCTCAGTCTTGCCGTTCCCAAATGTGACTTCGAATGTACCTCGATCTACCACCGAACCCATCATCCCATTCTGACGTAAGAAAGCTTCACTTACTCCACAGAAGTCAGCTCCTTCGTCAAAAAAGGCTGAACCCCGAGTTATTTTGTCGCTGCAGACACACCCAACTTCTTTTATCAGGTAGCGACTCCAGTTTGTTGTTGGCTCCGTATGTTCTACGAAGTATTTCACGTTGTCCATTTTGCCTGGGTCAAAAACCCAAGAAATCAGACTGTCGTTGGCTGTAGCAGGTCCTAGGACGCCATCCCTAAGACCTTCTAGTTTAAATCCGGCATGATCTTCGAGAGGTCCGCCTGAATGGCGCTAATAACCTCCCATAGCTTTCGATCAGATGAAGTCGGTGGTGCCATTACTGCAGCCGTGTTGTATCCGGATCGCTCGCGATTTTGCAGCCATTGTGGCTTTAACTCCGGGTGCAGTGCCCAGCACTTGTCAGCCGGGTGTCCGGTTTCCAGGCAGCGAGTCGCAGAGCAGCGTTGGTTCGATCGGCCCCTGGATTTTTGGCTCTGCAGGCTAGCTCGCCGATTGCTTAGTTGTCTTCGTACTGCTACTCTTGACTGCTTCACTATCGTTGTCTTTTGGGTTCAGGCCCCGTGCCCCGTCCAGAAGATCATCCAGGGAGTCGAATTCACGGACATGTAGGAGTTCACGAAGCTTGGTCGATTTTAAACCCTTCTTGAAGAGGATCATTTTATATTGCTCGGAAACATCGTCAGTATTGCCCAGGCGAATAAACTCCTCAATATAGGCATCAAGTGACTTGGCGCCCTGCTTGCAATCGAAGAAACTGGCGACAAGGTCTTCCTCTTTCGCCTTGGTGACAAACCGGTTGCGCATTCCTTTAATCATCGCAGTCCAGGTGCGGGCACCTTTGTAGTCCCGAAGCAACCAGTGTTTCGCCTTGCCCCGCGTGTGGTTCATCATCAGTTGGCCCACACGCGAATCGACCTGGGGGCTTTTGAAATACAATCCGTACGCCGCGTACCAGGTAATCATGTTCAGAGCGTAAACTTCGACATCGTCAGTGTCTTCTCCACTGTAAATTGGTGTCTCCTTTTGCTTGAGGCACTTCTCTACGCGCTGTTCCAACTCTGTCGCCGAGAGCTCGTCCATTGCTTGGTCGGGTACCGGCCCCGTGACGTCCCATTCGGGATAGAGATCATCGGCGGCGAACACCAGCGAGCCCGGCTCAATCTTATTCACAGTGTCCTTGAGTGTGTTAATGTTCTCGACGGCGAGACTTATTTCGTTCCGCATCTCTGTCGCATGTGTTGTGATCATGCTGATCCGAGTTTCCAGCGCACTCATCCTCGTGTTTACTTGTTGTGAAGCTTGTTGACTCTGTGTGATAAGCCGCTGGAGCAGAATCTGGTTCTCCTTGAGAATCTGGGCACTCGCAAGGTGTTTCTCGTCGCTCTTCAACGCGTAGTCAGCCATCCCCTTCGTGATACCAACTTGATCACCACTTACTTTCTGGAGTTGGGCTTGAATACCTTGAAATTCAGCAAGAACTGCTCGAAGCGAGATTACTTCTTCGGCACTCAGCGGTTCCACCAACTTGTTCGTACATGTCGTTTCTTCCATGTTACTATCACTCATCGTTAATGTAGCTCCTTGACAAAGGCTACTATGTTGCAATATGGTGCCACACACCCCAGAAGTGGACCTCACTTGGCGGCGACAACCACGTCTTCAGTGCAGAGGAAGCTGCGTTGAATACAGGAGCTAGGTAAAGAACGAGAGACAGCGTTGCTCTGTAGAGTATATTTCTAAGAGTGTGATGAAGGGTCGAGCGCGGCACTTCCTGAAACCACCGACGCCGCCTGCTAATTATAAAAATATGCATCTTGCCGTATTTTCTTACCTCGTCCTCACTGGTATCTCCAAATCTGGTTATCACCATCTCGATCGAGGTTCTCGGCTTCTGGTTTGACTTCCTCGAACTGTAACAATTACCCCCAAGCATCTGCTCACGGGCGGTGCCTGCGTTGGTGCTGACATTCGACTCGCGTCGATCGGATCGCACTACAAAAACGGCAAAGATGGAGAGCAGATGAAGGTGGTGGCGATTCTAAGTCACCCAAATATCTCGGAGAACTCTCAATACTCGTACGACTTTGTGGTTCTGGAGCTCCAGAAGCCCAGTTCATTCAAACCAATCCCACTCGCTGGGGTGGACGAATCGGATATCAAGGTCGGCGACGTGGTTACCAAACTGGGTTGGTACAACACCGGAGGGGAAGACCAGGATGCATACGAACTGCAACGTGCAGACGTCCAGCTTATAAGCAACGAAGAATGCTCCAAGCAGACGTTTGTGGACGAAAGCATGATGTGTTCGCGCCCCGTGGGTAATCAAAGCTCTTGTACTGGAGATTACAGGGGTCCACTCATCGTGGAACGTCCTGAAGGTGACGTTTTGGTTGGTATGGTCAGCTGGGGCGCCGACTGCAGGAAGCGAGGGTACCCTAGCTACTATTCGCGCATTCCGGTTGGCCGCAACTGGATCGACTCGATTGTCAGAGGTGAGTGCTTCCATAAGTAGTGTTGCAAGGCAGCTCGTTCGTCCTCAGACTACAGTTCTACAAGAGAGCTTCAAGAAGTATGCAACCACCTCGTGCGATTGCTCGCCACGTCTACAGTAGAGAAATGCATGATGTTCACACCAGTTCCTTTTTTTTTTGCTCGGAAAATAACGCTCATGTCAAAAACAATTCTTGAGAGCCAAAAAAACCCAGTTAAAAATGGAAAACCTACGGTAGGTGGGTGGTAAACTTCGAAGTTTTAAAAGACCCAAAACCCATATCTTCCATTGAAAACCTTGGCGGACAGCTATGCCAGGCTTCTCCGTCGCCTTGCCATGGAAGGAATCGTACGCTCAGGGACTGCGGGGGGTTGTCGACGTTCGGTACTCGGACGTACAAGAGCTTAAGCAGAAGAAGGTGGAGACACAACAGCCACACGGAAGCAAAGAGGTGAACGTAGGAGACCTCATCGACCTCCTCCAGGAGAAGCTCCGGCCTATGGCGGAGAAGGACGGCGGCCTTCGCATCGTGGAAGCCATTTATCTGTATGGCACTAAGCTGCAGAGTGATCGTCTGCTCCAGTCCATTGTTCCGGAAACGTCTGACGGTTGCCCGCGTCTTGTAGCGAAGACGCACTTTGTATACCGAGCCAACGGTGACTTGGTCCTCACCATCAAATCCCTGACCGGAAAAATTGCCATCTTTTGCGCCATGCCGTCGGACTCTATCGACAATGTCAAGCTGAGAATCCAAGATAAGTGGGGGATTCCGCCCGATCAACAACGACTCATATGCGCTGGCGTACAGCTGCAAGACGGCCGTGCCCTCTCTGACTATAAGATCAAAACTGGCAGTGAGCTGCTCGTATTCCTCAGGCTTCGTGGGGGTGGAGGGCCACGTCCCCCACGAAAGGTTTTTGTTGACGTGTCCGACAACTCCAACCTGACGGAGCAATCGCTTTCGAACGAGGCCCCGGATTGGCGCGTGTGTGATGAAGGACTCAACATTGAAGGAGAATGCGAGAACCGCGAAGCGTTTGGACAAATGGTGATCTATCAGTATGGCTTCGATTCGTTCAACCTCATGGGAGACAGAGATGTGGAATGCCCGAAGTGCTATGAAACGTTTACCCCGATCACTTGCGGGTTTTACAAGTGCGTGTGGAAGTTCGAGGGCGTGCGGTCAAGTGATCGCTATTTCATCAGCTCGCCCTGGCAAAATGCAGGCGAAAGGAAGTATCATCGCTTCGATTCGGATGAAAATAGTGGCTCTGTGGAATGGAATAGTCTCCTAATTGTGGTCAAATCAAGACGCGAGTCAACTGCCGTGAAGATTCCTGCTACCACGCGCTCCATGATTGTACGCACGGACAACGTGTGCTCTATTTGCTGGTCACGATTTGGCTCGACTGCTAAACGGACCATGTCCACTGCCAAATGCGGTCATACTTTCCACCGTGAATGCATCAACAAGTGGTCGGAGTGGTGCAGCAGCCATGATGCTCTTCCAAGCTGTCCACTGTGTCATCAGGCGACGTAAAGAATTCTTTCTTTTCCAATGACCCATTTCTTGTCGTGTCCTTAAGGTAGTATTCTGGTTTTCGTCGTCGCTGGCCTATCGTTACAAACGTGGAATTCGTCGGAGCATCCGTGCCTGCACTCGCATCGAATCTTCTTGATCTAATTACTTCCTGCAGAGCACAACACAAAGGAACGACGTGACCCCATGCATTGATCCGGGGCCACGGCCTCCATTGTCTGCTGGAGGAAGGCCCACCGCTGTTCTTCTGCATTCGTGTGTAGCGACACTAGCTTCAGGCATCGTTAACATGATACGGATCAAACGTCTAATTTATTCATGAAGACTCTCTACAGCCTACTCTTAATGCTGCACTCACCTGTAAACAAATTCACTCACACTCTTTCAGTGGCTCTTAAACCTCCACCGCCGCAAGATATGAGATCGTAGCGAGCACATCAGGGTACGTGATCTCCGTGGGGGACTTCTGCCAGTCGAGGGGGAACGTCTCGAGCAAGAAGAAGGTCGACACGAACGAGGTCTTGGAATAGTTGCCGTTCAGTCCACCCAAGCCTCGCAGCAAGAGAGCCGACTCGGCACCACCGATAAATGCTGGAGTGGAGCTGTAGTCAAACTCCGGGTTGTTTTTCTGCCCGTAGGCGACGCGAGAAGCTCGGATCTTGGCCACATCGGTCACGTCGATCTGACCATCGGCTCCGTACGAGAGCATGTTGGTAACTAGACCGAGTGTCGCGAAGGCCGGGTCCTCACCGAAGTACGTATCCGAGCGCGCCAGCGACGCGTCGTGCTCAATCGGGTCGTTGTGTTTGGACAAGTCGTTCAGGTCGAACTGCGCTGGGGTGAGCGTGCGAATGACGGCGGCCAGATCTTCGGCGATGTTGAACTTGTCTCGCGCAGCCGCTAGCGCCATCTTCACCGTGATGTTCTTGCCGTCGCGGGGGAGGTATCCGTGGTTGGCCAGCGTGTTCAGGGCAGGGCACGGCGAGCGACGGAACGGTGCCAGGTCGCCCGGTCTACCGGATGTCATGGAAAATGGGGGTCGGAAGTACACACCAACGGGCGTTGCTGCAGCCGCAGCCAGCACAGCCCCTTCAGAGGCGGTGTATCCTTGGACCACCCCGAATGCGGTGGCGGCAAACGAGAGGGTGGCGAGCCAGGAGACCATCGTGGGAATGAGTTCCTGAAGAGCTGAGACTCCAGCAAGAAACGTGGGCTTGGGTTGTTGTCGGAAAGTTGGGCAATGGAATTAACTGACACAGTCGCCTTGGTCGAGTTACCCCACCGTCTTATTCTCCACCATCTTGACTCCAGTCGTCCTCCGATTGTTGAAGTTGTATTATGTGCGCCACACCACCATTAATAAATGCATCTTCTATTAGCCAATCACGGATGGAGCTGCTGGACGCCATCGAGGAGCTGGAGCGACCAGCGGACGCAGCCCCGGACTTTGTCGAGCGTCAAGTGCTGTTCGTGCAGCAGAAGCTGCGCGACTTATGGTGCAGGAAGCGCGGCAGCGGCGCCGATATCCCCAGCGTTCCGTTCTATTGGGTCTTCTCCAAGTTGTTGCGCCTCATTGAGGAGTATCCGGACGGTCTCACGGAGGCGGTCGTGGTCACGGAATTGGCTAAAATACTCAAGCAAAAAGAGGCTGGAGATGCCGAGCAGGGTGTAGGGAACCAGAGGAAAAATCGAGATGCAGAGGACATGGGCGAGTTACTGGCGGAGGGGGAGCAGGAGGCGCTGCAGGCCAAAGTCACGAGCTATGGGAACCACAGGCTCACGATTGAGATGGAGAACGCGAAGGACGTCACGGCTCATATGTGAGAATTGTTGGGATAGTTTTAGAAAATATTGAGTTTCTATTGTTATTTTTACTGATACCGGTATGGTGGTGGGTGGGTACTGTAGGTATCTGCATCAGAGATTTCGGACGTGCGTCGACTACTTGCATCGACATCTGCAGTACGAATCCAGTAGGTGAGCGGAGTAAAGGGAGGTGTGGAGGGTGGGAGGTTGTACATGTAGGTACTTATTTTTTTATTTTTTGGATGTTGGTGTAGTGTAGCGACGTTTCCGTTCCAGACTGGGAGGGAGGTGGCGTTCACGAATGCCAAGCTGTTGGAGAGGAAGGAGATTGACACAGTGGGTGATAGCAACAGAGCGAAGTTTACGCTATTGCCGACCGGGTTTTTGACGGCTCGACTGGATGAACAGCGACCGCTGGATCGGAGGTTGTTGGCGGACTCGATTAATTTGAGTCGGGTGGATCAACTGGTTGGAGGAGCTCAAGACCCTGCCGTGATCCAGCAGTTAATGTTGAAAGCGAAGGTGCTCGATATTGGCGCGATCAGACCATGCCAGACACCGCTGTATGTTCATCGACAAGTGATTTTACTGGGAGAGGTTGACCAGACCGATGTCCGGATCCCTGCGGGAGCTACGGCGAACACGCAGCGCACACTGATGCAAGGCTTGCACTTGATGGTTCTTTGGGATGACCAAGTGGCGCTCAGTCGGCTTTTCCGTGTTGGAGACACACTCTCCATATTTCACCCGTTCGTACATGTATGCGCCCCGCATGACGGCGAGATTCAGCATATTTTGAACGAGTACTCGTCGCAGCAGCGATTGGTATACTACTTCGAGTACGGCAGTGCTACCGTGCTGTTTTGCAAGTCGTGCCGAGTCGCCACAGTCAAGAACCCAACCAACACACCGGCAATACAGCAAGGTCTTGCAGAGGTGGAGCGATCTCTATCGAGACTTGAAGATGTCAAGGCAGGTTGGCACAATTTTTCGCTGTATGCTCACGTCCGAAGTATCAAGGTTTCACACGGTATCCCGCTGCTGGCAGCTTTCTTTTACGCATACTACGACCCCAAGACCAACCAGCCGGGGGCTATGAACGCGAAGCTTCAGCCTCCACCGCCGTTGGATCGTACAATTGTGTCGAAATACTATCTGGTTGTGATGCTGCAAGTCTACATCGCATCATCCAAAACATTGCTGACGATCGAGATAACGGGCGAGAATGCGTTGGCTGCTCTGCGGCTTCTTCCGGGACAAAGCGTTTTCTTGGATGGTTTAGTGGCGATCGACATGAAGTCAAAGCCGGTGCGTCGTTTCCGAGAACGAGGACTGATGCCGTCTGCATCAGCGCCTACAACTCAGGCCGAGTTTGCATTTCCGGCGAAAGTCTACTCCGCTTCTTCGTCTTCTGGAGTTGTGGTGCTGTGCTCGGATTGGGAAAGTATCTTCGGGAAGCAGTCTCTCTTCAGCACCAGTTCAAAACTTACAGTGGTGAATACGACCCCGGGTCTCATGAACGCTACGCTCGATCGGTCTACAGCACCCCCCGGTGTCGCAGCTCAGGCGCTTACGATGGCCGAAATGACGGTGACTGCAGCCGGCTGGCTGATTCCGAGCGACGGTCTCGGCGTGCAAGGTTTCACGATCGACACGAGCTGCGAGAAGGGCCACTCCACGACGTGCGCACACAAGTCGTGCTATCGTCCGCTAGAGATGGTGACGATGCCGCAAACTGCAAGCGGACCGCCCAAGTGGAAGTGCTCGTTCTGCCAGGAAGTGTTCTTCGGAATGGAAGACACCGTCCAGACGTACCGGCACCTGACCGTGACGCTCGAGAACGGGCGGTCCCAGACCGCGCCGCTGCTGGTACTGTGTCAAGGCGAGACTGTGGAGAGCTTGCTGGATCTCCCCGCCGAGGACTACGTCCAACTGCCTCTAGCACAGAAGCGCCGAGCTCTCGAGCGCGTGACTGGCAGTGCATTCCGCCTGGTGCTGTCTCGTTGCGAGCCGCTCCACGTGTCGACGCCATCGCCGTCCTCTCCTCAGAGTCTCGAGACCGCGTCCTGTATCCACACCCGGATAGACATCGTGCAGCCCGTGGACGCATTCGCTGCCGCTCACCACCTGCTCACCGCACTGCAACACCGGCACCAGCAGAGACTGTAGCCATCTTGCTTCAACATCATGGCTACGTTTTGTGTAACAAGAGAAAGTCCAATTCAACTCAGAAACGTGGTACAAGGTACCACCCACACCGGTACAATGCACCACTTTCTACCAAAACCTGCTCCTCTCCCCCCTCACAACGTCATCAGCAGCGTCATACGCACGTACAGTCTCCGCAGCTCCATGGCGTCTCCTCCCGACGCCGCGCCGAAGCCGCAGGAGGCTCTGCGCCGCATTCTGACGCGCCAAGCCATGCGCCTGTGGGCCTCCAAGGCCGCGCAGGAGCGCGCGCACCTGGCGGAGCGTCTGCTGCAGCTCTTCTCGTCCTCGGGCCAGAATGCAGTCGCCTCCACCGCCGCGGACCTGGCCGCGCGCCCCATCACGCGCCGCCCGGGCGTGGAGGAGGTCAAGGGCTGCGTGCTGTCCAGCGTGTACCCCTGTCTGCCGCCGCAGTGCGACGCCCTGCGCGGGGAGATCTGGCAGGTGCTGCTCAACGTGTACAGACGCAACCAGCACGGCTCGGCGGCGCAGGAGTTCGACCGCATGCTGCAGCGGCTGGGCAAGCTGCCGCGCGACCCGCTGCTCTGTGACGAGTGCGGGGACGTGGCCGAGATCCTCGAGCCGACGGACGCCAAGGCGCGCGAGCGCGTGCAGCAGGAGCTCGAGGTGCTGCTCATGTGGTTCCTCACCACCAAGAGCGTGGCCTACTCGACGGGCATGGCGCGCGTGGTGGCGCCCTTCTTCCTGCTCAAGATGCCGCTGCCCACGATCTACGACTGCTTCTACCAGTACTGCGCGCACTTCCTGCCGCACTTTCTGGTGGCCGACAGCCTCTTCGCGGACGCGCCGGGGCTCGGCGGGGGGCTCGGCAGCAACAGGGGAAGCAGCAGCAGCATGGACGAGGCCTACGCGGCTTCCCGCTCGTCCGGACTGCAGAGATCCAGCTCCATGGACTCGACGTCGTCTCTGGCCGAGGAGAGCAAGCGCCGCGCGGACGAGGAGGAGGCGCAGGCGCTGCGCCGCGAGCGCCAGCAGTTGGTGGAGCAGTTGCTGAGCTACCACGCGCCGCACCTCGCGCACTTGTTGAACCAGTGGTGCGGCAACGAGTGGAGCGTGGCTGGCAAGCTCTTCGCCGCCGACTTCTTGCTCGGACACTTGTACCAAGTGGTGCCGCCCGCCGCCTTCGTGCACGTCATGGACCAGTACTTGCTGACGGGAGACTCGCTGTTTGGGATCTTCTTCGTGATCGCGGCGCTCATCCAGCGCGAGGACGAGCTCACGAGCTGCGGCTCGACGGAACAGGTGCAGGAGCAGATTCGCACTACATTCGCCGCGACGGCGTTTGAAGACCAAGAAAACGTGCGCTTCCTGTGTCTGCTGGCTTCTCGGCTACGCAGCAAGACGCCCAAGACTTACAAGTGCTCTCAGCGCGAGGCGACAGCCGAAATCAGGTGCTCGTCGCGTGAGGCCATCGAGATTGCCTATGGATCGGGCGCCGGGATGGCCGCCAAGATGGTGCGGGCTCAGTCGAACAACGGCAGTTTGAGTGGCCCGCCCTCGTCGGGGAGCTTGAGCGGACCACCGAGCTCAGATCGGAAGTCAACGGCGGAAGCTGCGGTGGATATGTCGCAATGGGTGATGAAGGAGTCGCGCTCGATTGCGGGGAAGATCTTCTGGTACCATACTCAGACAGGAAAAACCCAGTGGGAGCACCCGGCGGAGAAGCACGACCCCCCTTCAGCTTACTTTGCACTACCCGTCAGTGTCGAGGAAGTCGGCCCACAGCTCATGGGGGGAGGTGACAAGTCGAGCGACCAGCAACAGACTGGAACGAGCAGTCTTCGCTTCTTTGTTGTTGACTGCCGCGGATTGCGCAGTTCCGAGGACCTCAAGAGCGGCCGTATTCCCGTGGCATACACACTGGACCCTTCGGTATTCGACTCGCCGGAGCTGATCGCAAAGAGTATGGAGGCGTTCAACCCGATGAAGTCTCAAGTCCACGTGGTGCTGGTGGGCCATGGAGTTGGCATCCCACCGGAGCTCGTAACCTCGGAGGATGTGAAGACCAGCATTCGGGATGCTGTCCGTTTGGATACCGATTGCCTGAATCAGGCAGCACTCTTTTTCCAGAAGCGCGGGTTCCGCTTCGTCAGTACGCTTGATGGTGGGTACTCATCGTGGCACGCGTTCATGCGTGATCGCGCGGGATCCTCGCCTCAAGAGCTATTAAATCACGTTGCAGGCGAGTGTGTGTACTGCCGCTATGACACGATCCTGCGTACGGGAGAGGATCCACTGAAGCAGAAGTCGAAACAAAAGAAGCCGCGACGGAAGAAAGCGATGCCAACGATGACTTCAATGCCTGTAAATGGTGGAGAGGGCGACGCGAGTATCATCTCCACAAGTGAGATCAACCGTGCGAGCAGCACTAGCGTCGGCAGTAACACAGGTGGGTCTACATTGGGGAGACGTCAGTTGTCACTTTCTCGATCCTCAATTACATCAATGCGGAGCAAGCTCTCGGAAGTTTCGATCCCAAAGAAGTGGGGGTGGAGGCGGCGGTCATCTACCAACACGAGCCAGCAGAACGATAGTGGGTCGTCTTCCGAGGCAGCCACTGCAGAAGATGGAGGCAGCGATCACGGATCGTCCACAGATGATCTTGAAGAGAAACAAGATGAGGCTACTCATGAGATGTTGCGTGCCGCGCTTGAGGAGCCCGAAGACCCACATGTGACAGCAGGCGCTGATGGAGCGGATACTACGAAGGATTCCAAGTTTGTGGGCGTCTTCACGATAGACTATAGCGACGACGAAGACGAGGACAACAACGAGGAACCTTCAACCGATAACACGGTTGCTGACAGCGTGCCAAAGAGCGCGGAGCCCGAAACTGCCCATGCTGTGGTTGGGAGCGATGCAGACCCTACTGCGTCGGCATGAACATCGATCAATGTGGCAAACGAAGTTTTTGAAGAAACTGAAACCTTTGTTCGCGCTAAGTGGGTGGGTAGGTAGGTAAGCTCGTGGAGGTGAATCATCCGTCTTTCACATTGTTCATTAACTAGCACGTTGGTGGGCAGCACCTCAGCAGTAGCGGACAGCAGATGCACGGGTGTGTAAAAATCAATACTAAGTTGTGCTGGGCGTTTGTACATGTAGTGCAAGCTTGCTTGGTGTGGGGTCTCTGCAGGAGGGACACCATAGTTAACCCCAGAAGCCCGTGTGTTTACCATAGTGAACTTGCTGGCCAGTCCTCGCTGGTAGCCGATTGACAGCTTTCATTCATCTGTCTATACTCAAGCCTCGACCAACATGTACATATATTCTCGTTGGTGACCTAGGTCAGAACAGAAACTTACACTAGTGGCTTGCTTATAACTGCACCGCGTTGATGTACGAGACTGTAGCGAGTACATCAGGGTATGTGATCGGTGTGGGGGACTTCCTCCAGTCCATAGGGAAAGTCTCGAGCAAGAAGAAGGTCGATACGAATGAAGTCTTGGAGCAGTTACCGTTTTCGCCACCCATTGCTCGAAGCAGGAGAGCGGCCTCTGCGTGAGCAAGGAATGCTGGGGTGGCACTAAAGTCGAGCTCGGGGTTGCACTGCTGACCGTACGCGACGCGGTTAGCTTGGATTGTGGCCACATCGGTCACGTCGATCCGGCCATCGAGGCCGTAGCTCAGTACGTCGTTAATGAGGCTGGGTGTGACAAAGGCCGGGTCCTCGCCGAAGTACGCGTCCGAACGTGCCATCGTCGCATCGTGCTCAATGGGGCTGTTGTGCTTGGACATGTCGTTGAGATCGAACCGCCCCGGGGTCAAAGTCCCGATGACACCCGCCAGATCCTCTGCGATGTTGAACTTGTCCCGGATAGCTGCCAGCGCCATCTTCACCGTGATGTTCTTGCCGTCACGCGGGAGATATCCGTGGTTGGTGAGTGTATTCAGGCCTGGGCATGGTGAACGACGGAACGGAGTCGTGGTGCCGGGCCTTCCGGACGTCATGGATCTCGGTGGCCGGTAGTAGACACCAACCGGCATCGCTGCGGCCGTGGCCAGCGCGAGGTTATCAGTGGTGCTGTAGCCTTGGGCGACCCCGAAGGTGGAGACGACGAGGGAGAGGGTGATGATCCAGGACACCATACTGAAACGAGACGGTGGCAATTGGGGCGATGCAGTCGAAGTTGTCGGACGATTGTAGAATGAGATCGTGAGGGTCCCACTCGGGTTATATTCTGCGTGAAGCAGTTAGTAGTAGGCTACAGTACTTGAATAGCGCATGCCTTCGCCCTATAAGGTAGACTAAGACGGTGCCAGCCTGGCTGAATCGTCCTCGCTCGTCAGCCCCAGTTCGTGTCAGGTGGCCTAAGATGGCAGTCTATATCTATAGGGCGAGGCCAATGCTCACTTGCAGCGAATAGAGAGAACTGGGCAGGGTAGACTTCAACTTACCAGCATGTAATGCTGTCGCTGACGGTGTTATGGGCCATCGGGGACACCAACTGCCTGATGGTCTGACCCTCCGGCAGAGTCTCCTTGGCTCTTATTCAATTCAATGACTGGGGTTTCGCCTGGTAGAAGTTTCTGCGTTCCCAAAACGATGCCCAAAGTGCCCAAAAGTGCCCAAAATATTAATGTAAAACGGAGTGAATTAGATAAAACCACAGTGTTTTATTTAACTGGTAGATGTAAAGTGTTGTAATATTTCACTAAAGCTTTAGCCTAACCTGCAACCCTAACGGGCGAGGGCGAGCGAACGCGAGCGCAAGCCTCACTCAATGCATTCACTGGTAACCATCACCCGCCAATTAGGCGGGACTTGTCTGTGCGAGCGAGCGTAGCGAGCGCTGCAACCCGATATTTTTTTCCTAGACACTGCGCCTGGCCGAGACGAGGACTTAGCGTGAGGCATGAGGGGGTGGTTTTGTTTGGAACTGAGGTTCATTAATGTCATTTAGCTCTACCAAACGCCACCTAATGCCCGTGTCTGTACCCTGCCTTGAACTCAGCATACAGCGTGTTGCAGTCTGCGTGGCGCAGCGCGCCGGGAAAGACTGCGGTTCCATTCGGTTACACCGTCTCCGTGGCACGCTGGGGGTTCCCAGTTGCCAGCCATTCGGTTAACCAGTGGGCTACGTCTCGAGTAGCCATGTTTCTGATGGCACCCCATCTGCCGCCATCCTTGTTAGCCATTGAGTCCAACCACTCCATGGGTTGTTGAGTGGTCCGGACCATGTTTGCCAGTGTTCGCGCTGTGGTATTGTGCTCCCGCTGCACCGATCTCCATGTGGCGACCGTCACCGCGTCCGCCATCCTGCGGGTCTTCCAGTATGTCCCCTGAAGCTTGTTCCCTCGCGGCGCTCTGCGCGTCGCGTAGTTTCGAATGTCCATGTCATTGTCCCCGACGACATGCACTGCCGACCAGCCTTGCTGCCTGCAGAATTTTAGTCCTTTCAGTAGCCCAATGTTTGCCGCCGCCGTGGCGGTCAGCTTCCGGCTTTCCAGGTAGGCACCGCCCATGTATTTCACAGTCGCTTGCCCTGTGGCCACATTAGCCTGTGCTATCACAGTGCCGCCGCCCCCCTGTTCTGGTGATCCCGTGGTGACTCCTCCGTAGAAGAGAATGATAAGGACCCCTTGCTTGGGTAGGACCCTACCATGATCTGCTGTTGGGCTGCAGAAGGCCTTACGGAATGTGGTTGTTAGCATCTTCCTGGCTCGACCACCCACCGCTTGCAGTATCGACGCAGTCACCTGGGTGTATCCCTCTCTGAGTCGTGCCTCAAACCCGGATTTGTGATATTCCGCGGTCGTGTCGTTTAGTTCGTGAAAATAGGATACTCGCCACCGCCAAACGCTCAGTAAGTATAGTGCTGCTCCCAGTCTCCAGCAGCCGCTCAGTATTTGTTCCACGGAATTGCCAAGCTCCTCAGCCGTTGAGTCAGAAAAAAGCTCAAATTGAGCGCAAGACACACGTCTTTTGAGTATATATAGTATGCCTAAATCGCGATTCGTACTTTGGTTGATTAGCCCCAACCAGATTTTTTAGAACAAACTAAGGACCGAATTTGAGACGAGTCCGACATCAAGTCGGGGGTTGAGGAGCTTTCCGTGAGCCAGAAGTTTGCTTTAGGCATACTATATATACTCAAAAGACGTGTGTCTTGCGCTCAATTTGAGCTTTCCAGTTATTTAACACACTGGCGGGCACAACAACAAGGTGCGGTCCAGCCGCGCTTTTATCTGAATTCTCGAGTGACTTGAGCAGCAACATGAGCGCGCTCAACTTGCGCCACTACGCCCATTGACAGCATTCACGTGTCGATCTATAATTTTCTCGACTGAGGTTAAGAGAAACATTGATCCTATGTAGCCATGCATCAATTACTGATACTGAAACCGAGTCAATTGTAGCGATAAGATGGACACACGTTACCCCCCCCCCAAAGTGCACATGTGCCAGGGTACCAGTAAAGGCAAGTTGTCATAGTTACTAGTATAATTCTTTTTTGTGTGAAAGTGTGTGGACAACATAAAACTAGGATCTGTTTGTGAGTCACAAATTGTGACAGCACCAACCTTTAAGCCTAGTTTCTTCTTGTAAACTAACAGTAGACGACTTCTCGATCGCCGCCACACGAATATTGTCTCTTGGTTCGCCACCCTCTCACTCGTCGCTACCGCTTTCGGAGTAGTCCAAGGACTCACTGCAGCTGAAGACGCCGCGCTTGCCACCGCTGTAGCTAAACCCGTGGGGGAGTATTACCGACTGTGACGGGGGTCACACGCACAATAGCTAGGAGGAAGCGTAACACGCTAACCACAACAGACACCTGGCGTCTCTGTTGTTGTTTGTGCAAAAGGCCCTGCCTTATCGGTCCTCTTTTAGTACCGAGTACTTAAAGAGACTTGCACACTTGTAGGTTAGAGTTAAACTGTCTTGTATTAATAACACTCATAAACTTCTATCTACTGCTTTCTATCTGCATACTGAATCCCTGTCTAAATTGCGATCTTCCTCAGCGGTTGGCTCTCGTGCATCGTGGTCCTTAAGTACGACCGAACTAACTTAACTCAGTACATTGGGGAGGTCTACCGTGAACACTCTATATAAGGATCACTGGTACACCGTACCCATCGTAGTGTGTGACACTCAGTCCTTGTGGGCCACACCAGCCGGTGTGGTCCACACTAGAGAACATCCCTTGTCCTTGAAAAGGTCACTGGCCAATCCTGGCCCCATTACACCCTCCCTCACCCAAACGAGAAGCACCTTTCCCAGCGGGGAATCCAGCGGAAACGCGAACACTGCCTCAGTCGACAATCTACGCTCAACCGAGCACACGCGCTCACCGCAAGGCCCTCCGGGCATGACGACGGAGACTCGGATCATCGTGCGGCCCGCCCAAGACGCCCTTCGGGCTGTAGGCCCTATCAAGACCCACGCCGACGCGCCCACTCCGAGCGACATGGAGGAGAAGCCTCCGACGCCTGCTTCCAAGAAGCACTCGGGCGATCCGGAGGTGGCGAAGGCCGCGTCGGCTTCCAAGAAGCCCGCGAATGACACGGAGGAGGTGATGGAGACCCTGGCTTCAACGAAGCACACGAAGGAGACGGGCGGAGCGAAGGCGCTGTCCGCTTCCAAGAA
This sequence comes from Phytophthora fragariae, assembly GCA_009729435.1. Lineage (NCBI taxonomy): Eukaryota > Oomycota > Peronosporomycetes > Peronosporales > Peronosporaceae > Phytophthora > Phytophthora fragariae. Next base: position 81,189 of record QQOI01000088.1, on the reverse strand, counting down.
GCCCAAGGTCGCGACGACCAAAGCGAAGGCGAAGCCGAAGCCGAAGGCGAAGGCGAAGGTGCCTGCTACACCGAAGTCCACGCGGAAGACGAAGAAGGTGGCCGCTTCGTCGAAGCCTGCCTCGAAGAAGCCCCCAGTGAAGAAGCCCGCTGCCAAGCAGCTTCCGACGAAGAAGGGCTCCGCGAAGGAGGCCCCCAAGACGCCGAAGCTGCCGCCCAAGCGCACGGATGTGCGGCTGCCCGGCCCCTATGAGGAGGTATCCAGCGACTCGTCCGACACGGACACTCCGAACCCCAGGTCATCACCAACGCCGGCGTCGACGAGGGGGTACCACCTGAGCTGCTCCAGCCCGAGAATCGGCAGCACCTGGCCGATCGTACTCATCAAGAGGCCTCTCAGGCGGTGGGCACCAAGCGGGATCGCGAGACCCACGCCCCTCGTACCCAAGACCAGCTACTCGCTCTGCGATACTGGACTCGAGACGAGTACCGAGAGCACCTTCGACAAAGTCGCATGCCTGGCCCAGGCGCTCCGCAGTGCGACAAGTGTCCGGTCGTGCTCCTGGTGGACACCGGTTTCTCCCGCCAGCGGAACGAGACTGAGTTCGAAGGGTGGTTGGACCACTTGGGCTATCCCAGGCCCGAGTTCTTGAGCTCACCATATCGGATCGATTGGCTGGCTCAGCGTCGTCTTCGATTTCGCATGGCGAAGATGATCGCTGACAACACGTGGCCCAACCGATTCTTTGATTGCCACAAGCCCATGCCGGGCGTCATCCTCGAGGAGGTGCTGCAGAAGATTCAGAAATCTTGGCAGTCGCAGCCGATAGAGCCTAAGAGTGTTCTTGGCCCTGTCAGCGCCGACCAGGTCCGTGGTCACGCTCAAAAGCGGCCACGAGGTCGGCGCAGTCCTCCTCGAGGCGAGCCCCAGGCTCCCACGAGTTATGACTACTCGGGTAGCCCCGCCACTTTACCAGATACTGGTGCTGACCGCCATGCCCGCGGCGCTTCAGTAGCTGCTCGACATGGTAGTAGAGGACGCCCTCTTTACCAAGCAGAGGCGGCGGGGCCCGCGGCTGCAGTGGTGTCTGACCAAGACGCTCAGCGTCGTTCGACTGGCTCCCGTCCTGACCTGGAGAGCCTTCTCTCCAGTGTGGAGGCTTGTCAGCGACTGCTGGATGGTCAGCGGACCGAGATGGTGGCGCTTCGCGCTCGCGTTCAAGATGCGGAGGCCTGCCTGGAGAAACTCCAGGATGTCCGAGAGGACTTGGACTGTCTGCGGGACCGCGTCTGGGATCTGCCTCGGCAACTTGGTGGTGACGTTGACCGCTTGCGGACCCGCTGTTCGCAAGGCGAGGAGAACGACGGACGGACACGGGAGGACCTGGAGAGGCATGTCGCCTGGTTTCGTGATCTGTACGACCGCGTGGGTTACTTGGAGGCACGAGAGGCTCGCCGCGTAGCTGCTCGTGCTCCTGATCCGGCTCCGGCTCCGGCTCCTGCGACTGCCCCTGCTCCTGCCCAGCTTCCCTCGGAAGAGCTCGTCCGGATGATGGCGAGTGCCTTCCAGCAGTATTCTGCGACGCAGTCGGCTCCCCAGGCTCAACAGCCTCCGCCGGGCGATAGGGCTTGAGCAAGCCAACGTAGAACGTCGGGTGCGTGGCCATGGACGATGGCAGATCCAGCGTGTAGGCCTGGCCGTGGACCCCTATGACCGTGAATGGTCCCACAAAGCGGGGTCGCAGCTTGGTGCTGCCCACAGCGGAGACCGCCTGAGTAGGAAGATTCTTAGCATTTAATAAGACTTGGTCTCCCAGCTTAAACACCTGTGTGTTCTTGCGCCCTTGGCGGTCACTTTGTTCCTTCTGCGTGTCTTGAGCTGCCGCCATGGCGTCACGGACGCGCTGTCTGACAGCTTCACCAGTCTCGATAAACGAGAGCAGGTTCCGTTTGACGGACGTTCGTAGGCCTTTAAGGCCCCTTGGGTCTTCGGCATTAGCCTCTCCCCCACCCTAATTCGAGGCTGGGGGCAACGTCAGTGGCGTACGCGGGTGCCGCAGTCCGTTCACATAGAACGGGGTGAAGTCCGTGGACGAATGCACTGCATTGTTGAGCGCAAACTCCACTTGTGGAAGAAGAGCACTCCACTTCGTGGGCTCTGCGGCGCAGACACTGCGAAGAATGTCTTCCAGGACTCTGTTCACCCGCTCAGTCTGACCATCGGTCTGAGGGTGGCCCGCTGTGGACATGTCCAATCTCGTGCCTAAAAGGCGGAAGAGGTGTTGCCAGAAGTGGGACACAAACCTTGGGTCCCTGTAACTCACGAATGCCTCGGGGAGGCCGTGATGGCGGAAGACATTGTCCACAAAAAGCTGGGCCACCTGAGGCGCAGTCACACTCTTCCGCACAGCGGCCAGTCGCACCATCTTACTAAGGCGGCACACAAAGACCAATATGCCAGTGTGGCCACGCGCGTCGGCCGGAAGCTCGAAGATGAAGTCCATGCTCACAGAGCGCCAGCAATCCGCCGGCACCGGCAAGCTCATCAAAGGAGCGGACGCCGAGGGCGCAGGCTTGACACGCTGGCATGTTTCACATGTCTGTACGTACTTACGTACCCATTTGTACATGTGGGGCCACCAGAAGTTGCGGGCTACAGACGTGTACGTCTTCTCCCGCCCCAGATGACCGCTAAGCGGTGTGTCATGAGCATCATGGAGGACACGATGACGCAGGTCCTCGTCGTTCGGAACGACAACGCGAGGCTCATCGCCCCCGTCTACTTGGTAGTAGAGCAAACCCTCCACTACCGAGTAGCGGTGCAGTCGTGAGCGTTGTCGCGCCGTGAGTTCGACGGCCTTGTCTGGAGCACTCAGCGCCTCCACCAGACCTGCAAGGTCGTCGTCGTCGGCATACGCCTCGCGGAAAAGCTCATAGAGCGGTGACTCAAGGTAGGCCAGATGTGCCAACTCGTAATCTGGCCGCCGGGAGAGCGCGTCCGCTAGGACATTTTGCTTTCCCGGTTTGTACTCCACCGTGAAGTTGTATTCGGCGAAGAAGGAGAGCCACCGCGCCATGCGCTGAGAGAGGTGAGGCGACGACGTCGCCGTCCTCAACGAGGCATGATCTGTGTAGATCACAAAGGGTTTTTGACCTAATAGGTGCACCCGAAACTTGACCAAGGCGTACTTCATCGCCAAGAGCTCCTTGTCGTGGACAGGGTAGTTCTTTTCCGCCGCCTTCAATTGGCGAGATTGGAAAGACACTACCCTTTCCCTGCCTTCGCCATCCACCTGCAGCAGGGCACAGCCGATGGCAAAGTCAGATGCATCGCATACCACGCTGAAGGGGCGCTCCTCATCGGGCAGCGCCAGGATCGGAGCGCTCTGAAGGCTGCTCTTGATAGCTTCAAAAGCCTGTTGAGCCTCAGAGGTCCATGACCACATGGCATCCTTCTTGAGGAGATTCGTTAGTGGCCTTGCCATCTCGGCGTAATTGGCGCTATACTTGTGCAAGTAGTTGGCCAGGCCGAGCCATTTCCGCAGGTCCTTCTGCGAGACGGGCACCGGCCACTGTGCAATGGCACACACCTTCTCCGGGTCCGCACGGACACCGTCCTTCCCAAGGAAGCAGCCCAAAAAGGGGATCTCTTCGGCTCCGAAGATACACTTGTTGATGTTTGCATAGAGGCGATTCTCGCGCATGCACAAGAGAACCTCACGGAGGTGGCCAAGATGGGCTTCGACTGCCGTCTTCCCTTCAGACGCACGACTGTGCACGAAGATGTCGTCGAAGTACGTGTGTACGAACTGCCGCATCGGCCTGAAGAGCTGCGTTACGAGCCTGTTGAACGTGGCGGGTGCGTTGGACAGTCCCTGGGGCATGACCAACCACTCCCACAACATCCCGCTGGGAGTGCTCACAGCAGTAAGCGGAATGTCCGACTCACGCATCAACAGTTGATAGTAGCCGTCGACCATGTCGAGTGCACTAAAGATCGTGCAACCAGCCATGTTGTTCTGCAACACATCCTTCCGAGGAATAGGCGTCGACGCCGGAATGGTTGCCGAGTTCAACTTGTTGAAGGCGTGCACCATGCGCCACTTCCCATTGGGCTTGCGCACATAGAACGTCGGAGACGAATGTGGCGACTTAGACTCGCGCACCATGCCAGCGGCGTGCTTTGCCGCAAAGAAGGCGTCGATTACATCGACCTGTTCCTTCGGAAGCGGCCACTGCCGCGTGGTACAGTACTTAATGCCTGGCACTAAGTCAATCTCATGCCTCACGCCCCGATCCGGGGGAAGGACCGAAGGGGGATCGTCGCTCACGACATCCGAAAACTCCTTCAGAAGGGCGTAATACGGATCCGAGGGGTCCTTCAAGATGGCAGCGCCATACCGCGTCTGCCTCTTAGAGGTTCGTTCGTCTTCCAACACCTCGGGGTCCATGACCGACGAGGAGTTGAGCTCCAGAGAGCTGCCTTCTGGGCGAAGCAGAACCACTTCTGCCAATTCTCCCGCCTTGAGAGAATCCATAAACTCCACATACGAAAGCTCCTCGAGCTCAAGTAGCTCTGCTACTGTGGGTAACGGAGTCAACACCTCCCCCACCTTGGGTTCGCCCGTGAAGACATCGACTACTTGAGGAACCCTGTCCTCAGCCGCGGAATCCGCATCGCGGCTAGACGCCTCTGCCTTGGGCGTGCTCGTGACCTTGTCACTCTTGTTGTCCTTGAAAGTGGGAGCCCCTGCTCGACCACTTGTGGTTGCGCGAGCACCAGCTCTAGCGCCATCTGTCGCGCGAGCTGAACCAGCTACAACGCCTTGCGTGGTGAGAGTTCCGACTCGACCACTCCTGTTTGCGCGAGCCACAACTCCAGCGCCTTTCTTGACGTGGGCTGAACCAGCCACCACGCCTTGCGTAGGGGGAGCTCGGACGCTACCACCCCTTCCTGCGCGAGCTGCTGCAGCGTCCGCGCCTTGAGTCTTCACTGCCCCTTGGGCAAGTGCAACTCGGTTGCCAACTGCAGAATCCTGTCCTCTACCCAGAGAGGTACTAGGATCCTGCGGATCTTCTCCACCACATACCTCGAGCTCCCGCGCTCGTGGAGGCAATGCCATGGGCAATTCCAACACTTCCGAAGTGCCGGCAAACTGCCGTTCGCCGCGTGGCACACGGTGCTCATGCACAAACCCGTCTCGGGAAGAGGAGGGGACATGACCCGCCAGGGCTCTGTCCGCGAGGTTGTGGCTGGCACCAATGGTACGACTACGCCAGTCTATCCACGGCTCGTGCTTAGCAAGCCAAGGCATGCCGAGGATAAGGTCGTACCGATCATCCATGTCCAAGACAATGAACGGTTCGACCGAGTTGAAGTCATCAAACTTCACGCTTAACGGTATGGTAACCTTGCGTGTAGACACGATGGAGCCAGTCGCTAAGCGAACAGATACATTGGTATTACTCTTAGAAGCTTCTAAAGCACTAGCATACAATGCACTGTTCCTAGCCACACTGGCTTTCGTCGCAAAGTTGAACGACGCCCCTGAATCGATCAGGACCGTCATCGGTTCCGGATACCCTTTTACGCTGGCAGTGACGACCACGAGGTTAGACCGCGCGGCGGCCACGGAGAGACACAGAAATGTCGTCCCAGGGACTTGCTCCTTTGGAGAGGCTGGTGAAGAACTCACCTTCCTCGAAGAGGAGCGAAGTCTCCCAGCAGGGCGTCCCGCCCCTACTGGGAGTCGCCGTTTTCCGACTCCGTCGCATCAAGGCTGTTGAGAGCCGGACGCGCTGCGAACTTCTTGTCGCGTGGTGCCTTCCATGGGTTGGTGGGGCAGTTCCGACGGAAGTGACCAAGTTGGTTACAACCGAAACAGCGACCACTCGCCCTTTGCGTCTTCTGAGGACGTGCCGACTCGGCAAGAGAGATCTCCATCGGAGTGGGACCCTCACTGGCCTCGACATGAGGCGTGTGCCCTTGTGCTGAGCGCACGCAGTGGTCCTCCAACATAGCAATGTGGACCGCCTCATTAAAGGTCTTGGGCTGACGCTGGAAGAGCTCCGTCCGGACCGGACCCGTGCGAACACCGTCCATGAAGACCGTCACCTTGACATCCTCAGAGAGGGGTGCGCCGGCCATGGCGGCTTCGAGGTTGTGGAGCTCCATGACGTAGTCTTGAAGCGGCCGCTTGCCTTGCTTGCACCACAAGAAACTGGAGCGGTGGCGGTATGCCACATTGGCAAGGAGGAAGGTGGAGCGTAGCTCCTGTTCCATGAACGACCACGAGGTGAAGTACCCCGGCGTCGCCGTTTCACGGGCCATGGCCCATGCGCGTGCGCGCCCTCCAAGGTTGGATAGCGCAAACGCCACCTGAGCTCGCGCGTCGTAGATCTGACCCGCGCTTAGCGCGATCTCGATCTCGCGAACCCAGAACACAAGACTGTCTGAGTCTTTGCCGTCGAACGTCGGTACCGACATCTTGACGGGCTTCGTCGTGGTTGGACGAGCAACGAATGAGGCCGTGCTCGTGGCGGACGCTTGTGCCGCACTCTGTGCCTCAGCTCGCATCGTCGCACGAGCGGCTTCCTGCGCAGCAGCGCTCACGTGAGCAATCAGCGACGACTCGTACTCGTCGAAGCGTTCTACGAGCGCCCTTTGCTGCTCAGCAGGAAGGTTGGGGAATCCAGCGAAGGCTGCCTCGCCCAGGAGGCTGACCATCTTCTCCAGCGTAGCCCAGTGGGCATCGGAGAGGTGAGGAAAGTCCTGCCGTGCCGGCAGCCGACTCCCTGAGTCTTCCATACTCAAAGAGACCCTGATTGTAGAGATCCGCGTCGGTCGCGGGATTGACTACAAGTGCTACCAGGTGTGACGGGGGTCACACGCACAATAGCTAGGAGGAAGCGTAACACGCTAACCACAACAGACGCCTGGCGTCTCTGTTGTTGTTTGTGCAAAAGGCCCTGCCTTATCGGTCCTCTTTTAGTACCGAGTACTTAAAGAGACTTGCACACTTGTAGGTTAGAGTTAAACTGTCTTGTATTAATAACACTCATAAACTTCTATCTACTGCTTTCTATCTGCATACTGAATCCCTGTCTAAATTGCGATCTTCCTCAGCGGTTGGCTCTCGTGCATCGTGGTCCTTAAGTACGACCGAACTAACTTAACTCAGTACATTGGGGAGGTCTACCGTGAACACTCTATATAAGGATCACTGGTACACCGTACCCATCGTAGTGTGTGACACTCAGTCCTTGTGGGCCACACCAGCCGGTGTGGTCCACACTAGAGAACATCCCTTGTCCTTGAAAAGGTCACTGGCCAATCCTGGCCCATTACACGGTGTAATACACCGACCCCCGGTTTCCATGACGTCCGGAAGGCCGGGTACCACAACTCCATTCCGCCGCTCACCCTGTCCTGGACTGAACACGCTCGCCAATCACGGGTACCTCGCGCGTGATGGCAAGAACATCACGATACAGGTGATGATGGTGTTATAAAGGACAAATTCAACATCGCCGGTGACCTGGCCGCAGTCATGGGAACTCTGTCTCCTGCGGTCTTCGATATGAACGACTTGTCCAAGCACAACGATCCGATAGAGCATGACGCTTCCCAAGCACGCTCGGATTCGTACTTCGGCGAGGACCCGGCCTTCGTCACGCCCAACCTCATTAACGACGTCCTGAGCTATGGATCTGACGGTCAGATCGACGTGAATGATGTGGCCAAGATCCAATCGGCTCGTATTGGCTACGGCCAGCAGTACAACCCGACGTTCGACTTCAGTGCCACGCCAGCGTTCATCGCTCGCGCAGAGGCGGCTCTCTTTTTGCGAGCTTTTGGCGGTCAAAATGGAAACTCATGCAAGACCTCGTTCGCGTCGACCTTCTTCGTGCAGATAACCTTTTTTGCGGGTCGTATACGGGTCAGGTCTTGTTTAGGTCGAGCCAATCAGATACCACGTTGAAGTTGTATTTGACACAACGTTGGTACGCTCCTTCGTGAGCACAGACAACACCATCAACAGAGAAGTTAGTAGGACACTCGCGCGTTGGCTCTCGACTCGGCCAGGCGCGGTGTCTGGATTAGATTGTAACTCCTTGTCAGGGCACCTACTCCGGGCTACGCGCCGACCATTGCAGCCCTCCGCTTCGCTCCGGGTGCAAACGGTCTCTTTAAGCCCTCATATGACATGGTTGGTCGGTGGTAGGTATCAACCTTTGGCAAAAAGCTACCTTAGACCTAAACAAGACCAGACCCGTATACGACCCGCAAAAAAATCTACCCTTCGTGCACGAGCAATTCCCCTCGGACTGGAAAAAGTCCCCGACACCGATCAAGTTCGCTGATGCTCTTGCTACGATCTCATATCTTGCCGTATCGGAGTTGTGAAGAAATTGACGTAGTGTCCAAGAGGAAGCTGTAGATAAGATAAAAGAAAAGTGATGTTTCGTTCACCAGTTGCTGATCTCTGCTTGGTCTTGCTGCGCGCATTTCATCCCCACGGTCTGCCTGCTCGAAATTTTATCACTTGGGGGAATAAAAAGAATATAATCGATCATGTGCGATCAAGGTTTTACCTTATGAGGCGAGAGAGTTTGTGTTAGATCTTATTAATAGATCCATTTCAACATAAATGCACAAACTTGTGGTGGTCGGGCGTCTTGTATTACTCACGCCGTCGTTGGCCTCGAATCATCAAGCGCGACTGTCGAAGTGGACATAGCATCTTGGACAGGATGGTGAGGATCGTTGGCGGTCGGAGGGGCGTTGTCGTGAAACATCGCAGCAGTAACGACCGACTTCAAGTTAAGGAGAAGTCATGACCATTTAGCTGACGTGTTTGCTGATCAAATGCTGCACGTTCGTCGTTCGATTGCAGCTTTCGGGAGGTCCAGACAACAGCTCAAGACTTGAGTCAAGTGTCGATGCAACTCCAGTGGTGGGTGTCATCCAGGACAAAATCCAGGCAACGGCGCATCCGGCGCAAACATGTCATCGAGTGAGACCACTGAAATAGCGCGGCGTTTTGGTGGTCTAAGGACCCGAGACGATCAATCCAAGCTGCCACCTTCATGCAGCCGACGGAGCTTTCTCACTGCAGCTGCCAACCTCTTAGCAGAGTCCGAGTTCCTGACTACATGTATCCGCTACCTCCCCACTGCCGCCACCACCCTGAACCAGGTGCAGCTCGCTACATTGATGCGTCTCGCCAGTAGAGACGGAGGGAATACGCAACGTCTGAGCAGGTCCACTATGTGCTTCAAGTTCACTTGCGGTCCATGACCGACAAGGCTGATCACTCCAGTACAAATGCACTCGTTCCCCGAAGGTCAGCCAAGTCGTTTCGTGTGCCGTGACCAGTCAGGCATCTGAGCGAGTACTGTATGCAGCAAACGAATCTCAATCACCGCAGTCTCAGCCCCGTTGTCATTCCTCAATTTGCTCGCTCGAGTGAATTACCTGTCGACTTGCATCCACTCCAAGCTCCGCATCCAGCCACCGTCATGGTCTCCGTCACTGCGTCCTTCACCTTCGTCGTCGCCACCTTTGGCGTGGCGTACGGCTACACTGAGGCTGAGGCCGAGGCTGCTCTCGCCGAGGCTGCAGCCCTGTCCGAGGGCGAGTACTACCGCCCGCCGGCCCACCTGACCTCGTGTGCTGTGAACGCCACCACCCCGTTCCGTCGCTCTCCTTGCCCCGCGATGAACACGCTGGCCAACCACGGATACCTCCCGCGCGACGGCAACAACATCACTGTGGACCAGGCTCTGGCCGTAGTCATGGAGAAATTCAACATCGCGGAGGACCTGGCGGCTGTCATGGGCAGCCTGTCGCCGGATCTGTTCGACATGAACGACTTGTCCAAGCACAACGACAAAGTGGAGCACGACGCGTCGCTGGCCCGCATCGACTCGTACTTCGGCGTGGACCCGTACGTCATCACTCCCGGTCTCATCAACGACGTCCTGAACTACGGACTGGACGGCTCGGTTGATGTCACGGACGTGGCCACGATCCGTGCCGCTCGTGTGGCGTGGGGTAAGGAGCACAACCCGGAGTTCGACTTTGGTGCGACGCCCGCGTTCATCGCCGGAGCTGAGTCCGCTTTGTTTCTGCGTGGATTCGGCGGTAACAACGGCAACTCGACGGCCACTACGTTCGTTGCCACCTTCTTCCTGCAGGAAATGTTCCCGGAGGGCTGGACCAAGCCGGACACGTCGGTCTCGTACGACGACGCTATCGCCACGATCTCGTACCTCGATGCTGTCAGCGTCTAAGGCGAAAATGCGTGTATGGGACAACAGTAAAACGTTTAACAGGCAGTTGTAATGTTTTGAAAATTGTAGTTCCTGTTTTGAAGGCGAAACTTTTTCGATATGAACCAGAAATGGAGCACATCTGGCTGCCGACCCGCACACCATGCAACAATTGGTGCGTCACCTCGACTGTATCATTTGGCGCTGCTTTATGTTGAAGCGCATAGACCGCATCATCAACACTGCATCACCACCACTGCATCATCACTGCGTGCCGCGTCAACAAGCGGACTTCATAATCGCACCAATGACTGGTGCTATGGAGCTGGAGAGTGGACACGCCCCGCATTGTTAAGCAAGTGTTTTTAAGGAACTTGTCTAACTGCTAGATGACCTCATTCGAGCGGGCAAACGTCATACGAGGGTGATGGTGATGGTAGATTATTTCCTGGGTCGTATACCGGTCTGCTCGGCTGTTTGGGTCGGCGATTCTAATACAAATCTCAAGTGTATATCTGTGGCCTCAGAGGCCTCAGAGAGACCGTTTGCAACCGAAGCAAAGCGAAGGTCTGCAATTGTCGGCGCGTGGGCCGGAGTAGGTGCCCTTACAGGGAGGTGATATCTAACTACCGACGCCTTGCCCGCCATGAGCGAAGCGAAATTGGCGGTGCAAACGAGGAGCTCACGCAGTATCATCTTATCCGAAACGCCGACCCAAACAGCCGAGCAGACCGGTATACGACCCAGGAAATAGTCTACCGATGGTGATTTACTCACTTCTGAGGTGTATGTTGACTTCTGCTCAACTCTGGCCTCACCTGCTCGGGCGATTCAGTTAATGACTTTGGAATTGTATGTGATCGATTCAGCGAAACCGCTCGGGGTTTCTAAACTTAGCCGTAATTCACAATAGCAGTTCCGACCCGCACATTGACTGACGATCTCCACAGAATTTCCCGGTTGTCAAACCATTTCAGTATTACGGTGTCTGTAGTCAAATTTCTGGTATCTATGTTTACTGCACTAGCAGGGATGCTGTCCCCGACTGAGTGTTGCATTAAGCTTATCCTTGCTAATGAAACCGATTTTCCCTCTTTATAACAGTCGTCCGGATAAGTGGACACTTTTAGAACACCCTTTTGCACTGGATACTGCAGGGCTGCGCTCACTTTGCGCAGCGTTTATGCTCTCCGGATGAAGGTATACACGGGTGATTCTCCAGTCGGGAACAACATCCACTCTCAAGTTGAACATGCGAATTTCATCGCCATGATGATTCAAGGAAAGATGGAAGTTACCGACGCTATCGATACTGGCATTCGTCACTGGTGGGAAATCCAAATTTCAATTAAAGAACTTGTGTTAATACATCCCTTGGATACTTGGTACAGTACTTGTATGCAGCCTTATTGTGGGGCTAAACACCGACTCCAAGAAAGTATCGGGTGTGTTCATGATCCATGCGATGGAAAGCCCGAGCTCAGTTCAGTTTCAATTTTGCCACCGCCTGCAAACCATGAATCTGCGCTCCCTACTGCTCACAGTTATTGCCTCCGCTACGCTCAGCGGTGTGGGGGCTGCCACCATCAACCACGACAAAGTGCAGCCGTTCCCGCAGCTTACGCCGGTCACCCTGTCCGAGAAGTCCGCCGTCAAATTCAAGCCGAGTCTCATCATAAAAGACGGGTGTCATCCATACCCTGCTGTCAATGCTGTTGCGGTTGCACTTCGCTGTCTACAAGACTGGGTCCCGACCTCAAGGCACACGGCCTGCGCGTGGCTGGCGCGTGCCTCTAGGGCCTGCAGTTGAAGTGAGACGGATGGTGCAATCTGATTGGCTGGGTTGGGTGTGCCCGCCTATCCAAGTGTGTCCGTTGCATTGGAGCGTGTCCGTTGCAGTGCACTGTGATTGGCTGATGGCTCGTGCCGTCCCAATCAAGTGTGTCCGTTGCAATAAAGCGTGTCCGTTGCAATAGTTAACTGAAGACAAACGAGGGAGATAGTAGAGAGACTGCATGAGTAGGAAGAAGCTAGCAGGACAAGGACATCTAACTCAAATGAATTCACTTTCGGATTTCCTTTCTACCCCTCATTGACTCCCAGGCGACGTCTGCACTTACAAGAAATGCCGCGGGTGAGAAGAGTGGAGGGTTGAAAGGGACTGGACCAATCGACGGAAAATGCAAGGGGCCAGGTCTGGGCTCGCAAGTGTATGGTCGAGCTGTCTGGCACAAAGATCTCTGGGCCATCATGTACGCGTGGTATTTCCCCAAGGACATATACAACCAACTTTCCGGCATGAAGGGCCACCGACACAATTGGGTTAGTGCCGTTGTGTGGCTTGACAACCCTGCCTTCGAGAAACCGAAGATACTTCGCCGTGTCAACTTCGCTCACGAACGGAGAATATAGTACTCTTTAGGACGGCCCACCAGAATGCGGCCGCTGGTCGTGTGCCCCACCTTTCAACGACTATATCAACGTTACCAGTCCAATGCTCGCATACGGAGTTGGCACAGATCAGGGTAGCTGGCTGATCCGGACTACTGAGCGGTTTGGCGAACTCCAGGATCTCGTCATGTGGGAGCAATTGACGGAAGCAGCGCGTGGCGCTCTAAGCGAAACCGACTTTGGAGAGAAGGCCAAGGTCCCGTTCATCGATGCCAACTTCGACACGAATCTCGAGGCGTCTCGCCCCTTCTTGTGAGAAAATAACGTTGGTCAAAATGCATTCTTCACCTTGGTAGAGCATTAGGTAAGCGAAGAGAGTTATAAAAAATCCTTGTTGCAGACGATTCTCGATTTTTTGCCATAGTTAATCTTGTTTGCACGGCAACGACGAAGTTACATGTACAAGAGAAAAATACAGCACTTGTGCTCGGTCTTTCGAACATGCAGATAGCCTAAACCCAGCCTCTTCGCATCATCGGACAAGTGTGTCGTGATTTCATGCACTGCTCTACATCTCGTTAAGCTTTGGTTGGCATTGGTAGGTAATAAATGAATAGCGCGGCATTTTGGTGGCCCAAGGGCTCGAGATGATCAATCCAAAGACAGAAGCAAATTTGCCGATTGCATCTCCGACTTGCCATGCTAATTATGGACTAACAATAGCTGTTTTTGTTGTTTTCGGGTGCAATTCGGCCTTTTCCACGGCAAACTACGCTGCAAGCGGTCAAGATGCCTGCTTCCTCGACATCCTCCCTCGCTTCACGGTAGCTACATGAAATATGAGCGAGACGAACCAATCAATGCACACTGACATGATGTTGCTGGCAGATCTTCCAGTAGCAAAAGTAGGTGTCGAAGCGTGCAGAAATGTATGAAGTGAAGTCGCTCACTGCTGCCAGAACCAGCAAGTGCCTTAGCTGCCCTTGTTGTATTTGACACATATGTAGGCCACACGCTACTTTTACGTGCTGAAAGCGACTTCGACGAGGTACGTGGACCGGAAAAAAGTATTTGCAAGCTGCAGATTTCTCCAAAATTGTTGATGGTGGATTAACCTGTGTTTTTAGGCTCGCTCTGTGACCTCCTCCGCAAGTTCACGGAGTTCTACCTCGACTCTTTCTGGAGGCGGGGTCACCGGAGCTGTCTCAGCTTCACTCGCTACTTCATGTACGTGCTTCTAACTTCGTGTAGTATTTATTGAACGAGCTAATTCCATTTGTCGCCACAGGCGCCTCACTTCGCGACTTGGAACTCCGCAAGAGCCAAATTGAACGCGAGCTAGTGCGAGTTCAGCACGAATTGCAGCTACGAGAATCGCAGCACGCGGCGGCTCGAGTACCACCCACTCCAGCTCAAATGGGGACAACTCAATTGAAATGAACACTTGTCTAGCACGGCTACTTAAGTATCTGCAGCCACAAGCGGTGAGTTGGAGATAATATCGCAGGTAGCAACATGGAGCCACGTAGACGCAGCGAATCCACGCAGACAACCCAGTTCCGGTCTTCATTCAGTACACGTATTACCGCTCGTCGGAACTGAGTATTCGCTTCACCTGATCATCGTCTCTGAAAATAGAGTGCTTGCACAAACGATAACGAAAACTGTTTTCTTTTTTGTTTTTTCAGTGAGGCACAGCTGCACATTGTTGTCACCTAACTTGTTGACTTAGAAGAGACCACCAAGGTCCCGCTCATCGACGATCAACACCACCGTGGATCAAATAAAAAAATTCTCCAGTTTGAAATTGTGTTAAAACTTATGCGCTGTTGCATCCGCAAATATTTCTCCACCCTACTAAACCTTGATTGCAAAGCAGCGACGAAACGCATAACGAACCAAAAGTACGCATTTGTTAGATCCCTGACGACCACCCGTTCCTCAGCCCAGCTTAGCCGCGTGGCGTGGGTGCCGAGGATGTCAACGCTCAAAACGTTCTGCGGCAAATCGGACAACTTGGCTCCGTATTGTTGTGCTTGCACGACGCCGACCACTTCTGAGAGCACGCACGGTGGAAACTGTGGCCGCAGAGCGTCGTAGTCAAGCGCTTGACGGGTGAACCGAAGGGAGACCAACAGATGGAGCACGTGTCACCTTCGCTGACACCAACGGACTCCGTCGAAAGCATCAACCACGCAGCCACCGCTTCAGTTGGCGGTTTAGTCGTGATCACGAGGCTCGTCCATTCAACGGACCCATTGTTTTCATCGGCATCAAATCGATGGTAGACATAGCCTCGAGCCTCCTCCCACGGCGAGCTGCTACACATACGAGTGTTCGCCTTCACGCCCTCAAACCGCCAGCAGCAGTCGTACAAACCGCATGTGATAAGTTTCACGTTGGTTTTGCAGATCGGGCACCGGACATTGTCATCTCGAATGAGATTGAACACCTCAAACTTCTTCCTATCGATGATCATACGACGAAAAGCGCGACAGTTGCGATTCAAACACCGTCCTTCAATGTTGAGTCCTTGGCTGCACCAGCGCCACTCCGGAGCGTCGGGAGAAAATTCGACTGCAGTAAGGATAGAGCCATCCGACACGTCTGCAAAGGTGCGAGGCGGAATCGTAAAGCCACCGAGAACCCTCGCTGACAAATGCAGCGTACTTTCGTTCCGGATGTTGTAGAATGAAAGTGGGAGGTCGCCTCGTAGTTGCTTGCCAGCGTACGTAAGCCGTTGGTCTTCAGGTGGGATGCCTTCTTTGGCCTCAATTCTCGCCTTGATGTAACCCACAGTGTCCGTGGAAGTACACTCAATGGTAGCCGTTTTTCTAGATAGCGTCCGGAAAAATACCATCATAGCGACCCCTTTCGTCCGGATTCTCATCGTGGCAAGAAGCCGCGGACTGCTCCCCATCAGATCAGGAATAATATATTCCAAGCGATAGCTGCTTCTCACCCGGACGCCATGCAGCAGAAGCTGCTTCACCTCGCGGACGACATCCGCTCGTGGCGTCTCTTCTCCGACTTTCTTGTTGACAAGCGCCATGAAATCGTGCACTGAGGCGTCCTCGAGTCGGGTGTTGGTGAAATCAGAGGCGCAAATCTCCACTACACCACTTAGACCTTGTCGATGCTCGTCCCGCCACGCCACTGGAATAGCAAGCGCCATCTTGGCAGCACCAACAACGATGCTTGTTGCGAGTCTTGTCCAGGTCTTGAATGGATGCAGCAAATTGCAGAATGAGGCAATGGCGACTGGGAGCTCTGGAAGCTACCGTTGGCGTTTTGGACGTCAAGTTTCGCGGAAAAGGACGGCCCGTTAACGGCTCTGGGAGGATGCGGCAGTTAAGGATGTCAGACAGTGTTTTGCTGTACTGAAGTGGGTGGCGGATTTTTTCCATGCCAAAAAAGCGATTTCCCATGTCAAAAATCAAAAGCGATTTTAAATGCCACCGGTTTAATTGCATGCCATACTTAATTCAAATGAAAGTGCATTAGAATGGTTGATGTGTAGCAGGTCCCTAGTTCGCAGCGCCCGAAGCCCTCACTACATCTAGCCTCATTACATGCAACCTTGTTCTAGAAATGAAAGCACCTCGAGGCTACACAGCTTTCTACGCGTTTTCAGTCCTCGCGGGAACGATGTGATGGCCCATTCTGTGTGCGTAATTTATCGTAATGGCGAGCTGCTCCGCGGCCATGGTCACCGTTTCATCTCGCTTCTCGAAATAGACATCCCAATAGCGAGCCCCACCTTTCATGAAGGGGGGCTCTACTATCCCCACAAAATCTCGATCTTCGATTTCACCATCTCTGTTGGTTGTTGGCCACGTATTAAGTACACTCCAGTTGATAACGCTCGCTGGTGTTTTGATCAGCCGGGAAATGAGCGCGTCTACACTGTACTGACCAAGAGATGTCCCTTCACGCTCCAGACACTGCTTCTTCTTTCTTGGCCGACCTGAAGGTCGTCTCACCAGCAGGCCTCGCAACATCAGTGAAAAGTCCAAGCCATCGACGAGTTTTAAGCATGCTATCACGTGTCCACACAGCCATCCCGTTTGGTAGAACTCCTTACAGTCGCATTTGAATTTGCTTCGTATATCTCTAATCTGTTGCATCGTATGCAGATACACGCATGCAAACGATTAATGACACTGCTATAAACCACTGCACACAGACATAAACACTTACCTCTTCAATTGTCCAAATGGGGGAAGCCCAGTCGTGCTCGATCGACTCACGCGTCAGAATATCCACAGCGTGCAGGGACTGGTAAGCTAGCTGGATGTTGTTCACGACCTCGTCTTTTTTAAGAACTCCCTCCAGTGACTTGGTGTAGAGCGACGTCCTCGCATGTGTAACTTTTTGTCCGTAGAGATTTCCATCGTGAATGAGATAATAGTCTGAGTTAAAGAAGTAACGGTCGATCTTGGTGATTTCACGCTTAGACATCCGCTCGTGGCTAGGATAGTAATTGCCACTTTTGGAGAGAAGCTTGGCAGTTTGAAATACTTTCTCGTCAACGGGGCCTGACGCAAACGGCCACAGAAACTCGGTGTTCTTGTCGCGGCCACAGTGAATCAGTATTTTGGGTAGAGTGACGGCCAACACGTGCGATATCGCAGCTCGCAAATGACCTGCTGCTACTTTTTTAATAGCGCTGTGATGCGCTTCAATTGGATTTTGATTCGGGACTATCCCGGCGACGTTGCTGGCAGTTATGAACCGCAAATCCCATGGGTCCGTGAGATACTGCTCATCAAACCAATTCGCGTAGGCACCTTGCTTTTGCTCCCTCCAGTTTTGAGACACTAACTCAGACAGCGCAAACAACTGCTCACAGGAACGCGCAGTTTCGAGTTGATCCAGCTGCGGTTTGATAATGTCCTTGTAGACTTGTGTATCCGACAGCAAGCCTTTCTTCTCTCTCGACTTTCGATCCAAGTGTGGCCAACAATCCAGCAGCTCAATATCTGGCCATATATTTCGGAATGCACTTGCAATAGCTGCCGAGTGATCCATTGACCCAAACTTGACATTCAGATCTCCACCGAAAAAGTCGCTCGTGAAGTTCTTCACAACGGTGAATAGCTTGTTATATGCTAGAGTTGTTTCAGCACGCACGAACAGAAAAGCTATTGGTTAAAACTTGTGCTGGTATTGCTTCTTCGTCGTGTAACGCACTCCACAAGTACCAAATGATATCAACGTCCAGTTGTTGAAATCGATCTTGTAGGTGTCTTGGCAGTCGTTTCGAAAAAGTTTCCTCGTCGTGAAGATAATTCCATAGGAAACATCTTTTTTTCCAACTGGCTCGGTGAAGATGTCAAGAACCAGTAGTTCGTGGCGATAGTTGAAGGGTGTTTTGGCAAAGGTCTTAGGATCATCTACAACTTGGTAAGCGTTTTCTTCTTCTTTGAAAAAGACCTCTTTTGACTTGCACATTTTTGGGGCTGCCCATTTCATTATATCTGCCATTGACGAGATATTGTAGTCCCCTCGAGAATGCAGTAGCTGTGATCGATTCTTGAGCTGGGTAACGTCTGGTAGCAGCCGCAACATATCTTCATCATTGCGGTACTTTATCTCAAGCGTTGTCAAACACCTTGCCGGTCCTTGTCCCCCAAGCAAAAGGTTGTTCACTTCGTCTTCAAGGGGTTTGTGAATACTCGTTCTTTGATCACTGAGGGGGGCTTCGACATCACTGTGAATTCCAATCAAGGTGGCAGTGTACATTTTGTTTGAAGCGGTGAGTTTGATTTTAGCCGTCGCGGAACAGTTCGTGTGAGTCGAGCATTTATACCATACCGTGTCTCTGTTGTTGTTGTGACGTTTGTACCGGATATTCGTGAATCTATCAATGGCGACACGGGCTAGTTCTCGCGTCTTGAATAGACCAAGAACACGAACGTCATCTTCATTGGCGTCGTTCATTTGAGCGTCCGTGATGCAGGTGTCGGCTGCTTCATCACTGTCATCACTAGACTCTTCAGCAGCGGAACCGAAACTCGAGTCGCCAATATCAAATTCATCGTTGCTACAACTAGATATCCCAAATTCGCGCATAACCGCCTCGTCCGAATTGATATCGTCGGCGCCATTTTCATCATTAATATCGGTGTCGACAACGGCAGGATCGACCAGGGATTCACAGATACCGAGATAGTTGTCGGCTTCTGATGAGCTGGACTCAGATTCACTGGAACTGAAGCAATGTTGACCGTTGTCAGATGAATCCGGCGTACTCGGTACAAGGTGCAGAGTGTGATATCCACTGGTAGACAGCGTGTACGTCTTGTCATCGCGCTCAGTTACTCTGGCCTGGGCTTTGCAATCTACATGGGACGCACAGCCCAGCACAGTAGTGCGTCGAAACTGAGATCGCTCTCGGAACGCGGTATTCTCACGCGACTGCAAGTACCGGAGAGCATCCGCTGTAGACTTGAAGGTCTTGACGTGCATTACAACGCGTGAGCCCTCTTTTGTCGTGCTGATTCGAGGCCCTACTACGGTGGGTCGTTCTGGCTCCTGGAAATGGGCAGATGCATGGACCCGTTGATGTAGACGTGGCCTTGTTACGTGTTGGATCGGGATAATGTCTCCGGTAAAGTCATAACTCTCACTCGAGGATACGTCGGCCGCGTTTTGGTCCATGCTGGCCCTTTCCACCGGGCCTATCGATGACTAGCCAAGGTGTCCCACAAAGACCCGGCCGAAGTGATGTGCGGAGCTTGGAGTTGTTCTCAGGGCGATTGGAGATGAAGGGGGCTTTCTAGTTGTTCTTTATGTCGCGAAGCAAATGGCGAAGTGAGAGACGTTTGGCCGTAGGCCAACTGCGGTCTACAGAACGCGGCCCAACGTTGGTTTCATGTCATTGGTGCTACCCCGGGCTCCATGGAGTAGTTATGTAACCACCTTAGGAGCTACGTCAGAAATTACAGTTAAATTTGACCGGTTTAATCAGTTGCATACGTATATAACGTTTAAATCAAGCTAGAGAAAACGGGAAAAAGTTTTGAAACGTGATTGTAACTCCTACGCTATGTAAAAGTTTTAGTCACTAAGGTAGGTCAAATCAAACGGAAAGTCGAATGTACCGTCCATGAAATTATCCTCAGCGGGATCGTAGGCGTCATCTTCTTCGACACGGTGCGTCAGCCAGCTGTGCCAGTCGAATGTGTCGTCATCATGGGCATCTGTTTCACCAGCACTTGCATAGCCGGCGCTGTCGTCATCGCTCCACGCTAAATCGCTGTCGTCGTCAGTATCGCCCTCTTCTTCATCACTGGAGGTTGCCCCCCCTTCAGAAACGTCCAAAGCCTCAGCCTCGCTATCTTCACCACTGTCGACGTCATCATCTTCCTCCCTCGTGCCAGGATCTTCGCTGCTCTCGCTAGTCGTATCCCCGAAGAGCTCTTCAATCGATGCATCGTAGGGTTGGGGTTGATCAGGCACGGCTTGGTCATGTTGCGCAGAAAGTGCCAGACGTAAGCCTCGAATTTCAGCATCTTGAGCCGAAAGCTCACGGTGTAATTCGTTCATGAGAACGACGGCATTTTCGTACGACGTTCGCATGCGCTTGAATGCAACATAGAACTCGTCGCGGTCTCGTCGTAGTTGGGACCACATTGCTAATTGCAGAATGAATAAAAGTTTCGTTGTGCTAGGCTCAGTCTTTGACGCGGCAACATGCCATTGGTACGCCAGACCTAAGTGTGTTTGACTGTTTCATGCACTGTTAAATTGTTGTGCCTGTCCTAAAACCTCTTACCGAAGTAATGAACTTGCAGGTAATACCATTTTAGCCTGTCACACCTAACTCATGCAGGTAATAGGGGGGGGTCGAACCTAGCAAAAACAGTGCTGATTTTTGGTGCCGTTTCCTGTTGATTATTTCGTCCAAATCCTGTTGATTTCAAAAACCATCATGATGATTTCTAACCTCAAGGCGTTCTCTCCAGTGCAACATACATGTATTTGATTGATGATTAACTTAGTGGCGTGCTGCTCGGCAGCGTAGGCTTGTCACCCTTGTCCGTCTCGAGGCCCTCGATGCGCTTCAGCACCTCAAATACCCCTGCCGAACAGGCCGTCGAGCGCAGCCTTCTTCTTCTGGCGCGCATCCTTCATCTCCTTCTTGAGCACCGTAAGCTCACGACGCACCTCCTCGTTGGTCGGGCCCTGCTCGCCAGCAGCCAATAGATCATCCTTCACGCGCTTCAGGTTTGGTGGCCTCGGCAATCTTCTCCTCGGTGGCCATCTGTCACATCTCCTTGGCCTTGGGGCCGAAGGCCAGCAGCTCCACGTCGAACTTGAGCGTGGCGTTGGCCGGGGTCTTGGCCGGGCTGTCGCTCGCTCCGTACGGGCTCCAGTGTAGTGGGCTGGTAACAGAAAACAGGTTAGTGGAGCGATGCATCAACCTCTAGAGTATACGGCACGCACCGCGGATCTGCGTGCGGGATCTTGCCCGAGCACTCCACGTACGTCTCCTTCAGCACGCCGCCGTGTCCAGCTGGCGGCGACTCGCCAAGCACTTCCGCCCCGCCAGCAGCCAGCAATAGCAATAACATGTCCACACGTACGCAGACACACCAGTGGCGGCCGCGTCCGGGGCCGAGACGCTCCGGGGCCGAGACGCCTCCCCCTCCGGACGCTCCTTCTTCACTAAGTGCGAAAAATAGCGAACGAAAAAGTGAGTACCCCACTCCATTCTGTTGATATTCGGGGCGGAGCTTTGTTGACAATTCGGTCCATCTTCTGTTCATAATCTGACGTCCATTTTTTAGGTTCGACCCCCCCCTCATATCATTTTAGCCTGTCACACCTAACTCATGCAGGTAATATCATTTTAGCCTGTCACACCTAACTCATGCAGGTAATATCATTTTAGCCTGTCACACCTAACTCATGCAGGTAATATCATTTTAGCCTGTCATACCTAACTCATACCGAACTGATGGGTGTGTCATCTTAGCCTGTCATAGGCACGTGTACCTGCCTGTCAGGAAACGGCATCGTAAATTGCATGTGGTACGCATTCCAACCGGATGGAATGCAATTCATTCCGGTTGGAATGCAATTCATCCGGCTGGAATGCTATTCATCCCGCTGGCATGCAAAACCCCCAAAAGTGGCATGTAAAAAATATTCTCCGACTGAAGTCGGTGAGTAGAGCCGTATTAGGTGAAGCTTCGAGCGAGGGTCACGACGAGAGAAAACTGCCACGCGCCGGAACCCGTCATTAATTCGAAGGTACATGTCTGGTGAGGCGTCGCTGTGCGACTGACCGTTGCCCAACCTTAAACAAGCCTTTCTTTGATCTGGTGGATTATGTTCATCGAGCTGCACTGGATTCGACGTCCAGGATGCATTTTATACCAGGAAGGTACTGATCTTTGCAGGCCAGCATGCCAGTGTTGGTAGAAGCCAGAAGGAAGGCGTAGTTCCCGCTGTTAAATGGGTGCTGTTCTGTTTCCTCCGACTGCGTGTCAGCAACGTTTACTACATGTACGCACAACGAATCACCTCTAGATCCGGCAGAGCAACGCCCACCACATACATAGTAGGCGTTCAAAGCTATCTGGCCACGATGTTAACTGGCTGCACACGTACGCAGAGTCGACACCCCAGAATTTGCCACGACTTGGTTGGTACCGCCTTCTCGGCAGGCGTGGTCGAGCCCCAGCGCTGTATTGGCGCCGTTGGCAACAGCGGTCGTTGCTGTCCGTTACACGCATCAAGCCACAGCCGAAAGTCGCGAAGTCCATATCGGGTGAACACTGGCTCCAATGTTGCGATGGCATACATGTACAGCAAGAAGCGTATTATAGCTATTATAGTCTGGACCAAACTTATCGGGACCACCATAATGATTCAGGGAAAGATGGGATGATTAGTCACGGCCAGTGTGACCAATCAACCCACCCGTGACCCAGTCCCTGACTGGTGGAATATCTCGTGACAATTTTTCACTAATGCCGTGTGTTGCCCGGGAAGCTCTGGATATTTCCAGATACGAAGTACTTCGTGAAGTACGAAGTGCACTGTTTCTTTTTATTATATCAACTTACTTATATACTGAAGTAAGACCCATGCATCTTACTAAGCAAGATACCGTACCTCACAAATGACATAGTTCGAGCACTTTTAAAAAACACATAAATTGCCGTTTTGCAAAATCTACGAATAACTTTTTTATTCTGATGAACGGGTTTTCACACTAAAAAAACGATTTAAAACTAGTACAGTAGTAGAAGGATTATGTTTTGAATGCAGCTGAGAACGTACTCCCTGATTTCAATGGAAAAAATCTATTTCAAGATGTTTCGATTCGAACACGATCTGGGGTAAAGGCACAAGAGGCACATGCCAAGAGCATATCGATAATTATCTCGGTAATCCCGAGATAGAGATTGGTATTTGTAGTAATAGCCTTAAAGAAGCAGGATCAAGTCTCTCGGTTTCGAGAGGATTGTCGTTTTTGGGTCAAAACGTTATTATCTCCCCTAAAACGGTGTTTCGAGGGCATCACAAACACGACCTAAATATGTTTTTTCGGATTTGTGATAGAAAAAATTAACCGCGCCGCCAATAAACATCACCGTGCTGTCGCATGGAAATATTGAACGATACTCCTAGTTCAGACCGAAAGCTCAAGTTCTTGTTCAACAAACAAGGACAAGACCCTCGTCTACCAGACCATCAATTCTTCTAACGACACCTGAGCTACAAGAAACAGCTCTCTCCTACATTACCAGTAGAAATTAGACGGCTGAAGTGCTCGAGGATAAATAATAAATTTGAGTTGATATTAAGGCATATTGGCGAGCTGAAAGTTTGCCATTCGTGATTTCGTCACAACATTTAATGATGGAACTTCGTCTCAATTCACGTGCTTCACACCAACGCTAGAAACATATCGTAGATACACGTGCATCTGGACGAAGTTCCATCATCAACTTCGTATTATAATAACTCTTTTACTACATGTACTTATATGTGAACAATTAATACAACCAAATGGCGCTGCTAGTCAAGAAGGGCGCAACTTCTTCGTCAAGTGTGAGGGACTGATAGCCAACAGGCCGTAGCTACATGTAGCTTAGTCGAGGCTAACCGATGTTTGGCGGAGGACGCTTCCCGGACCTGGAGATTGTAGCTTGATCTGTGAGGTTGCACGAATGTCGTTCTTGTCCGACTGGGTCAACATTCACCTTTTTGGGATAAGATATCAGATTTCATCAGATATTCCGTCGTTTAAGCTTGAACATTGTATTACGCATGTCTAAAGGATATTACAAAACTATTCAAATATGCGCTCATACAGGATTTGCGACGGTCGGCGATGCCGGTAGAAACTCTGGATATAAATATCCAGAGACTGTCAATACGGCTTTCATGTACAGTGGAGGGATTCCCGCAGCCAAAAATCTAGTAGCTCGCTCGCTTTCATTCACTCCCAACGAATGGGAGGTCGTGCGTCACAGCTAGCCCCCTTTCGGAAAACCCCCTATAATAATGCAAATGTTAGATAATAGGTCCATTGAGGTTGAAAGAAAACATGTACTTCTCCGGTCCGGAAAAGAGTTAACAGTAAGGTTTTTTAGAGTAAAACCTCGCCCTATTTGCAAATTTGATTGGTCGACGCACAAACTTGAGCACGACTGATTGGGTGAAAAAAATAATCGAGTGATTTGTATTGAAATTGATTGGCTGTTTTTGTAGCTTCTAGGAGGTGTAGTCGATCCCGCGAATTGTCACTAAACGCAGCTCATTTTCCTCTTTCTTTGAGATATTTTAGCTTTTTCATCTGGACATTTTTGACGTCACTGCGAAAAAAACCTTCCCACCTCCATAAAATGATCGTTTAAATGACTTCAGCATGAATGTTATATGGCGCGAAAACTGCAAAGAAAAAAATACTGTGCGAAGCCACATATCGCGAGCTTTACAACAAGGTATGTACAACCTCGAACCGATGTTGTGAACCGGAGTTATCGGCGATTTAGCGAACTGTTAGTTCTTTTCCGGACCGGAGAAGTATGTTTTTACATCGCAGCAGTCTTTTCATATTTATTCCCGCCCATTTTCTGCATATTCTCTGGATTTTTAATCCAGAGTCCAGAGTACTTACGAGAGCGCAGCTCGACGTACAAAAAACTCTATTCCTCAATACTTAAATCCAAAGAAAAAACAGTGTAACTCTGGATTTTATCAAGTCCAGAGTCCTAGGCGGGATTGCACTGACGTACGATTATTGACTGATTTAATACCCTGTCGAAATCTAACCTGACATTGCCAAAGTTAAATACGGTAAGACCAGTATATATTAATACCCTGTGTAGTGTTAAAACTATGCTGGTATGTTGACCCATCCAGTTGAGATTAAGATAAAAAACCTGTTTACAATAATATCTGTGGAAGATGATAAACCTATGCTGCTGGAACAACATGCGCCATATTTTGTCAGAGAAGTGGATTTTAACTAAATCTAGGGGTATGTTGGCCCATCCGCTGGAACAGCTTGCACTCAGGACCCGGGTGAACCCAGTGAGGAGGAGTTCCTCGCCGCGCAGAAGCGGTTGAAGCGTAGCAGGAAGAAATAAGATGCAGTGGATGATCGTCAAATTGGCAGCTACATGTGAACTATGGATATATAGCTTATCACAGCATCCAGCAGCTTCAATTAGATAATTTCACTGCACTACTCTACATCAGTCGCAAACAGAGACAGTGTGCTCTTGTATGTACGTCGGACGCTTACTATCTACCCCTTGAACTCACTGAAGGCCGTGGCCGTGGGGGTACCTGGTGCAGCGGTCTCACTAACTTCCAATATTTTGTCAGAGAAGCGAATTTTGCTACATGTAGTGAGGTAGCCTATCGTTCTAGTAGGACTTTTGCCAAATGATGGCACTATTTCGATAATCTAGACAAACGATGATGATCTTCGCCATGGCACTCCGTTGTATCGATGGCACTTAGATCAGCGCAAGATTCCTCATCTGGTGTTCTAGGCTCGTGGTTTGTACACGTGCACGTGTTGTGAGCGAAGTCAGCAGCGTTTCCACGGTACAGCCATTGTGGTGCACGAAGAACGAACTCAAGAGGAAGCCCTCGCTCTGCTGCCTCTCGGAACTTAAAACGACTGCTATGAACGAGGAATTAGTCTTGCTAGTGGTGTGATCCTTTCCGGTGCGGGCAGCACAAAGTTCTTTATGTGAGTAGTTGCAGCCTTCATATCCCTTAGACTCAAAGCTCATCATTACGCGAAGTGTTAATGACTTCCCTTAAGTATCAGTCACGGAGAATTCATTAATGGTTAAACCCAATGGCACGTAGGGCGGAGATCAAAGAGCTGGTCCTCATGACAGGGAGAACGCTGGTCTGAGGATGGCAGCTTTTCATCGTGGCACGTATAACTAACATACGTGTTGCAGTCTGACAATAATAAATAGCTGAGTGCCATCATTGCCATCAATACAACGGAATGCCATCATTTCGCGAAGGTCATCATCGTTTGTCTAGATTATCGAAATAGTGCCACCATTTGGCAAAAGTTCGTTCTAGTAGTGGACCGATTCCCGTGGGCTATTTTCGTACAGATTTCGTGTCTAAAAAAATGTGTACAGATCTCGTACAGCCCGCAGGCCGCTTGCTGTCTAAATGTATAGATTCGGTACAGATCCGAGGAGCCATTTTCAAGTTGAAGTGACCCCCACCCACGCACGTGAATAGCACTCCCTGGCAAGCCCCACCACTCAGCAGCGATCATGGTGCCTGCAAGCAAGCGCAGTGTGCCCACAGGGACCGCAAGGCTACAGCGATTCCGACACTATGGCGCTGCTAACCATCATCAATGAACCACGTGGCTCGAACGAATGGGATCGGGTCCGCCATGTATGCAATGGACGTCTTGAGGCAGTCGAGGGCTGCGATATACGTTCTCATGCCGGTGTCACCGAGTGGGAAGACTCGCTACCCCGTCACCTGTGCTCTAGCAGTTGAAATTAGCCAAATAATTCTGCAAAAGGTCCACAACAATGTTGTAACATGGCTTTGGAGGACGAGGCTGTTGTGATTGCACTTCGCTGTCTACCAGGCTGGGTCCCGACCGCAAGGCACACGGCTTGCGCGTGAGGCTCGTGCCACGGGAGATCGCAGTTGAAGTGGAGCCAATGGTGCAATCTGATTGGCTGATCAGTGATGATTGGCATGGTTAATGCAGGGACGGTGTGCGCTGATTGGACGAGAACCGTGATTATGACTGTAACGTAAACGGAGTTGATGCACATCATCCGTTTCCGTTACAAAATTTGTTTCCGTTACATGTGGTGTTCACCGAGGCTACAGCAGAGGTAGGAGAGAGCTAGTAGAGCAAGACAGAAACTACTAACTAAATCAAACTCACTTTCGGATGTACTTCCTACCCCTCACATCGACTTCCCAAGACGCCGTCTGCACTCACAAGAGGTTATGAGCCCAAGCTACGCTGACACCGTCAAGCTCGTGGAAGACAACTACTTCCACTGGGAGTTCAACATGAGGATGAAGCTCTCGCGCAAGGGACTGCTGGCCCACATCATCAAGCCAGAGTTCGACGCGCTGAGTGACCGCTCCACGGTGCAGTGAAAGACAGACGATCTGAAGGCCCTTGGTGTGATCGCTGGAGACGTGAGTCTCACATACCAAGACTACATCCGTGGAGCGACAACTGCTGCTGACTCGTGGCGCATGCTCGAGGAGCAGTTCAACCGGAACACGCTCAAGAACCGACTCATCCTCACCAAGAAGTTGCACAACTTCAAGATGGAGTCCGGTACGCGGTTCGCGGTGCATGTGGACCAGTTCAAGGAGATCGTCCTCCAGATGGAGACGATTGGTGAGCCTCTGGATGAGACCCGACAGCTCGTGTTGCTGCTCGGTAGTCTGACGGATGAGTACCGGATGATCAGTACCGTACTCGAGAACACGCCAAACATGACGTTGGCGTATGCGATCCAAGCTCTCTCCGGTGTTGATGCCTCGGATGAATCGTCATCGGCTCAACAGAAGACTTTCATGGCGAAGAAGAGCTACGACAAGCGTGGGTTCAACGGCAAGTGCTTCTACTGCAAGAAGACTGGGCACAAGGCAACGGAGTGCCGCAAGAAGAAGGCCGACGAGGAACGCGGACAAGTCGCGAGGGAGACATCCGACTACGCGTTCACGGCTACGAGTGCGATGGGCAAGTCTGAATGGCTCGTCGACTCCGGTGCAAGCTCGCACATGACCAGCGTCCGGGACACGTTCGTGTCCATGAAGGAGCTGAAGACGCCAGTCCGCATCAAGATCGCGGATGGCAAGAAGATCGACGCAGTTGCAATCGGCACCGTCGGGTTGAAGCTGATGGACGGGACGTCTGTCACGCTGTCGGATGTTCTGTACATCCCTGAAGTTGAAGGAAGCCTCATCTCGGTGGCGAAGCTGGCCGAGAACGACGTCGTCGCGCAGTTCAGCAAGGACAAGTGTGTCTTTCGCTATGGCGATGCTACCGTCATGGAGGCCAAGCGCTGTGGAAACGTCTACAAGTTGAAGACAGTGGGGGACGAGGTGTGTCATGCGGCGACGACATCTCGTAAGGAGCCATGGGCAGTTGTGCACGCCCGTATCGGCCACATCCCGTACAAGCGCTATGAACAGCTATTGACAATGGCCGATGGAGTTCCTCGCATCGCAAGATGAGCCAAGTGATCACGTGTGTGCCGGCTGCTGTATGGGCAAGATGCGAGAAGACAACTTCTCTCGCAGCCCGGAAAAAGACCGTCAAGAGTGCTGGAGTCCTCGACCTCATCCACTCGGACGTCATGGGCCCGATGCAGACGAAGACACCAGGTGGCTGTACGTACGCTGTCACGTTCATCGACGATTTCTCACGTCACGTCACGGTGTACATCATGAAGTAGAAAGCGGAAGTTTTGGAGAAGTTCAAGAAGTTCGAGGCCGACATGGAAAATGCTACAGGCCGCAAGATCAAGCGCCTCCGCTCGGACAACGGCGGGGAATACACGGGTCGACTCTTCAAAGAGTACCTGTCCAAGCAAGGCATTCGTCATGAGAAGACAGTGCCGTACACGCCTCAGCAGAATGGACTGGCTGAGCGCATGAACCGGAGCCTCGTGGAGATGGCTCGTTGCATGCTCTACCACGAGGGCATCGACAAGAAGTGGTGGGCTGAAGCAGTCAACACGTCGGCGTGGATCATCAACAGGATTCCCAACACCGTGACTGTGAAAACGCCCTACGAGATCGTGTACCAGAAGAAACCTCAGCTCAAGAATCTGAAGGTGTTCGGTGCACTCAGCTATGGACACATCCCGGATGAGAAGCGCCGCAAGCTCGACGCCAAGGCGTTCAAGTGCCGCTTCTTGGGCTACGAGGATGGTGTCAAGGGATACCGCGTCCTGAATGTGGAAACTGGCCAAGTGAAGATTGTGCGTACGGTGAAGTTCATGGAGACCACTAGCACGGGCGACTTCATGACTGAGGTCGAACGTGACGACAAAGATGAAGATGTTGCCGCGCCTCACGTTACTGCTCCGAGTCGTGGACAGACGCAGACGCTCACGATCTTCAATGATGAGGTGGTACCACTTCAACATGAGGTGACCACAGAGACTGCAATCGTCCCTGCACCTTCTCACCCCATGATTACTCGCTCGCGTACCCGGTACATTGAGGAGACCACGGATCCTGAGGAAGCGGAAGGACGCAAGAAGCAGATTGTCGCCCCCTCCGCCATCGGAACCAAGCGACAGAAGGTGAGCCAGGCTCGCGTCAAACCAAGTGACGAGCTGCTCGCTATTGAAGGAGGCCAGCTGATGGCTGCAACGGAGGAGGTCCCGAAGACGTACGCTGAGGCGACTACACGTCAAGACCAAGATGAATGGAAGAAGGCGATTGCAAGTGAACTGAAATCACTCATTGTCAACAAGACCTGGAAGCTGGTACCCAAGCCAGCACACCAGCGCCCGATCGGTTGCCGCTGGGTGTTCGCGTTGAAGCGAGACGAAAAGGGACAAGTCGTTCGGTACAAGGCTCGTCTGGTGGCTAAGGGGTACTCGCAGCGCCACGGCATCGACTATGAAGAAACGTATTCGCCGGTGGCTTACCTCAACTCGATCCGTGCCATGCTGGCGAAATGCAGCGCAGAAGGAATGGAGATCGAGCAGTGCGACGTCGACACAGCGTTCCTGTATGGGAAGCTGGAAGAAGAGATCTACATGGAGTTGCCGGAAGGACTCAGGGAGCTCCTGGAATTGGCCGAAGCTGAAGGCGAGGACGACGTCGTCTGCATGCTGCTCCAGAGTTTGTATGGACTCAAGCAGGCATCGCGTGTTTGGAACGAGACGATCGACAAGCACCTCAAGAGTATGGGATTCGAGCCTGCTGACGCCGACCCATGCGTCTACACGAGAGGCGAGGGTGAAGATGAATGCATAGTGCGTCTCTACGTGGACGACATGCTGATCGCGTCACGACAGAAGGCAGTGATCGCGTCCGAGAAGGCTGGAATCGCGGAGAAGTTCCGGATCAAGGACATGGGAAGAGCTCGTTTCATTCTCAGCATCGAGATCGACTACGACATAGAGCGCAGAACGTTGGGTATCAGCCAGAAGGCGTACACCGAGTCGATTATCAAGAAGTTTGGTCAAGAGAACACGAAGCCGTGCCTGACACCACTGGAACCCGGTGTGCAGTTGACCAAGGCCGACGAACCCCAGACCGAAGAAGACAAGGCCAAGATGAAGTCGAAGCCTTATCGGTCACTTGTGGGAAGCCTGATGTACTTGGCGTGTGGAACGCGACCTGACATTTCGGTTGCAGTTGCCAAGCTCAGCCGTTTTCTGGAGAACCCCGGTGAGAAGCACTGGGATGCTGGTATCAAGGTGGTGCGCTACCTGTTGAAGACCAAGGATGTGGGCATCGTGTACGATGGCCTACTGGGAACGCAGCTCGAAGCGTATTCCGATGCGGACTGGGCCGGCAATCGTGACGACCGACGCTCGGTGAGCGGGATGCTGCTGATGCTGTGTGGTGCTCCTGTGGTGTGGCGCTCGACGTTCCAGAAGACTGTCGCTCTGAGCTCAACCGAGGCCGAATACATGGCACTAAGTGACTGTGTCAAGGAGTGCGTCTGGATGCGACGTCTGCTCAAGGACATTGGTGCTGAACAAGTGGGGGCTACGGTGATCTACGAGGATAACCAAGGTGCGATGGCGCTGGCGAAGAACGTCGGTTACCAAGCTCGCACCAAGCACATCGACATTCGCTACCACTTCATTCGAGAGAAGGTGGTGATCAACGAAGTGGAGCTGGAGTCCGTGGATACCAAGAACCAGCTCGCCGACTTCATGACCAAGGGTCTATCATCGAAGACGCTACGCTACTTGATGATGCGGAGCAACGTTGGCCCCAAGCTCGAGACATCGAATTGAGTGGGGGTGTTGTGATTGCACTTCGCTGTCTACCAGGCTGGGTCCCGACCGCAAGGCACACGGCTTGCGCGTGCGGCGCGTGCCACGGGAGATCGCAGTTGAAGTGGAGCCAATGGTGCAATCTGATTGGCTGATCAGTGATGATTGGCATGGTTAATGCAGGGACGGTGTGCGCTGATTGGACGAGAACCGTGATTATGACTGTAACGTAAACGGAGTTGATGCACATCATCCGTTTCCGTTACAAAATTTGTTTCCGTTACATGTGGTGTTCACCGAGGCTACAGCAGAGGTAGGAGAGAGCTAGTAGAGCAAGACAGAAACTACTAACTAAATCAAACTCACTTTCGGATGTACTTCCTACCCCTCACATCGACTTCCCAAGACGCCGTCTGCACTCACAAGAGGTTATGAGCCCAAGCTACGCTGACACCGTCAAGCTCGTGGAAGACAACTACTTCCACTGGGAGTTCAACATGAGGATGAAGCTCTCGCGCAAGGGACTGCTGGCCCACATCATCAAGCCAGAGTTCGACGCGCTGAGTGACCGCTCCACGGTGCAGTGAAAGACAGACGATCTGAAGGCCCTTGGTGTGATCGCTGGAGACGTGAGTCTCACATACCAAGTCTACATCCGTGGAGCGACAACTGCTGCTGACTCGTGGCGCATGCTCGAGGAGCAGTTCAACCGGAACACGCTCAAGAACCGACTCATCCTCACC
Organism: Phytophthora fragariae; assembly: GCA_009729435.1. NCBI lineage: Eukaryota > Oomycota > Peronosporomycetes > Peronosporales > Peronosporaceae > Phytophthora > Phytophthora fragariae. The sequence goes on along the minus strand of QQOI01000088.1, from coordinate 49,317 downwards.
AAGAAGTTGCACAACTTCAAGATGGAGTCCGGTACGCGGTTCGCGGTGCATGTGGACCAGTTCAAGGAGATCGTCCTCCAGATGGAGACGATTGGTGAGCCTCTGGATGAGACCCGACAGCTCGTGTTGCTGCTCGGTAGTCTGACGGATGAGTACCGGATGATCAGTACCGTACTCGAGAACACGCCAAACATGACGTTGGCGTATGCGATCCAAGCTCTCTCCGGTGTTGATGCCTCGGATGAATCGTCATCGGCTCAACAGAAGACTTTCATGGCGAAGAAGAGCTACGACAAGCGTGGGTTCAACGGCAAGTGCTTCTACTGCAAGAAGATTGGGCACAAGGCAACGGAGTGCCGCAAGAAGAAGGCCGACGAGGAACGCGGACAAGTCGCGAGGGAGACATCCGACTACGCGTTCACGGCTACGAGTGCGATGGGCAAGTCTGAATGGCTCGTCGACTCCGGTGCAAGCTCGCACATGACCAGCGTCCGGGACACGTTCGTGTCCATGAAGGAGCTGAAGACGCCAGTCCGCATCAAGATCGCGGATGGCAAGAAGATCGACGCAGTTGCAATCGGCACCGTCGGGTTGAAGCTGATGGACGGGACGTCTGTCACGCTGTCGGATGTTCTGTACATCCCTGAAGTTGAAGGAAGCCTCATCTCGGTGGCGAAGCTGGCCGAGAACGACGTCGTCGCGCAGTTCAGCAAGGACAAGTGTGTCTTTCGCTATGGCGATGCTACCGTCATGGAGGCCAAGCGCTGTGGAAACGTCTACAAGTTGAAGACAGTGGGGGACGAGGTGTGTCATGCGGCGACGACATCTCGTAAGGAGCCATGGGCAGTTGTGCACGCCCGTATCGGCCACATCCCGTACAAGCGCTATGAACAGCTATTGACAATGGCCGATGGAGTTCCTCGCATCGCAAGATGAGCCAAGTGATCACGTGTGTGCCGGCTGCTGTATGGGCAAGATGCGAGAAGACAACTTCTCTCGCAGCCCGGAAAAGACCGTCAAGAGTGCTGGAGTCCTCGACCTCATCCACTCGGACGTCATGGGCCCGATGCAGACGAAGACACCAGGTGGCTGTACGTACGCTGTCACGTTCATCGACGATTTCTCACGTCACGTCACGGTGTACATCATGAAGTAGAAAGCGGAAGTTTTGGAGAAGTTCAAGAAGTTCGAGGCCGACATGGAAAATGCTACAGGCCGCAAGATCAAGCGCCTCCGCTCGGACAACGGCGGGGAATACACGGGTCGACTCTTCAAAGAGTACCTGTCCAAGCAAGGCATTCGTCATGAGAAGACAGTGCCGTACACGCCTCAGCAGAATGGACTGGCTGAGCGCATGAACCGGAGCCTCGTGGAGATGGCTCGTTGCATGCTCTACCACGAGGGCATCGACAAGAAGTGGTGGGCTGAAGCAGTCAACACGTCGGCGTGGATCATCAACAGGATTCCCAACACCGTGACTGTGAAAACGCCCTACGAGATCGTGTACCAGAAGAAACCTCAGCTCAAGAATCTGAAGGTGTTCGGTGCACTCAGCTATGGACACATCCCGGATGAGAAGCGCCGCAAGCTCGACGCCAAGGCGTTCAAGTGCCGCTTCTTGGGCTACGAGGATGGTGTCAAGGGATACCGCGTCCTGAATGTGGAAACTGGCCAAGTGAAGATTGTGCGTACGGTGAAGTTCATGGAGACCACTAGCACGGGCGACTTCATGACTGAGGTCGAACGTGACGACAAAGATGAAGATGTTGCCGCGCCTCACGTTACTGCTCCGAGTCGTGGACAGACGCAGACGCTCACGATCTTCAATGATGAGGTGGTACCACTTCAACATGAGGTGACCACAGAGACTGCAATCGTCCCTGCACCTTCTCACCCCATGATTACTCGCTCGCGTACCCGGTACATTGAGGAGACCACGGATCCTGAGGAAGCGGAAGGACGCAAGAAGCAGATTGTCGCCCCCTCCGCCATCGGAACCAAGCGACAGAAGGTGAGCCAGGCTCGCGTCAAACCAAGTGACGAGCTGCTCGCTATTGAAGGAGGCCAGCTGATGGCTGCAACGGAGGAGGTCCCGAAGACGTACGCTGAGGCGACTACACGTCAAGACCAAGATGAATGGAAGAAGGCGATTGCAAGTGAACTGAAATCACTCATTGTCAACAAGACCTGGAAGCTGGTACCCAAGCCAGCACACCAGCGCCCGATCGGTTGCCGCTGGGTGTTCGCGTTGAAGCGAGACGAAAAGGGACAAGTCGTTCGGTACAAGGCTCGTCTGGTGGCTAAGGGGTACTCGCAGCGCCACGGCATCGACTATGAAGAAACGTATTCGCCGGTGGCTTACCTCAACTCGATCCGTGCCATGCTGGCGAAATGCAGCGCAGAAGGAATGGAGATCGAGCAGTGCGACGTCGACACAGCGTTCCTGTATGGGAAGCTGGAAGAAGAGATCTACATGGAGTTGCCGGAAGGACTCAGGGAGCTCCTGGAATTGGCCGAAGCTGAAGGCGAGGACGACGTCGTCTGCATGCTGCTCCAGAGTTTGTATGGACTCAAGCAGGCATCGCGTGTTTGGAACGAGACGATCGACAAGCACCTCAAGAGTATGGGATTCGAGCCTGCTGACGCCGACCCATGCGTCTACACGAGAGGCGAGGGTGAAGATGAATGCATAGTGCGTCTCTACGTGGACGACATGCTGATCGCGTCACGACAGAAGGCAGTGATCGCGTCCGAGAAGGCTGGAATCGCGGAGAAGTTCCGGATCAAGGACATGGGAAGAGCTCGTTTCATTCTCAGCATCGAGATCGACTACGACATAGAGCGCAGAACGTTGGGTATCAGCCAGAAGGCGTACACCGAGTCGATTATCAAGAAGTTTGGTCAAGAGAACACGAAGCCGTGCCTGACACCACTGGAACCCGGTGTGCAGTTGACCAAGGCCGACGAACCCCAGACCGAAGAAGACAAGGCCAAGATGAAGTCGAAGCCTTATCGGTCACTTGTGGGAAGCCTGATGTACTTGGCGTGTGGAACGCGACCTGACATTTCGGTTGCAGTTGCCAAGCTCAGCCGTTTTCTGGAGAACCCCGGTGAGAAGCACTGGGATGCTGGTATCAAGGTGGTGCGCTACCTGTTGAAGACCAAGGATGTGGGCATCGTGTACGATGGCCTACTGGGAACGCAGCTCGAAGCGTATTCCGATGCGGACTGGGCCGGCAATCGTGACGACCGACGCTCGGTGAGCGGGATGCTGCTGATGCTGTGTGGTGCTCCTGTGGTGTGGCGCTCGACGTTCCAGAAGACTGTCGCTCTGAGCTCAACCGAGGCCGAATACATGGCACTAAGTGACTGTGTCAAGGAGTGCGTCTGGATGCGACGTCTGCTCAAGGACATTGGTGCTGAACAAGTGGGGGCTACGGTGATCTACGAGGATAACCAAGGTGCGATGGCGCTGGCGAAGAACGTCGGTTACCAAGCTCGCACCAAGCACATCGACATTCGCTACCACTTCATTCGAGAGAAGGTGGTGATCAACGAAGTGGAGCTGGAGTCCGTGGATACCAAGAACCAGCTCGCCGACTTCATGACCAAGGGTCTATCATCGAAGACGCTACGCTACTTGATGATGCGGAGCAACGTTGGCCCCAAGCTCGAGACATCGAATTGAGTGGGGGTGTTGTGATTGCACTTCGCTGTCTACCAGGCTGGGTCCCGACCGCAAGGCACACGGCTTGCGCGTGCGGCGCGTGCCACGGGAGATCGCAGTTGAAGTGGAGCCAATGGTGCAATCTGATTGGCTGATCAGTGATGATTGGCATGGTTAATGCAGGGACGGTGTGTGCTGATTGGACGAGAACCGTGATTATGACTGTAACGTAAACGGAGTTGATGCACATCATCCGTTTCCGTTACAAAATTTGTTTCCGTTACATGTGGTGTTCACCGAGGCTACATCAGAGGTAGGAGAGAGCTAGTAGAGCAAGACAGAAACTACTAACTAAATCAAACTCACTTTCGGATGTACTTCCTACCCCTCACATCGACTTCCCAAGACGCCGTCTGCACTCACAAGAGAGGCCGGCTTAAACGCAGCGTCATTTCCTGGCAGGAGACAGAAGCAGTCTGGCGAGGGCGTATTTACAGGGATCTCGGGTTCCGTTGCAAATCCACCCTCGTGAGACTGCTTCTGTCTCGCTGACACCGCTTGCGGGTGGCCTCGCCCCTCGCCGGGATTGCGGTGGCAGCGCTCGTAGGCGCGTCGATGAATTCGTCTTCGTCGTCCACACTATGCTTGCCAGTGTCAACAGCCCCAGTGAGCTGTGCAGGAGTGTGTGAGCAATATTCACCATTCTAGCCATACCATCTACACATCTAGAAATCTGTCGGAGGGGGGGGGTACCCTCCGACAGAAGTGAAATCTGTCGGGTCGACAGTGGACTCGAGTTGTCTAGAAATGGCCGTTTTATGAAAATCTGTACGAAATCTGTACAAAATGACCGCGACAGATCCTACGGGAATCGGTCCAGTATATACAAGTAAAACGGAAAAAGTCATGACTAGGTCATGACCCAGTGACCTGATATCCGAAGATACCAGCCGGTTTTTACCTGTTACCTGATAGATAACAGAAATAGGTCATGACCTCGATACTGTGCTGCTATTGGATAAATACCACAATTTTTTACTTTGCCAGTCCAACGCCCCATTCGACGACGGCGGCACCAACAAGCCCAAGGACAGCTCCGAGGACAGCCAAGGACAGCTCCACCCCCCGCGCGCGCCCCGCCCACCGCCACTCCGGCCGCCGCCACAACGTAGACCCCCCCTGCGAAGCGGCACGACCCGACAGGGTGGTCGGCATGCTGCCTGTGCCGGTCGTGCCAGTGGCAGCGCTGGTAGCCGTCACGGCTCGCGCTCTCACAGCCGCATGTGGGCTCGGCGACTTCGGTGGCGACTGCGGCGACGACGAGTACGTCAAGGAGAACCTCGCCGCTGCCGCAAGGACCCCAAGACCCCGAAACTGTTGGAGCTCCACCCGGCAGGGCGGCAGGCATGCTGCCCGGCGGAGGTGGGGTGGAGGAAACCCTCCGGGACGACCTCAGGCACCGCGGCCCCGATCCCACAGGGCTGCCTTGTGAAGATTGCAGACACCAGGATCGCGTATGGGTAAGTGCTGCTGTGCCTGCCTCGCATGAAAACTTTGTATATTCAACGCTAACTGTTAGAATGTCTGCTTGCTGCTTAGATGCTTCGAAAAAGCGTCAATACTCCTTCTCCCCCTCTCACCGTCAGCTTTGTCGAGAGCTGCCGCGATCGACAACCCTCGAGTCACAAGAGATCGTACGTACTTGACCACGCATAATCGCCTTGAGAAAAAATTGGCCTCTTTCGATGACGAACGCCATTTTCTTCCGTATGTTTGCTCCAGGTGTTCAATGGACGGTTGATTTGAGAGTCCGTCATGCCACTCAGTCCACAATTCGTGCACAGTGGATACTCCTCTGCTCATTGAATACTGAGGTATGTTATTGCTGTTTTGATTGGTGTAAACATCTCTCGAAGAACTGACATGAATATCACTTTCAGTGGCTTCTGGGGCTGTAGAGGTGCTGCTCGTGTTTGAGTTCGAGTCCGCCACTGGCATTAGACGGAACGTCATATCCCCCCTCAACAACGACGAGAGGCTTGCTTGGTTTTCTTTCAGCAACTGTACAATTTCACCATGGCGAGAATCTAACTTATTCATGACTTCGGAATGCTGCGTTGCAATGTGTGCAGTAAGTAGTGGCATCGCCACTTGCAACTGCATCTCAACCGGACTTTGGACGGCCGCAGCTGCGGCGATAGTCTGATTGCGATACTGCTGAAATTGGTCGCCCAGGATGTGATGGTCGCGGATTCGAGTCGGAAGCCGGTCGAATAGTCCAGCGCAATCTTGGAGAAACACCACTCTAAGGTACTGTAGCAATTCTAGAAATCCACGTGCTGCTAAATTCGTTTCCCATAACCCATCTGAAATTTGTTGCAGGCAGTGTTCAACATCAGGAAACACCAGCCTTTGCAATTCTGCCGGTGGATCGACTGCTGCTCTTTCCAGGTAGTACAAACGCGAGCGAGCCGGGTGACCAGAGAGTGCATGCATTGCTTCACGAGCCAAAGGGGCTGAATAAACAGCCTCACATGTATCCATTCCCCATGTACCGTGCCTACGTGTTTGGGAGATATCTACGTCAGCGCTCTCAAGTTGACGTACACCTTGCTGGCGATTGATGTGGGTCTTTTTGTTAAATGAAAGCCCTAAATGTTTAAACACAGCGTCGTAGCTCTTCTTGTGTGTTTCGTACGTGATTGACTTTGTACGCTGGCGGCCCCGAAGCAACTTAATATCGTACCAATCTTGTGTCTGTCGGAAAGATGGAAATGGCTCCAACTTAACGTGAAAGAGCTCAAAAAAATAAAGAGCAACAGCACCAACAGGACACACTTTTACATCTTTATTGCGCATGAATCCGACGTGCTGCATCTTGCCGAAAGTGTTGGTTTTGCCATGCTGAATTAGCAAGACAAGAGCACTACATGGCTGAAACCCCTCACCGCCGAGCTCTTGAGAAAACATGTCTGCTAACTCCAAATCACGCACATTTTCACCGCGCAATAATCCAAAATGAGATAGAAGAAATGCTGTACGTCCTCGTACGTCATCCAGAAGGAAAAACGTGTCACAAATCTGCTGAAATTGTTCGGCGGAAGAGTAGCCATCCAGCAATGACCCGATGCCTCGATCCTGGTAGTTCTTTTTACGGGTCTCAGTGGCCTTGGCCTGCACATTCTTTATCAGCTGCTTTACCGCCTTTGAACGTGGATGAGGATTAGAGTTAGTACGTAGGCTCACTTGCTGATTGTAAAGATCGACAAGTGCGCTCACGTAGCCACAGACTGTTGACCCCCCACTGTTTTGTCTTTGTTCTTTTTTTGACTTCCTTCCTATAACCATCTCCGAGAGAAACAAGTGCAGCTTTCCACCAGTGACCGTGTCTCGATCCCGGAAATCGCGAGAAACACACCACTGCACGAATTCTTTCTGGTACCCCTCGTACTTTCGTTTTGTGTTGATTGGGCGTGAGTCCAATGTTGTCTGTATTGTTGCGCGCTCACTCTCTTCAATCTCGAGCTGTACTGCACTGTATTGTGAAGCATGAGCTGCTGCTGCTGCCATTTCTTCATCATACGAGCGGATCGAAACCCCGGAGCGCCGCCCCATATCCGAAGTGATAGCGGCTATTTTGTTTTTGCTAAAGCTATTTTTGTTAAAGCCGGATATTTAGGAAAGGTCACAATCTTGATATTGACTCGGGTCAGGACCCACACAATCGCTCACCTGATACTCATTAAGTATTGACACTAGCACCAGCTTAGAACGTTAAGCGAAATGATTGTATTATAGACAAGAATGGGCTAAACTACGTGATCAAGCCGAAAGGCTCGAGCACATACATAAGGAGTCTCATCTCCAGGCCTCTTTAACTTCGGGAATTCGGGTCGAATTCCCTCACCATACCTTTTTTTTAAATCGCGAAATGACATCCCAATTTGCATACTAAACTCAAGTGAAAATTCGTTTTGTCCTTAAATTTCGCTTTAAACCTGACTTTTGGGGGGTAATCCAGCGGGCATCGTGGTAATGGCGCAAGTATGGATGTGCGAGTGTTTCCCAAGCGAGTCTACGGACAAAGCGGCACAGGTGACATCCCAACTAACGTTAAAAGCCGCGAAGGCTGGCTGTTAAGTATGAACCACGGTACATTTGTAGCACTGACCTTCCTGTTGTGATTGCACTTCGCTGTCTACTAGGCTGGGTCCCGACCGCAAGGCACACGGCTTGCGCGTGCGGCGCGTGCCACGGGAGATTGCAGTTGAAGTGGAGCAAATGGTGCAATGTGATTGGCTGATCAGTGATGATTGGCATGGTTAATGCAGGGACGGTGTGCGCTGATTGGACGAGAACCGTGATTATGACTGTAACGTAAACGGAGTTGATGCACATCATCCGTTTCCGTTACAAGATTTGTTTCCGTTACATGTGGTGTTCACCGAGGCTACAGCTGAGGTAGGAGAGAGCTAGTAGAGCAAGACAGAAACTACTAACTAAATCAAACTCACTTTCGGATGTACTTCCTACCCCTCACATCGACTTCCCAAGACGCCGTCTGCACTCACAAGAGGTTATGAGCCCAAGCTACGCTGACACCGTCAAGCTCGTGGAAGACAACTACTTCCACTGGGAGTTCAACATGAGGATGAAGCTCTCGCGCAAGGGACTGCTGGCCCACATCATCAAGCCAGAGTTCGACGCGCTGAGTGACCGCTCCACGGTGCAGTGAAAGACAGACGATCTGAAGGCCCTTGGTGTGATCGCTGGAGACGTGAGTCTCACATACCAAGTCTACATCCGTGGAGCGACAACTGCTGCTGACTCGTGGCGCATGCTCGAGGAGCAGTTCAACCGGAACACGCTCAAGAACCGACTCACCCTCACCAAGAAGTTGCACAACTTCAAGATGGAGTCCGGTACGCGGTTCGCGGTGCATGTGGACCATTTCAAGGAGATCGTCCTCCAGATGGAGACGATTGGTGAGCCTCTGGATGAGACCCGACAGCTCGTGTTGCTGCTCGGTAGTCTGACGGATGAGTACCGGATGATCAGTACCGTACTCGAGAACACGCCAAACATGACGTTGGCGTATGCGATCCAAGCTCTCTCCGGTGTTGATGCCTCGGATGAACGTCATCGGCTCAACAGAAGACTTTCATGGCGAAGAAGAGCTACGACAAGCGTGGGTTCAACGGCAAGTGCTTCTACTGCAAGGAGACTGGGCACAAGGCAACGGAGTGCCGCAAGAAGAAGGCCGACGAGGAACGCGGACAAGTCGCGAGGGAGACATCCGACTACGCGTTCACGGCTACGAGTGCGATGGGCAAGTCTGAATGGCTCGTCGACTCCGGTGCAAGCTCGCACATGACCAGCGTCCGGGACACGTTCGTGTCCATGAAGGAGCTGAAGACGCCAGTCCGCATCAAGATCGCGGATGGCAAGAAGATCGACGCAGTTGCAATCGGCACCGTCGGGTTGAAGCTGATGGACGGGACGTCTGTCACGCTGTCGGATGTTCTGTACATCCCTGAAGTTGAAGGAAGCCTCATCTCGGTGGCGAAGCTGGCCGAGAACGACGTCGTCGCGCAGTTCAGCAAGGACAAGTGTGTCTTTCGCTATGGCGATGCTACCGTCATGGAGGCCAAGCGCTGTGGAAACGTCTACAAGTTGAAGACAGTGGGGGACGAGGTGTGTCATGCGGCGACGACATCTCGTAAGGAGCCATGGGCAGTTGTGCACGCCCGTATCGGCCACATCCCGTACAAGCGCTATGAACAGCTATTGACAATGGCCGATGGAGTTCCTCGCATCGCAAGATGAGCCAAGTGATCACGTGTGTGCCGGCTGCTGTATGGGCAAGATGCGAGAAGACAACTTCTCTCGCAGCCCGGAAAAGACCGTCAAGAGTGCTGGAGTCCTCGACCTCATCCACTCGGACGTCATGGGCCCGATGCAGACGAAGACACCAGGTGGCTGTACGTACGCTGTCACGTTCATCGACGATTTCTCACGTCACGTCACGGTGTACATCATGAAGTAGAAAGCGGAAGTTTTGGAGAAGTTCAAGAAGTTCGAGGCCGACATGGAAAATGCTACAGGCCGCAAGATCAAGCGCCTCCGCTCGGACAACGGCGGGGAATACACGGGTCGACTCTTCAAAGAGTACCTGTCCAAGCAAGGCATTCGTCATGAGAAGACAGTGCCGTACACGCCTCAGCAGAATGGACTGGCTGAGCGCATGAACCGGAGCCTCGTGGAGATGGCTCGTTGCATGCTCTACCACGAGGGCATCGACAAGAAGTGGTGGGCTGAAGCAGTCAACACGTCGGCGTGGATCATCAACAGGATTCCCAACACCGTGACTGTGAAAACGCCCTACGAGATCGTGTACCAGAAGAAACCTCAGCTCAAGAATCTGAAGGTGTTCGGTGCACTCAGCTATGGACACATCCCGGATGAGAAGCGCCGCAAGCTCGACGCCAAGGCGTTCAAGTGCCGCTTCTTGGGCTACGAGGATGGTGTCAAGGGATACCGCGTCCTGAATGTGGAAACTGGCCAAGTGAAGATTGTGCGTACGGTGAAGTTCATGGAGACCACTAGCACGGGCGACTTCATGACTGAGGTCGAACGTGACGACAAAGATGAAGATGTTGCCGCGCCTCACGTTACTGCTCCGAGTCGTGGACAGACGCAGACGCTCACGATCTTCAATGATGAGGTGGTACCACTTCAACATGAGGTGACCACAGAGACTGCAATCGTCCCTGCACCTTCTCACCCCATGATTACTCGCTCGCGTACCCGGTACATTGAGGAGACCACGGATCCTGAGGAAGCGGAAGGACGCAAGAAGCAGATTGTCGCCCCCTCCGCCATCGGAACCAAGCGACAGAAGGTGAGCCAGGCTCGCGTCAAACCAAGTGACGAGCTGCTCGCTATTGAAGGAGGCCAGCTGATGGCTGCAACGGAGGAGGTCCCGAAGACGTACGCTGAGGCGACTACACGTCAAGACCAAGATGAATGGAAGAAGGCGATTGCAAGTGAACTGAAATCACTCATTGTCAACAAGACCTGGAAGCTGGTACCCAAGCCAGCACACCAGCGCCCGATCGGTTGCCGCTGGGTGTTCGCGTTGAAGCGAGACGAAAAGGGACAAGTCGTTCGGTACAAGGCTCGTCTGGTGGCTAAGGGGTACTCGCAGCGCCACGGCATCGACTATGAAGAAACGTATTCGCCGGTGGCTTACCTCAACTCGATCCGTGCCATGCTGGCGAAATGCAGCGCAGAAGGAATGGAGATCGAGCAGTGCGACGTCGACACAGCGTTCCTGTATGGGAAGCTGGAAGAAGAGATCTACATGGAGTTGCCGGAAGGACTCAGGGAGCTCCTGGAATTGGCCGAAGCTGAAGGCGAGGACGACGTCGTCTGCATGCTGCTCCAGAGTTTGTATGGACTCAAGCAGGCATCGCGTGTTTGGAACGAGACGATCGACAAGCACCTCAAGAGTATGGGATTCGAGCCTGCTGACGCCGACCCATGCGACTACACGAGAGGCGAGGGTGAAGATGAATGCATAGTGTGTCTCTACGTGGACGACATGTTGATCGCGTCACGACAGAAGGCAGCGATCGTGTCCGTGAAGGCTGGAATCGCGGAGAAGTTCCGGACCAAGGACTTGGGAAGAGCTCGTTTCATTCTCGGCATCGAGATCGACTACGACATGGAGCGCAGAACGTTGGATATCAGCCAGAAGGCGTACACCGAGTCGATTATCAAGAAGTTTGGTCAAGAGAACACGAAGCCGTGCCTGACACCACTGGAACCCGGTGTGCAGTTGACCAAGGCCGACGAACCCCAGACCGAAGAAGACAAGGCCAAGATGAAGTCGAAGCCTTATCGGTCACTTGTGGGAAGCCTGATGTACTTGGCGTGTGGAACGCGACCTGACATTTCGGTTGCAGTTGCCAAGCTCAGCCGTTTTCTGGAGAACCCCGGTGAGAAGCACTGGGATGCTGGTATCAAGGTGGTGCGCTACCTGTTGAAGACCAAGGATGTGGGCATCGTGTACGATGGCCTACTGGGAACGCAGCTCGAAGCGTATTCCGATGCGGACTGGGCCGGCAATCGTGACGACCGACGCTCGGTGAGCGGGATGCTGCTGATGCTGTGTGGTGCTCCTGTGGTGTGGCGCTCGACGTTCCAGAAGACTGTCGCTCTGAGCTCAACCGAGGCCGAATACATGGCACTAAGTGACTGTGTCAAGGAGTGCGTCTGGATGCGACGTCTGCTCAAGGACATTGGTGCTGAACAAGTGGGGGCTACGGTGATCTACGAGGATAACCAAGGTGCGATGGCGCTGGCGAAGAACGTCGGTTACCAAGCTCGCACCAAGCACATCGACATTCGCTACCACTTCATTCGAGAGAAGGTGGTGATCAACGAAGTGGAGCTGGAGTCCGTGGATACCAAGAACCAGCTCGCCGACTTCATGACCAAGGGTCTATCATCGAAGACGCTACGCTACTTGATGATGCGGAGCAACGTTGGCCCCAAGCTCGAGACATCGAATTGAGTGGGGGTGTTGTGATTGCACTTCGCTGTCTACCAGGCTGGGTCCCGACCGCAAGGCACACGGCTTGCGCGTGCGGCGCGTGCCACGGGAGATCGCAGTTGAAGTGGAGCCAATGGTGCAATCTGATTGGCTGATCAGTGATGATTGGCATGGTTAATGCAGGGACGGTGTGTGCTGATTGGACGAGAACCGTGATTATGACTGTAACGTAAACGGAGTTGATGCACATCATCCGTTTCCGTTACAAAATTTGTTTCCGTTACATGTGGTGTTCACCGAGGCTACAGCAGAGGTAGGAGAGAGCTAGTAGAGGAAGACAGAAACTACTAACTAAATCAAACTCACTTTCGGATGTACTTCCTACCCCTCACATCGACTTCCCAAGACGCCGTCTGCACTCACTAGACTTCCCATACTCAATGCAAGTGAAAACGGTTTTTGCCCCTTACATTTGTCCTAAACGACCGTTTGTTAGGTGACGGACACCCTTTCAACGTGAGAACGACTTGCACGGTCTTGAAAACGCTGAGCGGAATGTAGAGAAGTCTGCAGTCGTTTCGGTCGCTTGCCGATTCTGTGCCCGCGAGGAGGAAGTATTGCGCCGAGCTTTAGATAAATAATCCAATGCTATGACCGGGTTCGAGGCGGGGTGACTGGTAGTTGGAGGGCGTTTTCCGGTGCTGCAACAGTGTTGTGGAGCTCTGGAGGGCGTTTTCTCAAAACCAACGACGATGAAAAGCTAAATTTTCTGTTATAGGTTGGGACGGGAATGAATATTGACAGTCACTGACAGACTTCTCGTTGGGAGGCATTTTTCACGCGAAGCATTTAGATCCGTCAAGAAAGTATCATTTGATCGAATCATTTCAGTACACTTATACTGCATTTTACTATACCATTTTGATTCCCTCACCTTTTTTAAGGTCTTTTAACCCGAGATTAGCTTAATATCGATAATTTCGGTAATTCCCGCAGCTACAGAGGCCTGCTCATCTCCGTAACAAAGCCTCCCTACGATAGTAGTATATTGGGGCAATGCAATAGAAATATATTATAGTCCTGCTTAATAGTAGCTTTTTAACGTAGTACCCGAGCACTATAATATGCTTCAAAGTACTATTTTAGATTATGTATGACCAGCGCTACCAGCCCAACCCTCTAGTTTATCGCCTTCATTGTCCTCGCGGCTATCATTGTAGTAAAATTCAAAGGACGACAAACAAAACTCTGAAAATCCAGAGCTGTTCCGGGCAACTGCACGGCCTTAGTAAGGATACTTGCTGTCCCGAGTCCGGGTGGGACGCTGACGCGCCAAGGGTCCTTCGGCAGCAGGTCTCAAGTCTTGCTGGAGACCTACACCGGGTGGCGACCACTCGGCTCATGGGTACACCCACGACGGGGATGGGCTCGGCCAGTGTACCATATCCAGCTTAGGGGAAGAAGGGACGCCCCGACCATGATGGCGCGAGGTCAGCGTCGGCAGGATGCGTGACAGAGGGCAAGGACGCTCGAGGACGGGCGTCAAGGGGGCGAAGCAAGTCGCGTACAGCTTCTCGGTGGAGGGCTGTCACGCTGCAGGACGGAGGTCACGTCTCGAGGAACCAAGGGCAGGGCAGAGAGGGTGGCACCCCCATGAGGGGCGTGCGCGTCGCCGACGCGCTTTCATTTAGGTCAGTCGTACATTTTCCCTACCAAGAACACTAACAAGTTGACATTCATTGCTATCTTGTTGGGTGGTTTACTTTGCATCTCTATTGCTATAGTCTAGTTTAGCCCAACTCTCACTCAAGAGCCCGCAGCTACTCGCCCTAAGATGAGGTGCGCGACATTGCGAAAAATTTCTCCGCAAGATTATGCACCTGTTATCTCAGAACCGTTCCTGTTTTTTTTCTCGAATAGGGCGTATATCCCTGCACAATAGCATCGTATCGGCTAGATTTGTAATTTCCTCGTACATCCTTGATACAAATGCTGTCGCAAGAACCTGCAGGATCATATAACCGGATCACAACGGAAAAAATCTAGTGGATGTTGTTGACCCTGTTCACCACGAGCAACATCAAAACCCAATCACCCACTGACTGTTGCGCGAAGAGACGTGGTGTTGTAAGCACTCCATTACATGAGCAAGTTTTATTACGTGCAGATGCTGGGGATGCGAAGCAGGCGAAGCAGATGTGAAGTGTAGTGTGAGGTGGTTATTCAAGTCATGCTCACACACACATTGGGGTTTTGCTGTTCATTACCCCAGCTGGCATGGACTACGTGAAGAGTCAACTAGGAGTTGGGGAGAACTATCTGTAGAAGAGAACAATCCGTAGAAGAGCAGAAATCTAGAAGTAGAAACTGACAGGCATGAGCGCTGGGGCAAGCATGCTATGCTTCCCCACTTTTGAATCTACTCGGCGATCAACACTTTAGGATGTGCCAGCTTCCCTATCACAGTGTTCAAGTTATTTTCTTAAGCGGAACGCGTTACAAAGTCGACTTTAGTGGGATTCGTTTCACTGAAGAAGATGGAGCTAGGACCCAGCAAGGAGAAGATCCCGATGAAGGAACGAGAGTATGGTGGTGCTCACCCAATCTTCACGCCGGTGCTGCCCCCTGAAATCACGTCGACCTCGCACGCCGCCCTTATCCAGTGGCGCAAGGAACGGAAGGCCTATGAAGACATCATGGGAGCGCGCTGCCAGACCTCGGGAGAGGACTACGCTGCGGTGACGATATCCGTGAAGGATTCTTTCGATCGGAAGCTGCTCGAGACATGGTGTCGGCTCCGGTGGCAAGTTGCAGTGACTGAAGTCGATGACGACAGACTGCGTAGCGAGATCGACATCATTATCAACTCCGTGAAGAGCCACACTCTGCCCGACGTGCAAGCTCTGTTCAAGAAAGAGTTGCATTTCAACCTGAAGGAGAGTGACGTTAGCGAGCGAGTGCTGTAATATTTCATCTCCTGCGAGCGCATAATTGAAGAACACGGCCTGCATGCCTGTTTTGAGTCGGAAACCGGGCGGAAAGAAAAATGCAGTTTGCTGGTCAACTCGATTGCCCGGAAGGATTGAAGGAGGAGGTGAAAAACGCCTTGCGGTACCAATCGCCTGGAGCCAAGACGGATGAGTACAAGTTGCACGATGTGATACTGGCCAAGACACATGAGCAAGTCCGAGACTTTCGGCGATCAAAGAAGAAGAGGGTCTCGGATGATGTTCAAACGGCACGTCAGACACACGAGCGCGGCGGAAAGAAGGCCAAGCTCAGAGCCGAGTCTGGCGTGCACGGACAGCGAAAAAACCATGACTCGCGCAAGAAAGAAGGTGCTCCTGCGCGAAATCAACCACGTCCGGAGGCAACAGGAAACCTACTGCTACCGCACCGAAGAAAGGATGCCTAAAATGCGGAGGACCTCATTGGCTTTCTAAGTGCCCTGAAGCCAGTGACGCTGAGAAGCGAGACTTGCCGAAGCATTTCTACAAGAACAAGGACAAAGAGTCCAGCGATGTGAACATGAAGCGACTTCGAGAGGACAACTGAAATAAGGCGGGCACCGTTCTGCTGAATGGTGTCCTCCGAAAGCCTTACTGCGCAGATACTGGGTCGAGTCGGTGTCTCATCAACGTCAAGACGCTAGCAGAGCTCAACGCAGTAATGGGGAAAGAGATCTCGACAAGGAAACTGGAAAAACCGATCAAGGGCCGTGCAGTAGAGGGGCATTGGGTCGAGGCTGTGAAAGCTGTAGACCTGGTCATCCAAATTGGCACAGCCGCCGGTATCGTTGAACACCAGAAACCTGTCGACTGTCTGCTAATTGAAGATGATGATGATGAATTTATCGTGGGTAAGGACTTGTTGAAGTCATTGGGAATTGATGTGGACAGGTTGCTGGAGCAACTTGCACAACCTCAAGTCAACGACGACTGTGATCCATACGACAGCGTTGACGATAAAAGAACTGAGCATCCAGATCTGGCAGAGATCATGGAGCAGTTGACAAAATTGGTTGACGAAGCGATGAAAGCGGGTTTCCCCGTAGCATATCGGCATCAATTAGTGAGGAAACATGACATTTGGCGCATCGATCTCCGGAATGACCCTCTTGCGAGAGTACCGGCTTACGAGATTCGATTGAAGAAGGGTACAAAGCCGTACAGATGCAAGCTAAGGAAATACTCACGAACCCAAAGCAAATTCATGAGAGAGTTCAACGACAAGCTTGTGAAGCTGGGTTGGGTATACCGGAACCAGGCCAATCGATGGGCGTGTCCTGCGCTGCCAGTGAGGAAGCCGGGAACGGAGGGTTTTCGACAGACAAGCGACTACAACCCTTTGAACGTGTGACTGAGCCTATCGCCGGAGTCATGCCAAATCTCAATGCAAAGCTGCAACATGCCAGGGACAAGAGGCACTATGGACTTTTCGATTTCATTAAGGGATTTTGGCAACTACCGCTAGCTGAGTCGAGTCAAGAGATGCTATCCTACGCGACCGACGAGGGCGTCTTCACACCAACTCGAGTACCTCAGGGTAGTTGCGATGCGGCCTTGCATTTTCCGGCTACAATGGAGAAATGCTTTGCTGAGCTGGTCTACAAGTCTCTGCTGATCTGGATTGATGATCTGGATTGATGATCTGCTTCTGTTTGCAGACACCATCGAGGAATATCTGGCGGCACTGGAGACTTTGTTTGACACTATGGCTCACTATGGGTTGAAGTTCAGCGTAAACAAGACTTGTTTGTACCAGCAGTCAGTGACCTGGTGCGGCAAAATAATTTCAGAGAACGGCATGACGCATGATCCCAGACGGATCGATGCTCTGTTGAACATGCCTCCACCGTCCACGGCAGGTGAACTACAGCAATTTATCTGTGCATCTAATTGGATGCGCGATAGTTTGATCGACTACGCCCGAACTATACAGCCACTACAGCAATGCTTGGATCGAGGGCTCGAGGGAAAACGAAAGACCAAGCGAGTCGCGGCTGGTATTGCGCTGCAGCTGAACGAGTCGGAGCTCGTGAGTTTCGACAATGTAAAGAAGCTGTTGGCGAACTCATCAACGCTAGCTCATCCGAAAGACAACGCGACCTTCCCATTGTTTTGTGATGCGTCGGATGTTGGATGGTCAGCCATTTTGACTCAAGTGGAGAGCTGGGATGACGCCAAGCCTGTGACTGAGCAAACCCACGAGCTTTTGACCTGCAAAGGAGGGACTTTTACGGGCACGCAGCTACACTGGTCAGTCACGGAGAAAGAAGCCTTTCCGATTGTTTCAGCGTGTGACGACTTGAACTACCTGTTGCTGCGGCCTGGGGGCTTTAAAATCTTTTGCGATCATCGCAATTTGATTTACATGTTTGCACCACACCCGGAAACGGTGAAGCATATACGAGGGAAATTGCTTCGATGGTCACTCAAATTGACGGAGTATCGCTACACTATCGCACATATAGAGGATGAGCAGAACGTCTGGGATGATTTAGTTTCTCGCTGGGGTGGTGCGTCGCCTACATCAGTGATGAGGTTCAAGCGAGTGACGCGCATGCAGAAAAACGGCCATTGCTGAGACCACTTGACAAAGACTCGTTCGTCTGGCCAACACTAAGCGAGATTGCCGTCACGCAAAAAGCTCATCTACAAGACAGACCAGAGGCCTGCACGCAAGGCGACGATGGAGTGTACCGATCCGACGGCAAAATCTGGGTGCCGGAAGGAGCAAGTGGTCTCATCCAGAGACTGTTTATCGTGTCACACTGCGGTCCTCAAGGTCATCGAGGTGAAGCAGTGTTGCTAAACCATATCAAGCGAATCTTTAAATTCAAGGAGATGGCGCAAAGGGCTCGACGGTTCCTGAAGAGCTGCCTGCTCTGCCATCATGTAAAGGGTTGAGGAGTGATACCACGTCCCTGGGGACCTTGTTTTCGCTCGGACGTTCGCAATGGAGCTATCAACTGGGATTTTCTTTTTCTAGGGGAGAGTTTCGGAACAAGCAAGTACCTGCTGATTATCAAAGACAACTTCAGCCATTTTTGTGAGCTCATACCTTGCGATGCGCCGACCGGTCCAGCAGCTGCAGAAGCAATGATGTGGTGGAACAGTCGCTACGGAGTGCCCAAAACATGGGTCAGTGACAACACTACGCATTTCAAGAACCAGGTGTTGGCTCTACTTAGCAAGTTCATGAAGGCGAAGCAGGAGTTCGTCGTGGCATACAGCCCGTGGTTGAACAGCTCTGTAGAGCGCGTGAACCGCGAAGTTTTGCAGGTGCTGCGAGCAATGATACTAGAGTACTCACTCTCATACCAAGACTGGGTTCATCTAATCCCGCTCGTCCAAGCTAATCTCAATCACTCACCGGTGCCGTCGCTGGCAGGAAGAGCTCCTATTGAAGTCTTTACGGGGCTGCCATGCCCAAGCCCGATATCGACCATTTTCGTCCCTGGTTATGCTCCTATCAGTGTGAACACCTCGATGCAGACCATTGAGGAGTCATTGGCAGCATTGAGAAAATGCATCAAGAGGTGACAGACCAACGTGAAAGGCGGACGTTGTTGAACAAGAAGCGTGCCGAAGGCTATCAGATGGTGAACTTTTCTATCGGAGACTACGTGCTGAGATCACGCGTAGATGAAAAGAACCCGAACAACCTCCTCGTGACGTGGGTCGGTCCTTACGTCGTGATGAAGTGCAATGCCCATTCGTTCACAGTCAAGCATCTCGTCACCGGGAGGGAGAGCAACGTGCATGCCTCCCGGTTCAAGTTCTTCGCAGAAAGCGATCTGGAGGTGACTGAAGAGCTGCGTGAGCATATCTCAGTCCAAGGCATCGTGCTAAAGGTGGAGGCTATTCGCCAGCACCGTTGGAATGAAGACATGCACGACTATCAGCTGGCCATCAGCTGGGAAGGTCTTGAGTGGTTGTTGTTGTTGTTTCAGTGAGGTTACATTTCGGTCATTTAGAGGTACTAACGACTAAGAGAATGCCCTCCCTCTGACGCTTACTGGTCGTCCGAGGGGTTGTTAGCTGGGGGGGGGGACCGATGCTAACAGATGCGCTTGTGTTAATTGGCGCCGAAGTGAGTAGGAGGCCGGTGGTCCCCTCCATATCCGGATTGTTGTCTAACCAATGGCCCACGTCCCCTTGGAGGGCTTGGGTCACCGGAGCCCAACGCGGAGGCAACCGGGGGATGTCTGCCGCAGTTATTTCGATGCTCTTCTTGATATCCATGGCTATGTTCGCGAGCCTGTCAGCCATCTTGTTGAAGTGTCTGAGGTGGTGCGTCCAGGATGTGACCACCAGTCGGTCCGCCAGCATGCGGCATTGTTCGTACCGTCATTGCAGGTGTCGGGATCTAGGAATCCGCCGCTTGCGTAACTGCGTGGGGATAAGCTGGCTATCGCCCACGACGTTCAAACCGTAAAGCTGGTGTCTCGCAGCGTACCTCAGACCTACCAGGAGTCCTTGATACTCTGTCACGTTGTTTGTAGTACGAGTTGCATACGATACGCTAGCCATCCACAAAATGGCGGGAGAAGGGGCACCACCGCCCATCGTAATAATGACCGCGCCGGCTCCTCCTGGACCAGGATTACCGCCAGACCCACCATCAAAGAAGAGCAAACGACGTTCAGCTGAGCTAATCGGCCGGGGGATGTAGGAATCGTGCTCCGTCCTGCTGGTCAGCGCCAGGTAGCAGAGTTTCGCCGCAGCGACGCGATGCTGAGGCGTAGAAGGGGCAGTCGCGTAGGACCGAATCGTCAGGTACGCAGAGCGTAGCCGTCCATGAAGGATGGCCGCAGCCGCATGAGCCGAAGTATCTTCCAGGTTCTCACGGTAGAGGCGTCGACGCCGCCAGATTGCTTGCAGGGTGGTGACGACACCCAGGGCCCAGCACCATTGAAGGAGTCGGTGGGCTTGCCCACGAACCTTATCGCGCGTCTCCTCTGTGTCTTGCCGATGCAGCTCGTCGAGGAACTCCCAAATCCTGACAGGCACATATACTAGTTTCAAGCCAAATGTAGCATGAATTTGTTGCTCCGAAATCTCCATTCCCAGTGCCACCCACGGCGAGTAGAAGACCGTCCAAAGACTTACTGCGCTAGGGCAGTGCCATAATGTGTGAGCTGATGTGATGGAAGTCTGAAGGCACTCCTCGACGGGGCATCCGGGGACGCGTCGGTGGACATCCCACCATTTGAAGGCCCTCAACTTTAGGCGGTAAACCATTTGTTCGCCCCACCCGGTGGCGCCGGTTATCCGCCTGATGTCATTCCAGCTCACCTGTGCAATGGTCTTGGCAATCTGCCCTTGATCCTGAGCTCACTGCGCCGCTCGGTCCGCCACTTTTGTGCGACCACGACCTATAATCGCTGATCTCACCACCGACTTGTACTCGTGGCGAGGCTTCGTCCACTTACGTTTCTTCTTCCACAGACAAACCAGCCGATTCAGGCGCGGATGTGGCTGGATGTGTGCCTCTGTCCCTCCGTACTCGTTGAGTGTGGTAATAGCTGCCAACCGTGAAGCTACTGTCATGTCGAGTACCGGTCCCCCAACCGTGACGGATATGCTGATTGTTCGTTCCAGGGATGCTGCTGAGCCTGTAACCACATGGACTATCATGGGGTGGTCACCAGGAGATGCTTGCAAGCGGAGCTCGTCGGGGCTGGTTGGAGTGAACACTAATTCAGGGAAGTAGGCCAAGAGGTGTATCACCAATGTGCGGACCACATCCCCGTCTACGTCGGGATGTTTGTGCAGAACCAGCCGCCCTGTACGTAAGTGTTCCTACCGAACCACATCATGTACAAGGCGCCCGGGTGCGACGGTTTTCGCGTCGAGGGGTTCCAGCCCGAGGGTCAGCGGAGCCGCCCATTGGAATAAGCAGCCTACCTCGGATGTAGGCAACCATTCCAGACAAGGGACCCCGGTCGTCCGTCTGAGTGCACTACGAAGAGCTCCTGCCTCTGCGCCAGCAAGCGGAAGCATGTTCAGCAAGCATTGTCCTTCACTCCAGTCGAATACGGGAGGGAGGATAGCCGAAACCAGCGTATAGAGATCCATCACCGTGTCGTGTAAGTCCGAAGGAAGCGGGTAAGCCCCCGCCGCGCGGATCAGCCCCACCCCAGGTTTCCGCATGGTCTGACCTGACCTAAATCCACCGAAAATACGCCCACCGAGACCGGGGGTTACCACCACCGGCGGTGCTAGTGAAGTTCCGCGATCAATGTCACTAATAAGGTGGTCCAGCAAAGAGCCCCCGACCGCCCATTCGCTGATCATGGTCGCTGCCATCGCCAGTAGTTCTGCCCGGAGATCTGGCACTGCCATTCCACCTTTCCGCCAGGGTTAGCTCGCTACGTCCTCGTCAATCCAGGGGTCTGCACCAGGAGCCACCTCCGTAAACAGTCCAGTCCACACGGAATTCTTGATGCATTTCGAATAAGTCTTCACTATGGCCGTGGTAGGCCATGCATGTCGGCCCATGTAGAGTAGCTTGGGTATAATGACAGCTGCTGCTACCCGGGCACGTTGATCCACCGTTAGTGTGCGGAGACCAGCCAAACGGATACGGGTTCTCAACTGCATACCCGCCACCTCCTAAGAATATGGCACGCTCGGCCGGCTACCTGCCTGAAAGCCAAGATACCGACATTTATCTTCCTCATCGAGCAGTCGGATATCAGACGACCATGCCGAGACCACGCTTAGTCCATCCGGGTGTAGAGCGATAGCGACCGTTTTTTGCAGGTTGAGAATGAGGCCGGAGGCTCCGCTAAAGTAATCGAGGATCCGCAAGGTCGGTTTCAGTTCGCCGGGATCGCGAAGATAGACAGCCGTGTCGTCCACGTAGCCCGCGACACGAAGTTCCACCTGTGCTGCCTGGGTATGGAGCACTACGCCGCGATGGGCTCCCTCCTGCTGGAGCCGCTGGTAAAGTGGTTCAAGTGCTAAAATGAAGAGTAATGGGGCCATGGGGCATCCTTGCCGTATACCACGGGTGACCGGAACACTGCGGGAATGAACTCCATTAGCCAAAAAGCGAACCGTCGTCCCTTGATGGAGTTGCTCGACTATCTTGACAAAACGAGGTGGATAACCATGGCGGATGAGGGTCGCATATAAGTAGTCACGGTCCAGAGAGTCGTAGGCTTTAGCAAAGTTAAGCAAAAGCGCGACGGCATCTCTCGCCGGAGGAGAGCAGATAGCCATTCTTTGGGCGGCCGCCAGAAAGTCTATCGTGGTACGAATTTGGCGACCAGGAACGAACCCGTTTTGATACACACTGATCCTCCGCGCCAGTGTTTTCCTCAGTTGTGTTGTGAGGAGTCGAGTTAAAATCTTGTAGTACGTATTAAGGAGAGCCAAAGGGCGATAGTTCAACGGGTTGTTTCCGTCGCCTCCTTTTTTAAGAAAAAATATGTCTGCGCTGAGAAATAATGATGGAAAAACTTGCGCGCCATACCATAATTTGTAGAGTTTGGTCAACAACGGTGCGTGAATCTCCGCGTACTCTCCGTACCAATCATTGCCCAACCGGTCTCGTCCGCAAGCTTTGCCGGGCTTGCATGCTCGAATTGCGACAACAACTCACCTCCGTGATGATGTTCTCGTCGGCAAACTCAGCCACATCACTGCCGTCCATCTGTGCCATCCATTGGCTGGCCTGAACGCGATTCGCTGGCGAGGCTGCTGTACCTTGCATGATGGGGCTCCAGCGCTCAGCCAGCGTTTCCGCCTTTGCGCGGGGTTCCGTTACAAGCTCGCCAGTCACGGTTCGGAGCGCAGGAATTACGTTGTCGCTAAATCTGCAGGATATCCGCTGAAAGAACTGCTTAGTCGTTTTTTCGGGTGTCCATGCGTGCGATTGGAAAAGTCGCTGAGCTTTTGTGCGGACCCACACTCGCTTAAGCGTGGCGATGCGTTGTGTCAGGTCTCTCGCCTTGGTTTGCAGTGCTTCCAATACCTCTCGCTGTAGTGAGCAATGCCCAGCTTCTGCCCGCATCAGTTGGTTAATTCGCTTCATTCTGTGATACATGCGCTTGAGTTTTTTGCGATAGGTGCTCTTCCTGCTCCTATTGGCATCTCGCCGCGCAGTGAGAAGGCCAGCCACGATACTGGTTTTAGCCGCGTCCCAAACTTCCGCTGCCTGCTCAGCTGTGAGGGCGTCTTGCTCTAGCGCCTGGGCTAAAAAACCCAACTCTATCTGCACCACCTGGTCAGCCCAGACTTTCACGTGAGCTGGGACTGGAAAACCCTGCTTTGGTTTTCGGATTCGTACCGGGTCCTGAGGTGAACGCAAATGTAGTGCAACTACTGTGTGATCCGTCCGCAGTCCGTCGGCGTCCAAGTGCGTGGCCGCCAGCCATGGCTTTGCCTTGTCATTCGAATACCACCGATCGAGTCGGCTTGTCGCCAACCCCCGCCCCGGGATGGTATACTCATGAGTATGATGTTCAGTTTGAAACCATTGAAGCGCATCGATGTCCTCCGGGTCTTGTAACGATTGAGCAACGCTATCAAAAAGTTGCCACCGTTGCAGCAGACGGTCCAGAGCTGGAGAGTAATGATCATTCGCTGTCGGCGCATACGATCTGTCTCGCACCCCGTGCTGGGTACAGTTGAAGTCGCCCCCGACATAGGTGTGAACGCCCGTTGGAAATTGGATCTCAGCGAGGTGCGTGTAGAAGGCTTCTCGCGAGGGGGGATCGACGGGTGCGTAAACGTTGCAAACGTACACAGTCGCTCCTTCGAGTCGGGCAGATACCGCCATGAAATGAGGCGACCAATACTGCTCGAGTACAGGCCGAACATCTTGGAATTTGCTCCTGGGGTGCACGAGCACTCCTACTCCCGCTGCCTTGGAATCCTCCCCCGACCAGTATGAAAGCGTGGGTAGCTCCGGGCCTACGCGGTAACCCCATCGGTGAGCGTGAGCACGAGTGGCCAACGGCGCAGTCTCCGCCGTGACATGCGTCTCCTGTAGTAGGACCATGTCAAAATGACGTGACGATGTTGTCGTTTAAAGGACGCCAGCCACGCAGCGCGATCCATCTCTTCCCTACCAAAGCCTTTCATATTTTGGCTTAGTAGACAACTCGTGACTTCGTCCGCATAGAGCGAAGAGTGCCCCTCCCTTTTACGTTTCCGACCGGGACTTGGGCCGCCACGACTATGATGTCGGAGGCGGCCGCGGCGGTAGCGCAAAAAGTCGCGGCGAATAGAGGCTGTCCGTTCAGTGTGAGTCTGAACGGCGAACAATTCCCAAAGCTGAGGCTGCCTCTCACCTAGCTTGGGGTGGGCAGTCGTGCTGCCCTTAATGACGATTACCCGCAGACGACTCTCACATGCTCGCTGTTGGCGAAGCGTGCGGGGTGAGTTCCGTCCGCGGGGGACCGAGTGGGAGCCGCAATGCATGGCTCCAGTCTCGCCTGTCGACTACACTCTAGCAGAGTGACTGTAACTGCAGGTGTTCGTAATACCAGAGTGCCCGTGAGCTGGTCGGGGACCTCCCCATGGCGGTATCCTCCCAGTCGCGAACCACGTATGGTAATGTGTGGAGTAAGAACCAGTCCTCCAGCGGGATGTCGACTGGTCGGACCCTCAGCAAGGAGTTGTCAACCAATTAACCGAGCATTTCGCATCGGCGACTATCTCGGGCAAGTTCCATTGCATCTTGCGTAGCAGCCTGAATGCACTGCTCGACCAATGTCGTGCACATAGTCCTGGCTCCGTCGTCACTGTCTTCATCGTGCTGAATCCGTTCTAGTGTCTGGAGTTGGTCGAGATACGCTTCGCGTTCCCCCCAGTTGTTCAATTGTTCGTGCGTGCACCCTTGGATCGCCAATTCAGGATATGGGAGGTAAGCAAGCACATGACGAAACGCCTTGGGTGTAGTGCTGAGCCAATCAAAGGATGCAAGCCATGGAGTTTGTCCAGCCTCCGGAGCCGGTATACCGAAACTTCTGCCATCAGTAGTCAGCCACCCACCATTCGCCTCATCATTTGCTCTGTGGAGGCGCGCTGCAAGCCTGCTGTCGATAGCGTCCATCGCCTTGAGGTCATGGTTTGTGAGGAGCCGTTCATAGACACTCCGGTGAACGGCGGCATGCTGGTCAACACGAACGCGCTGAGCCGAAGTGACCGCCACCTCGGGCATCGCACTGGATTGCGAGCCACTCGCGTAGAAGTCTACCCCCATCTCCTCGAGAAGTGCTTGCTCCTCATTCGCCGCCTCCTCAGCCACCGATGCCGGATCGTATCCGGCCGATGGCAATACCGGTAATACGACCAGGCGGTGAACTTGGTCAAGACGTTCTCGCATTTCTGAGCCACGTTGGGCGTGCCACTCGTGGAACGTGTCACCGTGCTGGACCCCGTAAAAGTGGCCCTCAGTGTGTTTGAGGAGGAGCATGGTTGGAATGACTTGCTGGTGGAAACAAGCTTCGAGAATGTCCCGGATTTTATCTTCGGAAAGTGGCGTGACGGTACCAGTCTCGTGCTGATCCCCATTATCCATTTCGTATGTCTTGAAAGTATACTGCTGAACATACGCCCGATCGGCCGCGTCAATATCCCATACGTATACTGGTTCACGAAGGTAGACAGTCATGGCCCGAACAACCGTCGGACCTTCCCAAAAGGCATGAGGTACGGGAGTCCCCACCGAAACTGCGCGCATCTTGAAGTAATGCGCGTAAAGCATCGCCGCCGCTGCTTCCTGGGAGTTTGGTGGCTGCTCCCCCGGATAAATTCGTTGAAGCTCCTCTTTGGGGAGAATGAGCCGTAGTTTGACGTCGTACCGTAAATTCGCTAAGACGATGTCGATCACCCGTTGCTTCACAATATCAGCAGCCGCCACTGTTGCAGATCGAAGAGTGAGCATTTTGGCCTGAGTATTGGTAGTGGTCGCATAGAAGGCCAGAAATAAGCACTGACCATTTGCAGGAACTGCAATCGGGGTGCCGTGAATACTTCCGATCCAGGCCCGGTAGTCCAAGTTGTACGCATTTCTATGCGGGACCACCTTTTCCAACTTAAAGCCATCGATCTCCACATCTAAGTCGACCGACGAGGCAGTCTCGGCAATGATGTCATCGGAACCCGCGAGCCGTGCTGAGATCGGGGTAGCAGGGTGCCAATAGGGCTCCTGCGAAGGGTCCGTCTCCGACGAGGGGCTATGTACCGACTGAAAAGTGTCAATGATATGGTCTTGGCCCTGATGGCGGTGGGAAGATCCTTGCTCAGCGTGCTGCATGTGGTCCACAGAATCATCCGCCCTCTCCACGTCGCCCGTGTCATCGGGATCCTCCGGGTCGTTGTGGCCTCCCCCCGTCAACTGGTCAGGTGGAACTTGTTGCTGTCGTGGAAGGAGCCCATCTGGGTTCGTGCCCCCCGCCCCCCCCCATCAGGAGCAACACACTCCGGTCGTGCATCAATGTCCACGTCTTCCTGCTCTGGCTGCAGTGGTGATGTTTGGAGCTCATCAGGTCGCCTTGGGGCTGACTCGTGCTGACTGGCCATGCCAGTAAGCACTTCCCTCGTGTAGGGCGCCATGTCCCCCCGTCGCAGGTCGCCTTCATGTGCCTACGCAGTATGCGGCAGCTGCGGTTCATTGGTCTCATTCACGTCCTCTGCGTCCGAGTCCGTGTCTGAGTCCGCGGCCAGCGCCCTATAAGCTGCCAACGTGTCCCGGTACTTCCGCGCTGCCGCCGAAAGCGGTTGAGCCCCATGCTCAGTTGTAGTACGGGCCCCCTCCGTCGCACCCGCGCCTTCTCTTCTTGCCAGCTCTGCTCCGCCTGTCCGAGGGTGAGAACTTGACTGGGCTGGGGTCGTGGGGTCCGCGGCAGGATTTGCACTGGCGGGCTGCCGTCCAGTTGCAACTTTCCCACCAGCCCTGGAGCGGCGCCTGCGTACCACTGTCATGCCAGAAGCGTCTGTCGTCGCTGTTGTGGTAGTGGAGAGATGGCTTCCAGAAGATGCGGCACTGGTAGATACCGGTACCGGGTCCACTGAGACAGCTCGCAGCACTCCACCGTCAGGCCGAGGGTCGTCCAATGAAGATTTCGGCGCGGAAAGTCCACTGAGCAGCCTGTCCAGCGTACATAGGTCCCGGCAATCTGGTAGAAGTGGAGGGGTAGTGAGGCGCAATGACCCTGTGTACTTCCGCTGGCGGGTTGCTTTAACACCTGCCTACCGAGTTTCCGTAACCTTGCACCTGGACTGCATGTGGTGCGGGTTCAGGCACCGCCAGCACAGCGGCTGTTGATGGCGTTGGAAGTGGTGGAGCGTCAGGTTCTCGTCCCCAACACCGATGGCTGAGACTCCGCTCAGCTCCAGGGGACAGGATCGGGCATCAAAGATGACTGTCCAGTAATCATTATCGGGGTGAGAACGACCCGGTAAACCCGGAAGTCTCACATCCAGGACCGAGACCCGGGCGATGTCTTCGAGCAACTGGACCAGTTGGACCGCATGAAGGTTTTCCGTCCCCAGTATCCGGATGGCGTAGTTTCGGGCGAGTAGCGCAGGCGAGCTTACCCCCGGCACTTGTGCTCCGATAGATTGCAGCCGCAATCGTTGTCCGCGGAGCCGGAACTCCTCGCCATCCCACGGCGCCACAGCTCGGTGATACATAAAAATCACGGAGAGTGTATGCTCACCGTCGAAAGTGATCCGTTGTGCCCCCTTGATGAACTGCTGCATACGGTTCCGGCCAGCTTCATTGGATGCATTACCCGAGACAAGCTCTCGCAAAATGGATTGCCGCGCGATATGTCTCCCCAGCCGCGCATTCGCGGGGACATCCGCTATGAGAGTAGCTTCGACATGCTCGCGATGAAATGCGACCATGGCCGCCCGCTTGAAAGCCGTCGCTGTACAGCTCAGAAAGGTGGGAGGAGCCGGCAATTCAAGCGTCCGACTCAAATAAGCCTCCATCGCCTCCGTTTCGTCTTCAGTCATATTCCGCAGGGCTGTGTCCGCATGGAGGGGGTAGACTGCCGTGGAGTTCGCGTGTAGTCGCTCCAGACCTTCCTTCGGCGCGACGTCGCCGCTGCTCTCAGCCAGCCTAGAGCGAAGGGTAGAGACCCCGCTTGTGGACCACGCCGGTGGCGGAGGTAAGTCTTGATCACGTTCCCCTTGAGCTGAAACTCGCCCGAGCTCTACAGAGGGGGGCTCCCCGTCCCCAGACGGGTCCGGGGGCCGTGGCGGTCGGCCCTCCGGGGGAGGGCCGTTAACACCAGCCATTCGGGGGGAAGTTGTTGGGGATGCGCTGTAGGTCAGGGGCAAATCCTTCTGCCCTTTCCGAGAGGATTTGCAGAGTGGGAAGGTCTTGAGGCTATTGAGGACTCCTGCGAGCCTTTGAAGGTCATGCATCAAGACATAAAGGTGTTAGTTGACGCCTACATCGATAGAGCGAAGGATGAAAAGCTCACGACGTACTACAATTTGCTGAAAGCGTGATTTGGTGGTAGTGTAGTGCACTAGCAGCCGATCCGCTGGATAGCATCGCGACTAGAGTACACAGTGTGTGCTAGAGTCACGTCTGAGACCAAGTAACCACGTTGGTGCTTAAGTCGTCGACGTTGCATATAGTTATGCAAGCTAAACAAGATGCCTTGTTGGCATGAACTGTGGTCAGTTGGCTGCATGTTAGCTTATATCTCTATGGTGGCAGTGCAACCTAAGAGACTTCCCAGAGAGCTTCTGAGTGAACATGGCTTGGGAGGGAATTGTAGTGTGAGGTGGTTATTCAAGCCATGCTCACACACACATTGGGGTTTTGCAGTTCATTACCCCAGCTGGCATGGACTACGTGAAGAGTCAACTAGGAGTTGGGGAGAACTATCTGTAGAAGAGAACAATCCGTAGAAGAGCAGAAATCTAGAAGTAGAAACTGACAGGCATGAGCGCTGGGGCAAGCATGCTATGCTTCCCCACTTTTGAATCTACTCGGCGATCAACACTTTAGGAACTGCCAGCTTCCCTATCACAGTGTACAAGTTATTTTCTTAAGCGAAACGCGTTACAGAAGGAACCGCACCTCGATCTACTGCAATAAGAGTCACATTCTACGTGTTTTTCAGCACGTCAAAGTAAAATCCAGAGCTTCCCCGTGTGAAGCGCGGCATTAGTCTATTCCTGAGCATGTACTGTACTGTACATACCTGTACTGTACCGGTATCAGTATTACCGGGTATGATTGTGCTACTGGCTCTCCCAGAACGTCTCTGCAGTGTCCGTGCCACGGACCACGGACTCCGTGGCTCATACGATGGTAAGCCCCAAATCGAGCACAGCTCAGTTTCAATTTCGCCTCCCGCCTGCGAACCATGATCCTGCGCTTCCTACTGCTCTCTGCCATTGCCTCCACTACACTCAGCTCTGTGTGGGCTGTCAGAATTAACCACGATAAAGTGCGGCCGTTCCCGCAGCCTGCGCCGGTCACCGAGTCCGAGAAGGCCGCCGTCAAATTCCAGCCGAGCCTCATCATCGACGACGCGTGTCATCCGTACCCTGCTGTCAATGCCGCGGGTGAGACGAGTGGGGGGTTGAAAGGAACTGGGGGCCCGAGGGGATCATGCAAGGGGTCAGGTCTGGGCTCGCAAGTGTATGATCGAGCTGTGTGGCACCAGGATCTGTGGGCCATTATGTACGCGTGGTACATGTACTTCCCCAAGGATGTCTACAACGGAGCCTTGTACAGGAAAGGTCACCGGCACAGTTGGGTTAGCGCTGTTGTGTGGCTTGACGACCCTGCTCTCGAGAAGCCGAAGATACTCGCCGTGTCGACATCGCTGCTAGACGGATATTATTATATTAAGAAGAACGGCCCACAGCAGTGTGGCCGTCGCTCGTGCTCTCCACCTTTTACCGAGTATATTAACCGTACCAATCCCATGCTTGCGTACGGAGTCTTCAAATTAGGAGGCAGCTCGCTGGGTATGACTACTGAGAGGTTTGCCGAAACCCAGGACATCGTCGTGTGGGAGCAATTGACCGAAGCAGCGCGCGGCGCTCTAAGCGATACCAACTTTGGAAAGAAGGTCAAGGTTCCGTTCATCGATGCCAATTTGAAGACCAATCTCGAGGCGGCTCGCCCCTTTTTATAGAAAAAGAAGTTCGACAAAATGCCTCTTCACTTGGGTAGAGCATTGATAATGACGCGAAGGGTAATACTAAAAAAATGTTTACTCACCTTCGTAGACGCGATGACAGTTTACCGGTACTGACTTTCTCGATTTTTTTTCTAGTCCTACCTCAATCTGAAATTGAAGCTCAACCCTCTCCGAAAGTTACGATTCCCTTCGGAATTGACATTTCAGCTTCAGATTGATTATAGGGATAGCGTTCTAACGGCCTTTCGACTCACCGGTCAAGCGCTGGGTACGAAGGTCTACATACGGCCAAAGCGGTGCACGTCGTGCAAGTTGATTTCCCACAAAACGTTTTGAGCGCTGTTGGCAACCTTTACGACCACTGGTGACTGCAGAAATGTACATTTGGCAACTGCGTTCTTTTTAGTTTGTTGTGCATATTCCATCGTTCATGCATCAGCCCATCGAGTTTCAGTGTGATTTCGCTCAAAGCAATATATCAGTTTCTCTATCCCCTCAATTTGCCATCCTCCTGGGAATGCGTACTTCCAAGAGTAACATTTAGAGGAAAGGGCGGGACGCCTCGAGGTTGGTGTTGAAGTTGGCATCAATGAACGGGGCCTTGACCTTCTCTCCAAACTCGGTTTCGCTGAGAGCGCCGCGCGCTGCTTCCGTCAATTGCTCCCACATGACGAGGTCCTGTAATTCACCAATCTTCCCTGTAGTCATGCCCAGCGTGGTGGCCGTAGATTTGCTAGTTCCGTACTCGAGCATTGGAGTGGTACCGTTGATAAAGTCGGCGAAAGGAGGAGGACACGACCAGCGGCCGCAAGCTGGCGGAGCGTCCTTCTCAATAAGATATTCTCCGTTCCCGATCGTAGTCGACACGGCGAGTATCTTCGGCTTCTCGAAGGCAGGTTTGTCAAGCCACACAACGGCGCTAACCCAATTGTGTCGGCGACCCTTAAGGCCGAAAACAGTGTGGTACATGTCCTTCGGGAAGTACCAGGCATACATGATGGCCCATAGATCCTTGTGCCAATCAGCTCGGCCGTACACTTGCGAGCCCAGACCTGACCCCTTGCAGTCTCCGTCGATTCCCCCAGATCCTTTCAGTCCGCCACTCGTTTCATCCGCGGCATTGACAGCAGGGTAAGGATGACACGCGCCATCGATTTGGAGACTTGGCTTGAATTTGACGGCGGCCTTCTCGGACACGGTGACTGGCTGAGGCTGTGCAAACGGTTGCACCTTGTCGTGGTCGATACCGACTCCTTCCACAAACCCGAGCGCCCCAAAGACGGCAATTGTGTTGCGGTTGCACTTCGCTGTCTACAAGACTGGGTCCCGACCTCAAGGCACACGGCCTGCGCGTGGCTGGCGCGTGCCTCTAGGGCCTGCAGTTGAAGTGAGACGAATGGTGCAATCTGATTGGCTGGGTTGGGTGTGCCCGCCTATCCAAGTGTGTCCGTTGCATTGGAGCGTGTCCGTTGCAGTGCACTGTGATTGGCTGATGGCTCGTGCCATCCCAATCAAGTGTGTCCGTTGCAGTAAAGCGTGTCCGTTGCAATAGTTAACTGAAGACAAACGAGGGAGATAGTAGAGGGACTGCATGAGTAGGAAGAAGCTAGCAGGGCAAGGACATCTAACTCAAATGAATTCACTTTCGGATTTCCTTTCTACCCCTCATCGACTCCCAGGCGACGTCTGCACTCACAAGAAATTGCGGTGGCAAGTAGTGAACGGAGGTGCATGGTTCGCAGGAAATTTGAAACTGAGCCGAGCTCGGGCTTTCTATCGGATGAACCGTGGACACGCCGGAGACTTTCTTGGAGAGTCGGTATGCAGTACTGTACATGTACCCGCTCTACGAACCATAAGGTTGTTCTTGTTGCAGGGAAGTACTGTATTCAAGACATACCAATACTTGTACTGTATTCTCAAATCAGCATCATCAATGCCCCCTGCAAGCCGACTGCTCCGAATGAGTGGAACAGCCTAGCCATCCGGTCAAGAGTGCGCACAAGATCTAACCCCGTACTTGGTCAAAGGACCTACGTGCCCTTCGCGGAGTGCCCCCTGTGATGACCGAAGTATCGAACTGACGCCGTTTCAAAGAAGCACAGTATTTGATAGTATCACGTCATGGTAGATAGATGAAAAGGAGCTACTTCTACACAGGAAAATCCCGACCTAAAGTCGGTGCGACTCGATCTCCATAGAATTTCCCGTCAGGCGTAATGATAAGTAATTCAATACACTGTCTGATGCGTGCCATACGCGTTTCGGACCCCACTGGGCCTCGCCAATGACTCTGTGATTGCGTACAGTAGTGAGTTATAACCTACCGGTCGTAAGCGACGGATTCCCCGATTCTACAGCCTCCTACAGCAGACCTATCCGTGCAATGGTCCGACTGCACGTTATTTCCGTGTTACCCGCGATACTGGTTGTACGTCGACACCACAACGTGCAGGACAACGTACAGTCCCGGTTCATGCCATGTGCTGGTACATGGATTCTAGTTTTGAGATTACAGGCATTGTCATGCCTGGAATACTTCGTAAGCAACACGGACAGTTTTATGGTTCATAGAGCGGACTCTCCAAGAAAGTTTCTCGTGTGTCCATGGTTCATATGATAGAGAGCTCGAGCTCAGCTCAGTTTCAATTTCGACCCCGCCTGAGGACCATGAACCTGCGCTCCTTACTCCTCACTGTTATTGCCTCCGCTACGCTCAGCTCTGTGGGGGCTGCCAAGATCAACCATGACAAAGTGCAGCCGTTCACGCAGCCTCAGCCAGTCACCGTTTCGGAGAAGGCCACCGTCAAATTCAAGCCGAATCTCAAAGTCGCAGGCTGGTGTCGTCCATACCCTGCTGTCAATGCCGCGGGTGAGACGAGCGGCGGACTGCAAGCAAGTGGAGAACTGGACGGAGGCTGCCGAGGGTCGGCTCTGGTCTCGCAAGTGTACGGCCGAGCCGTGTGGCACAAGGATCTCTGGGCCATCATGTACGCCTGGTATTTTCCCAAGGACATGTACTTCGACCCTTTAAGCGATGAGGGTCACCAGTTGGGTCACCGCCACACCCATCATGCCGGTATGTGGTGGTGATGGGCTCCATTGCACTTAAGGTTTTCATACTATTATGGTTAAACCTCATGTTGGGCGCCAATCACATGTTCAGCGCCATTTCCGAATTTACCCGCCCCTACAACAATGGCACCGCGCACGACCACCGCCGCCGCCACCGCCACCGCTGCTCACGCGCCGCCCCAGGTCATGTGACCGTGGGCTACTCGTACAACGGCGTCATCCAGAGTATTTCGGTCCCTCCACGAGCTATCGGCTCCGACGTCCGGGAAGCCTTGGCTGTGGAGCTCGATCTCCCCGTCAACGGCATGAAGCTGATGGTGCTGCGGGTGAACGAGGACCAGTGGCCGACTCAAGACGCAGCGGAGACGTGCGACGGCACCGAGCTTCGCTACCTCCAGCCGATCAAGGGCCAGCTCGAAGATCTTCCGGGCGTCGACGCTGTCCAGCTGCGCGTTGCGTTGAAGCCCGCCTTCCGCCACCGGTGATGCTGACGGCGCCCGACCTTGACCTCGAAGAGGCAGCCGCTCAAGCTGAAGTGTTCAACATCGAGGAAAAGACAGTACGGAGAGCGGGAGTACCAGCAGCCATGCGACGACGGTGACGAAGCTGAACTCCGCGTTCACCAAGTGCCGCAAGTGCAAGGCCAGCAGTCAGTCGGTCAGCTACTGTTCGTGCAACGCAGAGTTCATGGAGAAGATGACAGCCGACCTCAAGAAGACCAAGTACAAGTAGGAGGACCTGGAGCTACCAGCGGCATACCTCAAGCAGTTGAAGACCAAGTATCGCTCGCTCGTCGTGTCATCGCGCGAGCCATGGCGGTCAAACGAGGCTACGCGGAGGGTGTTCATCGACGACATCCTCACGACGTGCGTGACGGCGGTCAAGGACGGCGACAAAACCAAGGCTGACATGTTCCTGAACTACGAGAAGCGCGTGGACGACCCTGAGGTGGACGCGAGCGGCACGGCGGACTACGTGATCACGCTGGGCACGCGCATGGTGATCGTCATTGAGGCCAAGAAGTGTGACATGGAGCACGCGCTGCGCCAGAACTTCGCGGCGATGGAGGTTGCGCACGTGCTCAACGGCAAGAAGACTCAAGACGACAAAGACGGGTGGCGGGATATTCAAGGTATTTGCACTGATTATCAGAACTGGATCTGGTATGCAGGACACCCGACACGCTGGACCACGACCCTCTCGACTTCCCGTTCGACATGGTCCCCATCGCAAACAGAGTCTACACGATGCTTAAACTGCTTTAATACATTTACGTTTACATTTAGCTCAGTGTTCTCTTAATCGTTCTTGCGAATGCCAAGCTTTGTGCTAACCGAGAGCTCGTAGCGAATCCCAAGCGTTGTGCTAACCGAGAGCGAGTCGCTAACCGGGAGCCAGTTGCGAATCGAGAGCGTATTGCTAATCGAGAAACCCTAGCGTGTCGCTAATCGGGAGCGTGGCGTTAACCTGAAGCGTTGCGCTAACCACGAGCACGTAGCGAACATCTAGGTGCTTTCTTTTAGTGTCGGGACATTTGTACCACTTGTACCACCCCCGTTTGGTACAAAATCAGATGACCACAGCCAAACGAACTCAGATGTAGACGACTGTAGTTGAATGTACCGTTGTACCAGCGGTACAAGCACTTTTGTATCTTAAACACTTTTTATCTTTTTTCTTACTTGTATCAACATCCTCTTTTTTCTCTTTATGAAGTTGTACCACTGGTATAACGGTACAATTGGATACAGGTTACGAGAGCAGCTCTAGCTACCGTAAGATCTTACGAATCCGGTGGTACAAGCCTGGAACAAGCCTGGTACAAGTGGTACAAACTGCTGCTGCAAAACAAAAGTCGTCTTCACGTGAGTTTAGAGGGCACGAGGGCTACTCGTCGTCCACACGATTATAGGCGAGGCCGGTCATGTGGCTGTGCAGCAGTTGCGCATGAGCACGATCTCTTTGCCTGACCGTCATTCACTGATACGCTTCCGACGATTGCAGGGCAGCCTCATGGATGTGTCGCATGTCGTCGGCCGTCAGTGGCGTCCCAGCATACGTGTTGAAGATGCGCGGGATGCGTCGCGCTAGGCTGTTGCGTGATGCGACATGCGACAGGCGTCCTTTTCTGAACGACCATATAAATAGGTACTTTACGCGATCTTACAGCTGCTGCAGCACGCGCAACAGGACAGTAGTAGGACACGCATAAATGTCACCCTTTTGTACAGCCTTTGTACGGAATGCGTAATCTATTTCGGTTAAGTACGACGTAATTTAGGATCATTTTAGTACATATAATCTTCTTCCGTTTGACGAGAATCAGGAAGCTTTTCCACTCGATTGGGCCGCTGGGTTAAGTACAACGTCATTTAGGACATTTTAGGACATTTAGGATCATTTTAGTACATATAATCTTTTTCCGTTTGACGAGAATCAGGAAGCTTTTCCACTCGATTGGGCCGCTGGTTTCATCCGCATTAAACCGTTGGTACTTATCACCACTCGCTGTTTGTCATGGAGAGCTACGAAGAAGCCGTAACTTGCCTCCACGCCTTCAAATTTCCACGCACAAGCGTAGAATCCGCATATGACTGGCTTCAGTTTAGATCTGCACTTCGGACACGCAACGTCGCCATCCTTCCTAAGATTGAACATGTCGAAATCTGCAGGGTGGACCACGAGCTGATTGTACGCAGATCACGGTCGGCTCACGCATCGGACTGAGGAAACGTTAGAAACAGACGTCGGGGTCTGAAAAACACACCATGTACATCGCACAATAAAACATCGCCAGTGCGTCGCAGCCGCAGCACCGGTGCATCTTAAGGCGACCGGTTCTGGCACAGATTTTCTGTGTCGCAGCCGCCACGTCGCGGCCAGGAAAAATCGGAGGTGTTCTAAAGGTGATGTCGACTGAAGGTAGACAAGGAAGGGGGTCCCGAGGAAGGCCATTTCGCATTCAAACCGCCCCATCAAGTCGGTCCGAGCCACCGCTGTTCACGCACCCAGCACTTGCACATGCGTGATCCCACCTCTTAACGCTTCGCAGTTGTCAACTGAAGAGATACATGCTGGCGATACCGTTGTGACGAAGCTCCTCCCAGATTTCTGGGATAGTTCCTCAAGCATCTGCCAGTGACCACTCTCAGACGAGAATTACTTGTGATTGATCAGTCAACGGCTGAACCCAACGCCGGCCAGGCCATCTTCAACTGGCTCGAGACAATTTGAAGTGAAGCGGGAAATGACCCAGCCATGCTGAGAGACGACTCAGCCAAGACACACTGCTGACAACGGAGCTTGAGCGACGACACTTTAGAGCTGCCGAGCAGTTGGATGATCACGGGCTGAGTATGACTGAGCCGCTCGTGCTTCAGTGAGCTCTTGCTGAGCTTGGATGTAGCGAGCCCAACCTCATCCGCTCTTAGTCTGGAACAATGGAGCGACATCGAGGTGCTGGAAGTCGACAAGTCACATGGCTGAGCTCGTCCTGCTTCGGTGAACTACGCGCTGAGCTCGGAAGTGATGAGGACAACAGTAGCTTCGCTCAGCTCGAAGTGCCTAGGTCTAGCGTAGCTGAGTTCGAACAACCTCAGCAGTGGGTCGCCGAATTCAAGAGGCATGGCTTTGTCGATGGTGAGTCTCAGCGGGGAGAAGTCCGCCTCAGTTACGATGGAGTTCAGTTGTTGCAGGAGTGTGTGCACGCGCTCAGCAAGTCGTCTTGAGTCTCAGCGGACGGCTTGGGATCTCAGCGGAGGTGGACACCGGAAGACGCTGACTTCAAAAGTGTCGAAGTGGATCTTATCTGAGCCCCGGGGGTCTTGGCTGGTCGCCAACGGTTGGCTGAATGGTCGCCACACGCTGGAGTGTCGCGTCATCAAATGATGACCGGAGACAAATCAGCTGTGGCACAATCCGGTGAACCCAGATGACACACCTCGACCAGCCAATGAGAAGCTCAAGATCTGCTACTCATCGGTGAAGCATCACTGAGTCACTTCCTGACGTCGCTGGACTTTGCTGAGCTCGGCCAGTCATTGGCCAGACTCATCTTGAAGCGCCGCTCGCCGTTGGCTTGCTGTCAGCTTGCAAGACGATATCTTTCTTTTCACCTTTGTTTGGGTGCGCTACGAAGGAAGCCGAGCGCCCTCCCTTGATAGGTCTTTGTTTGCATGTGTAAAGTATTAATCAGAATCGAATTTGCCCCGAAGGCCACAGCGTTAAGTTTGCTGCTGCGGAAAAGGGTGTCTGAGGAGACTCCAACCAAAACTCAACTCCCATATAGACCTTTTGGGTGTACCTCGGTGTGAAGGGGTACCCATTAGACTATTTCATGTTTCCTTATGCGTTGGCAGGCCGACTAGGCGGCTGTACCTGGCGCGTATTTCATATCACTTTGGCGCTGAGCCTGGGACCGTTTTTCCCCGCTCAGCCGTTCCGTCTACGACAAGACGTGGTGCGCGGAAGTCCCAGGGCAGAGACGAGAACCCTGGACCAAGACAGGCTCAACCCGAGCCAATTTCTCGGAGCCACCCTAGGTCGGGGGCGAGTGAAGACCTGTGTACGCGGCTCTCAGCTGGAGCCGCCTGGAGGAAGAGGAGAAGCAAGGAAGACCGGGTCTGCGGTCTTGGAAGGAGTAGACAAGTGTGTGTGTGGAAGTCGTGTCTACATCAAGAAAACCCCCGGGGCAAATCGGGTCGAGACACGTGCAGACGAAGGCATGTTGAGCGAGGAGCCGGCTTCCTTTGGAGTGTATCAAGGGACGACTGGACAAGGAACACGAAGACGTGGTTGGCTGACGTCTGGGCCCAAAGCGTAGCCCCAGCAAGAACCGTCAAGGGGGATCGCGAGGGAGGCGCACACGCCGCGTCAGACCAAGAGTTCGGATTCAGATGTGTTGGCCGAGTCTTCGTCGAGTACAGCTGAGACCTTTCAGCTGAGACTCTAAGACTCTGAGCCCCCCTGGACTTAGATTGAAGGTTTGCTGATTCAAGTTACATTCAAGGTTTATTCTGGACGCTGGGAAGTTGCCCGCACCTCACCACAACTGGTGCGCGTCCCCGGATCAGGATACGACTTTGGACGGACGAGAGTCAACTATGTCGACTAAGCCAAGTCCAAGTGCGTCGAAAAGGAAAGGTGAGAAGACGGAGTCTTCGCTTCGGTGGAGCCTGTGTGTTGCTGGATTGCCGGCTGAGGTTGAGCCGAAGGAAGCGGAGAAGTCTGGATCGAGTCGTTCGACTCTAGAAGTCTCAGCACCCAGCGCTGAAGTAGAGGTGTCACGCCCTAGTGAGACTGAACCAAGCGCTGAACCCGAAGCTCCCCCGATGCCGGAGGATGTTGTGCCGTAACTGAGTTCGCCTGAGATGAAACCGTCTGGGGCTGGCCAAGGTGACGAAGCAGGTGCTCATCCGAGCGCCCGAATTGATGAAGGTCGAAGCCAAGTTGTGCCCGCTGAGCACCAGAACAATGCGCCTCAAGATAAATCCGAGGTTTCGACGACGACCTCCCGATTCCTAAGTGCTAACCCGGAGCCAACTGCTGCGAATCCTCGCGGTAGCCAAGTCGAGGGTGGTGCGCTGAGCTTACTGGGAAGTCGTGAGATGCAGCTGAGAGAGCAGAACCCAGCTTGGACTGGAACGGATCCTGTTCGGCTCAATTACGCTCCTGGTGCAGGTTACTTTGGCGCACCAAGTGGCGGGGCCTGGTCGAGTTCACTCTGGCCAGATCAGCGACCGTTTCAACGACTGAGAGGCGTGCCTGAAGGTGGAGAAGCCCAGAACCTGAGTTTGATCCACCCTTCTGAGATGACCGAGGCTGAGATGATCACTTATGGCAGATCCCAGCTCGAGCTGTGGATGTCTCTCCCTCCTGGAATTGTACATCCCGTTGATATGGCATATGCTCCACGTCACGAAGGCTATGATCTCTGGGGCTTCATCCGAGCAGCGGGAGCTACCGCTAGACATTTGATGTCAGTGACTCGATCTCCTGCGGCTCGGTGGCTGAACGTCTTTAACGCTGAGCGACGCCGAATTCCAATAGTGTCCGACCCCAAGGCAGTCCGAGTTTCGCTGGGATTGATGCCGCCTATCGCGTGCGTCGCCCTGCTTCAGACTATGCTGCATGAAGCTGGATATGAATTCCGGAACCAAGTTCCGACGTGGCACACTCTGGTCGAAGTGTCAGGAGTGTCTGAATCTCAGATCAGGTTGGAGATTGAACGTATCGGGCATTTCATCCGAGCTGAGTTGACTGCTCGGAAATTCGCGGTGGGGTCGACGCCATATTACGTTCGGTCCCCCTCGGATCCGCAGTTGACGGCTTCAGCTCAGACGAATGATCTCAGAACGGGCTTTGTGCTGGACAAGGATGGCGACGCCATCATGGATGAAGATACTCAATTGTTTTTGGGTCATGAGGTGGTTATGCGACTTCAGCTGACTGGGCTCCGACCTCGAAGCCCAGCTTCGAGCCTTGAGGAGGAACCGGCGCGTAAGCATCCACTGCTGATAAGATCGTCGGCCAGCGGGTCCATCCCGAGTTGGCGTGATTCCAGTAATGCCGTTTCTGAAGTCCGACCTGAAGCTATGAGCGACTCAGTGCCCAGCATGGTGGGTACCGGTCCCGATTCTAATTTGTCCCTGATGGTTACTGATGAAAGCGGGAACATGTCGTACCGTTCATCTGGTTCATCGCTAATGTCTGTCACGGATTACATGCTCGGATCAGGGACGCACCTCCGTATGTCGACTGCTACAGTGATGCGAGGATCGACTATGGGTGTCACTCGGAGCTCGGCACCAGGAATGATGATTTCCATCACACCAGCGCCTCAACCTCATCCGATTCAGACGAGAATTGAAACGAGAGGGCCTATGACTGAGCACCCCGCTCAAATCCCACTACCTGGTAGTCCGGAGTCTAAACGAACGTCTGAAGGCAAAGCTGAGGCTCCCGCTGCTAGCCCGGACTTGGGACCACCCCCAAGTGTCCGCGCTGGGACAGAAGGTTTCTGGTTTGGCCACTCCAGCGTTCAGTTGAATGCCGACGAATCGCCAGCTCAGCAAAATCTGGCTCGGAGCGAGACTACTGCGTGGGCTCAATTTACTGCGGAGCAGGAGCAACGAAAAGAACACCGAAGCTCGATTACAAGCTGCGCTGGAAGACAACCGGCGCGAACAAGCTAAGTTCCATGAAGAATATCAGAAGCTACAAGCTACGAACGCTCAGATGTCTGACGCTCAGCGTAGGACTCAAGTAGAGCAGTGCAAACAACTGGAAGCTTTGGAGAGATTGGCTGAGCAACGAGTTATCGCCGAAACTGAGAAACGTAAAGAAGATGAGACTCGAGCTCAGTATCTTTTGGGGGTGCAGAAGAAACTTGAAGAAGCTGAGATCAGAGCCCGGCAAGAGGAGCTGCAAAGAATTCACGATGAACATGCCGCCAAAATTCGAGCTGAGCATGATGTGGAATTGCTGAGACTGAATGAGGAACATGCTCAAGCACAAGCAGCTCATGAACGGGCAGTAGCTGTTCGGGAAGAAAAACTCCGTCAATTGCTGGTCGATCAAGAACGGCTTTGTACTCAAGCGGACTCCCAGAATCAACCAAGTCATTCGACCAGTTTGCAGGATCTCTCTCGAACCCCAGCTGAGTCGTCTGTGATTCTGACGGTGATCGACCCAGTCCTAGCAAAGCTAGACCGATTGACAGATGTCATGCAT
The DNA here is from genome assembly GCA_009729435.1 of Phytophthora fragariae. NCBI lineage: Eukaryota > Oomycota > Peronosporomycetes > Peronosporales > Peronosporaceae > Phytophthora > Phytophthora fragariae. The sequence continues at coordinate 8,148 of QQOI01000088.1, read as the reverse complement.
CAGATGGTGCAGGCGAACCAACGTCAAGCTGAACCCGTTGAGTCGCGTGACAAAACGACTAAAACTCAAAGTTCATCTCAGAGTGGCCGGACCAGTCTTCTGCTCGAACGTCCAGCTCTGCGTCAAAACGAACCCACAAGATGCGTACGTCAAGATCTAGGAAGCCTGATGATGATGACTGGGGATCGGACAGCTCGAGTTCAAGCGACTCGTCTCAAGATGAACTCGAAGGTCAGTTCGGCGTTGCGGCTCAGTCTAAGAGCTCAGATGCTGTCTCCGGAACCCGGGTCGTGGTCCAGGCTATGATCCCTCACGGCGCTCTGGAGAAGTTCGACGAGCGAGGCCCTCTTGACGATCGCGTTAACTGGTGGGAACGGTTCATGTACTACGCAACTATGGCGCCGTGGGACGAGAAGACCCGGATCGTTCAGCTGAGAATGAGGCTCTCAGGATCTCTGAAAGATTGGTGCGCTCAACTTCCCGACTCTACGCGCTCAGACTGGAAGAAATTGTCACATGTGTTTAAGAAAGAGTCGTGCCGCAGTATTGGCTCGAAAGCTGAGCGGTACTACGCTATGGAGATACGTGAGTCAGAAACGCCTCGGATGATCTTGTACCGGCTCAACCGAGCTGCCAAGAAAGCTGATATCGCTTTTGAGAGGCCAACCACGGGCGGGAGGCTCACGTCCGCCGTTTCATCCAGGCATTAAGTGATTCTCAGCTGAAAACTACTCTCCAAGGTCAACGTTTTGACACATTGAGCGAGTTGGAAGAAACCCTGAAGCGTATTGAAGCTCTGAGGCAGGATGAACGCCATGAAGATCGAGACTACCAACAGAAAAAGCGTCCCACTCAGAACCTGTAGTTTGGTCGATTCAAACCTCAGCCACGACGTGGAGAAGGTCGGGCTTTCATGGCTGACAGCACAGGGATGGATGCCGAAGCTGGGCGACAAGTCCACTTTTCAGAAGAAGATTTTCCCAGACATGAAGCAGCTTCCGAAGAAGAGCAGAGTCATCAAGCTATGAGAGCTGAAGCCGCTGAGCCACAACCTAGCTCAACCGCGATGAATTCGCTCATCACTGAGTCCAGCTATTCGGCCGCCGTGACCGACGAATACATTTTCAGAGTAGCTGAGTGCCTGGCGTGGAAGCCGAAGACTGACGCTCAACCGTTCGGAAGAGGAACGCTCCAACGTGAAGAATTTAAATGCAGCGAGTGTGCAAACAAACGCCACAACACCGAGAACTGCTGGAGCAAGCTCATCTGTGGACGATGTCATGACGAAGGGCATCCTACTCAATATTGCAAACGTCAACCGTGCTCGAAGTGCGGTGACTACCATCGTCGGGGTTTGTGTGACATGTGGGCGGCACTCAAGACAGTTCGCGAGACTATCCGCGCCGGAGGGTCTCTCGAAAGCATTGATCCTGAGACCATTCGACAACTGCTGGACGGCTCGGATCCTGAGACGCCGTTAAACCACTAGGCTCGCTGGTCAGGGAACCAGTGCGTGACGAGCCGAAGTCCCAAGCGTTGTGTGCATTTGCATATGTGGGCCCAGCCCTCCATGTTGGCACAACGATAACCCCAAATGTATGAATTCATCTGATGAAGCTTGCGTTTATTCCGGTATGGCTGAAGTCGAAGACCTAAGTTCGGAGCTGGAGTTTGAGAACCATCTCGAATTCGCTCTAACTTACGGTGAACAATACAGTTGGTGGAGTACACATACTTTGGTCGGTGAGAAACGTGATATGGCGATGGTACACGGAGCAATATTCAATCATCGAACTCAGATCCTGTTAGACACGGGAGCTACGACAAGTATAATGAGCTTGGACCTTGCACGCAGGTTGAAACTCAAGCTCAGTCGGGGCCACCGTCTCAGAGTCGTAGGGTTCGGAGATGTTCCAACGTACGCTACTGCTCAGGCCAAGATCAAGTTGACCCTCGGAGTCCGAGTGGTCTACGTGATGAACGTCTGGGTTGGCAATATTGGAGCAGGCTTGGATTGCTTGTTAGGAATGGATTTCATGGTCGCTGCCGGAGTTCGGATCTGTGCCCGTGAAGGAGTGGTTCGACTCCCAGATGAAGAATCGTTGTTGTTAGTCGGAGGCCCTGAGTTCAACCATGTCGGACTGGAAGTGGATGTGTCGTTGACTGAGTCGGTGTGGCTTCAGCCTGGACGGTCGGTGACTCTCCCTGTTAAGTATTACCAAGCTAAACCAGACAAAGTTCAAGAATGGGCTGGACGAGGAGATCAATGGGTGACACAGTTTATCTTTGGTCCAGGAAAGAAACCGAAGGCGGTTAAAGTGGTGAACGTCTCCAATCGGACAGCTAGCCTCAACCAGAATACGGTAGTGGCATGTTTGGTCGAGAGGGATATTTACCCCAAGGAGAACGGTTCGCTCGGCCCCAGTCTCAGAAGTATAAAGAATGGGCCGCGCTAGTTTACGAAGCCGAACCGTCAGCCAAATATCTGAAGTTGGAGGAGTTGATTGCTCAGCAAGCGGAGCTTAGAGCCCCGCCCGCCGTCGAGAAACCGGTGTATAGCTGGCCCAAGAAACTGTTGTTGGCTAAGCGATCACCGAGGAAAGATGGCGCTAAACCTGATGCGACGGAACCTCGAGCCTCAGCTTACATGGTGAACACTCTCCCACAAGAGCGACCGACGGGAGTAGCAGCTCAGGATAATCAGGATGAAGTGACCCAAGATGAGAAGTCCGCCTCCCTGGTGGATTTGCCCCCAGCGGATGATTTTCCTGAACCACACTGTTCGCCCAGATCTGAAGTGCATTCCGAGAGTGTGGGAGATGAAGCTGAAGATATCTCGACCGACAGGGAATCGGAACCAGAAGTGGTATCGCGAGGAGTGCTTGGAGGAGGTACTACGTCTCGTGAAGCTCAGAAAGAGTTGACGGAAGTATTCAATGCTGAGCCAGTTGATTTCGTAGCTGAGCCCGTATCTCGATTAAGAGAGTCTCTCGCCCGATGCTTGCGTCTAGAGATTGACTTCACTGACGAAGCGGAAGCCACAGTGTATTTCCACGAAGGGACTGCGCTGCTGAATGACCTCAGGAGTCAACTGGCTGCGCTTCCTGAGCTGAAAGATCTCAGCCCGAAAGCTGACCTGACTACGGCAGATATTGGGGGAGCGCGGAGTGACGACAAAGGACATGGAAGATCAAGTTCGTGCGATTTTGGAAAAGCATCATGCCAGCTTCCTGGGAGATGGGAAGGCAGTTCCTGCCCCAGCCAGAGGCGTGGTCTGTGACTTGGATGTAGGCGATGCCAAGCCTGTTGCTCAAAGATCGAGACCCATTCGTCCCCAACATCTTCGGAAAGTTTATGAATTGCTCGAGAAGTTGGTCCAGACGAAGCTGGTCGAATACTCGGACTCAGACTGGGCTTTGCCAATTGTCAGTGTGATGAAGAAGAATGGGGTTGACATCCGCCTTTGCATCGACTACCGACTGGTGAATCAGCTGATCAAACTCATGCATTATCCTTTGCCTTTGATTGACGATTTGTTGATTGGGTTTGAGAGTACGATGTGGTTCCTGAGTTTGGATATGGCTAGTGGCTTTTGGGCGGTGCCGATGCCTTTGAGAGCGAAACATATCTCAGCTTTCATCTGTCCGCTAGGACACTTTCAGTGGACGAGGATGCCGTTCGGGTTGAAGAACGCCCCACTAATCTACCAGCAGATGCTGGACAGTTGCTTGTGGGGGTTCGTACGTCTCCCTGCCTCAGAAGAATCTCAAGTCGACGCTGATGTGTTGGAATTCCTAGGAATCCGAACCGAAGGCTCAGATGAGGAAGAGATGTCCACGATAGCCGAGGGTATGACTGTCTTTCAGAGAAATATCCCAGCTCCCCCGCAGCTGAACCTTGTGTTGGGGCGAAGTTCATACATTGATGACATCGCCTACGGAGCTGAGACTTGGGGACAGCTGTGCGTGGATCTAGATCGACTCCTGTACCGGCTGAGGTATTGGGGGATCTCCGTCAGTCTGCCTAAGAGTGAATTTGGCAAAAAGACGATTTCGTATTTGTCTCACGAGATTGGAGCGGAAGGAATCCGAGCCAAGTCAAAGATAGCTAAAGGTGTGAAAGATCTCCCGTTCCCGTCGACGCTGAAGGGTGTACAATCATTCCTGGGGAGTCTGAACTATTACAACAAGTTTATTGAAGATCTCCCAGTTATCGCGGCTGTGCTCTATGAGTTGACGGACGAACAGATCCGAGCTGGCCAAGACCTCAGCCGAGCCAGAGAAGCTTTTGAAGTTCTGAAGAGGAAGATTGTGTCAACGCCTCTGCTCAGACATCCCGATCCTCAGAAACCGTTCATCATCATCGTTCACGCAAACCCTTGGGCAGCTTGCGCAGTCCTGGGGCAAGAATACGATGGAGTTATTCTCCCAGTCCGTTTCACCGGAAGAGTTTTACATGACCAAGAGCTTAGGTATCACCCCGCTGAGAAAGAAGTGGTAGCACTGATCCGAGTCCTCCGAGTATTTTTCACCATGTTGGCTGGGACGAAGCTGATCAAAGTCTATACTAGACACTCGGTGCTGAAATGGATATTCAAGTCGAAGTCACTCGAAGAGCGTTGTGAGCAATGGGCAGTACGACTCGCCCCTTGGCCGTTGGAAATCCATAAAGTCCAACGAGACGAGGACGGTCTGGCCAGAGATAGTGATTGTCGGAGATTCTCGTATCGCCATTCAGCAGGCCCAAGGGCTCATCCAATGCCTGAACCCGAGGCTTCAGCTCCTGCTCAACGCGTTCGACGAACTCCGCCCGCAGTTTAAGTCGGTGAAGCTGGTTCATGTCAAACGCGAATTCAACGCCGCCGCTGATTATTTGACTTCAAAGCCTTTGGCGGCCCGGTGTGAAGTTACATTGGAGGACCCAGTGGAATTAGCTCAGCTGAAGCAGTTGAACCGTATTGCGGAGAAGCTGGTCCGGGAGCCAATCTCTGCCGCTGAGAGGGGACCCAATAGCCCTGTTGAAGTGGAATCGAGGATCGTGCCCGAGCCAGTGTCGCTCATCCAAGCTGCAGAGCCCTTGTCTCCAGACGCTAAAATATTTGTTGTCACTCGAAGACAAGCTCGTGCGGAAGAAAGCCCCGCTGGAGAAGACAGGGACGCTGATCGAGATGAGACCATGGCATCCGAAGGGGTGACTTCGGAGTTCTCTCCTGAAACGGCCACTCCTGCTATGGCAATCGCTGAGAGGTGGCGGCGTATCTTAGCTCAGCAAGGAGTCGAGCTCTGGATCCGAAGTCTTCGGGACTACCTGAAAGGAGATCTGATCGACTTATCCGATGCGGAAGCTGAGGATGTGGCCACGATCGCCAATCAGTTCGTCTTGGACTCTCGTGGAGCTCTGTACTATCTGAGCCGAGCTACGCCGAATCGACCCCGAGATCAAGCTGAGATGCTGAGACTAGTGGTCCCTCGTTCTCTCCAAGCTGACTTACTACATCTGAGCAATGAGGATTTCCAAGGAGCTCATCAAGGAATCACCCGAACTTTTGAGCGACTACGCCGAGAATATTACTGGCCAGGGATGTACGCCGATGTGGAACGTTTTGTCAAAGAATGTGTGGATTGCGTGACGGCTAAAGGGGCTCCGCCCAATCCTGGGCCATCACCCGGAAATATCCTGGCCACTCGGCCGTTTGAGGCGGTATCTATGGACTTCGTCACGCATCTGCCTAAATCAGATCGAGGCAACGTGTTCCTCCTGCTGTTCCAGTGTATGTTCTCAGGTTTTGTGATCTGTAAACCAATGAGCTCAACTACAGCTCAGGAAGTGGCAGAAGCTTACATGGACCGAGTGTTTCAGCGTTTTGGCGCCAGTGAGATGATCCGTCACGATCGTGACCCCAGGTTTATGAGCGAAGTGTTCGCGAAGTTTCGGGAGATGCTATGAAGTCGGCAGCGAGCCACACTCGCTTATCGACCTCAGGCCAACGGACAGCAAGAGAGATCAGTCCTAACTGTGATTCGACCCGTTCGGGCCTATGTAGCCGAACCCGATCAGAGCGACTGGGACGACCAGGTTGAGAAGCTGCTGTGGGCTTTGAACACGTCATTCGATGCCACTCGTCTAGATACTCCGTTCAATCTGGTGCATGGCTGGGATCCCCAGAGCACTGTGTCGGCTATGCTGGGCCCTCGCCCAGCTGAAGTGGACCACAGGACGGCTTACGAGTGGCGCCGGGGTGTTCAGAGGCAGTATGAATACGTCCAGGCTTGGGCGAAAGACCTCCAAGCTGAAGCCAAAGCCAAGCGTTCGGAAGCTCAGACTAAGATCTGGCAAGAGTTATCTGAGAGACTCAAGAAGGGTTTCACAGTTGGAGACGCAGTCAGGCTGTACTTGGCCAGAGTCCAGCCTGGACTGACAAAGAAATTCGCACATCTGTGGCACGGAGCTTTCAGGATCCTAGAGACGTCGGATGACTTCCGATGTAAGCTGAAGATCGAGGGCTCAGGATACAAACTTTATCCATGGGTGCACGTGAGCAGGCTGAAGCCGAGAGCCCTCTTCCCAGACCGGCCAACCGAAGAAATTGAAGTCGCTGGGGAAGATGATTTTGATGCCGCTCTTCTTGCTGAAGATGTGGATGATCCTGACGAGGCCCAGAGTGAATACGAAGTCGAGAGCATCCAGGATGTTCGCTGGGTGAAACGGACCCGCACTTCCAAACGAGTTCGTGAATACTTGGTGAAATGGAAGGGTTACTCTGAGACCGATTGGCTACCTATGTCTCACCTGAACTGTGGAGTACTTCTCTATGACTTCAACAAAGGTGCCAAAGCGCAAGCGCGGTTCAAAGCAATGCAAGCAGGCGATGAGCTTCCTGAGCCTGAGGCTCAGTAAGCGTGCGTCTGCCGAGAACTGTGTATATGTTTGGTGTTTGTATGGAGTTGGAGATTTTTATGTTTTACGATTTGGTTATCAGTGGTGGAAGATCTGAGCTGAAGGTGGGCGGGAGGAATGAAGAATAAGACAAGAGTGTTCAAATGGAAGGTGTGAGATGTATTACGACTTATGCTTGAAAGAAAGTTAGTCGGATGCTCCCTAAGACTCATAGCAGAGCTGCGAGCACATCCTCGAGATCGTCGTGCGCGAAGCTTGGGTCAGGAACGAGAGGGTTCTGGATGCGTTCTTGGTGCTGAGCAACTGTCGAGTCAGCTCGACAGGTGCAAAGTTCAGAAACGCATTATCTGAACGGTGAGTAGCCCACTGCGTGCGGGCACACTCGAGCTCGTCGACGGTGGCCAGCTGAGAAAGGCAGAGATGTTGAGAGCTGGGTCATGGGTGATCCAGTAGCACGGGTCTTGGGGAACAACCCAAACTCCAGGTTCATACCAGATTTTCGCGTCGTATCCGTCAACCTTCTCGAGTTCCGCCATCATCTCTTTGCGCTTGGTGTCGAACGTGGAACCGCGATCCTTGCGATCTTGATACAAATCAGCCAACCCGGAGATGCTGCGGAGCTCTGCGGAAGCTTGGTAGTCGGTCGCAGGATCCATGGTCACCCAGTGTAGTCGCTCCCAATATTCGCGTCTCCAGCGACTCATGAAGTTGAGAATGGTAGACAAAGCCTGAACCATGGCTGGACGCAAGTCATCGTACTGGAAGAAGACGAGTGTTTGCACACGATTCTTCCACATATCATCAGGAGGCGCCCTCCAACGAAGGTGAAGGTGTTTCATCATGGCCTTCACGGGCATGTAACGTGGAAAACCAACCGTCTGACGAGGCAGTTCTTGGACACGGATGCCATAGTGGAACCAGCTGCCTCGCCTGGGTCTCTCGATCACTCCATCGTCTTCTGCCGGCTCAGGGATGTTGCTTTTAGCTCGCGCAGCTTGACCGGCGGAAGATTGAGCTGAAAGTTTCGAAGTCTTAGTAGTTCCGCCTAAAGCAGAAGAACCTCGCGGGCGCTTGCCGCTGGATGCTGATTGTTGACCCCGAGTGTGAACAGAACTAGACTGAGCAGTAGCTTTACTGCGGAAAGTCTTGTCTGCTTTGGGGTCGTCTTCCTCTTCGTCGGATGAGCTGGGCCGGAAAGGGACCCGCCATGACTTGAGGTGATATCGGTCTGGGGTCGATCGGCAAAGGGTC